>JAFFSR010000235.1:1800000-2124129 GCA_017163975.1 Anastatus disparis | reverse complement strand
ATTTATTATTAATAATGCTTGTAAAGATAATAAAATTTTTAATAATTAAACATTTTCTTAAATTTATGAAAAATATTTGTCTATCTCATAATGGAACATTATGTAACTATAAAATTAAGTTACATATTTTTTATTACTTTTTTGTAAAACTGTTAAATTTTCCTCGTACTAACAGTAGTGATGCTAAAATATGTTTCTAACTAAGGAAGTGTTTCATTTTCAATTTGTTTTTCAAGTCAATTAATCGGTCATTATTGTCAATCTGGGAATAAAATAATAAAATTTATAAAATTACTTTTAATATTATAAAAATCACTTATCATTAAGTTTTAATGCAATCATATAAATGAAAATTAATTCAAGACATAATAAAGACATATAATTTTAATTTCGCAATCACAAATTTCAAAAACTATCAAGTCGTAAAATTAATCGATAAAATTACAAAGTCATCATCATAATAATTTAACATTTCGTAAAATATATATATATATAAAATGAAGCACCTCGGCGAAGCGACATAGAACAGCCTCTGCAAGAAAGCTATAATCGATTTCCGCATCTGGTTCAATTTACATAATTAAACTCGGTGGTGTGTCGCGTTTGCTGCCTGTAAAATATTGAAAATATGAGAAAGATAAAGTATGTACCCCGGGTGTCATAAAAAACATTGACTATGACAATAAATTGAAAATTTATATTTACAGTATTATCATCGTACTTATAATCGATATATTTTCTTATTAAGCGAAAACGAAATTCTAAGTATGATTACCAAAATTATAAATTATGTAGCACCGAAATAAACAAGTCAAGTTGTAAAAATTTTTTACTTAAATTTTAGCTCATAAATAATTAAAGAGTAAAGAATAATTTTTAAAAATTATTATGAAAATATGATATTAAAATATTATGAAATTTAATAGCAAAGTTCTCTGCTGTTAAAGAATAATAATAATTAAAACATTAATAAAAATTTAACATTTGAAACAACGATAGTATAATCTTCATTTTTATGAGTGCCAATAATAATTAGGTTTCAAAAATTAATTATGAAATTATAAATTATTGTTTAAATTTACAGTTTTATTAATATATAGTAAAATATTTCATTTAAATTAATCAATCATAATAATACATATTGAAAAAATTAACTGATTTAGTTAAAATATTTCAAAATAATGTACTAAAATATTATTCAGTCGTATACCAAGTAACTGCAGTAATGAATTAACGTAAGTTTTGTAATAACGCAAAGTGCGCTTTTACGACGAATTGTTGGGTAGGGAAAGGAAGTACATAAAGAAAATGAGCCGAGGATAGTAGATACATTGGCAAAAGAAAAATTCAAGCAAGTAAGAAGGAAAAAAGGATAGGAGTGGCAAAATAAAGTATCTGTAATTATACGAAAAATTATCTTTGTATTGAAGTAAGAATAATTTTTATGAAGTAAGGGGCGATATTTTACATTGTCCTTATGGAAGTTATCCTTGAAATTAAAATTTTTATACTAATGTTATTATAACAAAGATTAAAGACAAAAAAATTTTGTTTGAATACAAGGGTTTGACTATTTATGTCTTATTACATTCAATTGTTTCCACTGATAAAAAATTATATCCTATAAACCACTTGAAATAATAGTTTATAAACGTAGTAATATATTTTTTTTATTTAACGTCTCTATATTTATGCTATCATTGCAATGCTAAATAACGACGGAGATCATCAGTGTATAAGTGAAAAAAGCACATGTAACGTACAGTGGTGCTCGTATCAATCGGCTGTGACCGGGACTCGAACTCGAGATCTCGAGACTACGAATCCATCGCTCTACCGACTGAGCCACTGATGACCTGCTTATAGTAATATATATGGAACTAATATGGAAGTATATGTATGTAGGAGGCGCATGCGCGCTTTGATGGTAAAAAATACATATCTAAATAAATTAAGAAAGCAATATGTTTGATAATGAGCTGCTCTCTTCTCTACGTTGTTTAAACGTTCTCTCGTAAGCAAGCGTTTTTTATTTTAGTTATCACAATCCATTCATTTCAAACATTACTCTTGCTGCAAATGATGATGGCGAAGAAAATTAAAATATTATTGTATTTTTGTAAAATTAATATAATTATTACCAAAAATTTCATGCACTATTTCATTTATAATTAAAATAAAAATTAATTCCTTAAATAAATCAAATTTAAAATTATTTTAAAATTGAATAAAAAAGTGATAGAAATTAAATAAACATTTATTATAATTTCTTAAAGAAGTTTCACTTCTATCGGCCAGTCTCAATGCCACACTAATTTTTTTGTTATTGTAACCAACTAATATTATTTATAATAATATTTCTTTAATGTAACATAGCAAAACAAAATAAATAATTTACCACAAATTTTACATCCTTATAAAATTTAATCTCTGTGTTTCGAAAATCAAATAACAAAAAGGAGCGAAGAAACATAAACCCATAAACAAATCATAAAAGCAAAGTTAAAAGCTCGTGTTCAAATGATTATCTTAGAAATGGTTATGTGCTTTTGTATGGGTGTGTGTTGTGTGTGTGTATAATGCATATATGAGATCGGTAATAGACAAGTCAGGCTGTTGTCGGAAAGCGGATATCCATTTAAACTGGCGTATATGTCGGTGTGTCGGCCTTTATGGGACTCGACGCGCGTCGACAATACAATGTTTATACGTTCACCTGTCGGGTTAGACTCCCGTACAATACGCGCTCTCCTTTCAAATTCGATTCTCTCTCTCTCTCTCTCTTTCTGGATTTATTTTTCTCTTTCCTTCTTTTACTTCCTCTCTCTTTCTCTTTCTTTTGGTAATCAGATAGTGTATGAAAGAGCCTAGTTGAACGCTAAAATACTTTCTGATTCTGAGATTCAATCAAAGTGCACAGATTGCATAATATTGTATGTTATTATTTCATGGCATGATCAAAAGAATTTTTACATTTTATACTTGAGCATGATAGAATAATTTATTTAGATGAAAAATTGTAAACAGATTATTTAAATAATAACTGAATTACAATACATTAATAATACGTATTGTATTGTTTAAATTTATTTGGAAGAATCCAATTAATGTTTTGGTATACTAAAAACATAACAAAAGAAAATGATGTGAAAATTAGAATAGTTTCCCTTAAGGATGAAAGAAAAATATTATTTCTTCATATTTATTTATTAAGTATGTATTTTTTTTTTTAATTTAAATTTTCAAATATTTTAAAAGTTTATTAAGAAGCAAAAAAATTGTTGTGAGAGAGTTTAACATTTTTTTACTCTCAGTTCATGTTGTGGTTTTCTGCTTTAACATCAAGTGGAGTTGTAATTTGCTGCCAATATTTCACAAACACAGCACTCTACTTTATTATAATAGACTTGAGAATTCTTAATTTATTGTCGAAAAACACCTTCTACATAATATCGACAATGTAACAGCTTTTATTACACCAGCAAGATAACAATTCCTACCATCTAAGATCATTTAAATAAAAATTTTTCTTAGTCAATGTTCGATTACTCAACGATTTTAAGCACCTTGCCAGTTGAGTAATAGTTATTTTAGCCGACATTCGTTAAAATGTAACGTGCATTAAATTTATATGAAAAGCTCGTTATTGTAAATTTTGATAAATTATAACCTTATTATTTAGCATTAAATTATAGTGGCTATATTATTTCAAATTTTTATACAAAGTACCTTTTAACATGGTATAAAAATATTTCTCGAAAAATTTTATCTTTTATCCTGGAAAACACTTAACTTTGAATCTGATAATAAAATTTTTAGTCCGAGAAATACTAAATTTTATTTGCACCAATTCCATTGAGTGAAAAGATATTTTTAAAAGATTAAAATCTTACAGTTTAAAAGTTTCTAGTTGAGTGACTGCTTTGGCACTTTGTTGAAATATTTACTTTTTTTTAATCTTTGAATAGCATACTCGAGATTATGCATTAAAATACATGGATAATTTTAATTAATTTAACGTAATATTGAAACAAAAACTAAAGATTTTTTAAAAAAAACTATGTAATATATGTAGATAGTTGAAAAAATTCATTTTGGTTAAACTAAATTTCTAATTTATTTGTTCGCTTTAATCAAGCTGGAAATAAGTTAATATAAAATTGAAGTTTATAAAAAAATTGACACTATAAACATTCTTAACAAGCTCAAGATTTACATAGTAATTAGTTTCCCTTAAAAGCCAGAAAATATAAACCTTTTGTTAAAAGCAAATGATTATAAACCTCGTCAAAGTTTGAGCTCGCAAAACATCAAGGGGATGAAGAATAAACGATGAATAATCAAACTTCCCAATGAGAGGTACAGAAGACAAAGAGCGAGAAAGAGATGGAAGAGTAGGAAATAGCCCAAGCAAACAAGCGCATAAACAGTCAACTTAACACTTGGGCATGCATTAAAATATGGTTATAACACACCTGTTATGTGTATATGTGTATATACATACACGCATAAGAGAAAGAGAGAATGGACAGGTGAAGTGAAAAGCTTTAAGCAACAGGCCGATATATGGCGAACAAGATTCTCTATTCGTATAATACGTGACGTATCATACATGAATATATAGTTGACGAGATATACGTTTAACGTGCTTTTAGATTATTTCACGCGCATCGTATATAAGGAGATCAAAATCATTTTGTTACGTTAAATTTATGATTTTTGAAATATATAACAGAAAATAATAGCATGAAATATATTAAGATGGTAGAAAGGATCCTACTTTATCGGTAATATTATATTACAATCATAACAAAAATTTTAGAAGTTAAGAAGCATTAGCTTGTTATGTCGAGGTCGTCAGTGGCTCATTCGGTAGAGCGATGGATTCGTAATCTCGAGGTTCTGAGCTCGAATCCCGCTCTCGGTCGATTGATACAATCGCCACTGTACGTTACATGTGCTTTGTTAACGAACATACCGACGATCTCCGTCGTTAATTAGCATCGTAATGATAGCTGAAATACAGCGACGTTAAATAAAAAACAGAAATCTACTTTTTCAATATTCCATATTTTAATGGAAAAATGAATATTTTCAATATTCATTTTTCCATTTTAATTTTAATATTTTGATATAAAAATTCGAAATTCTCCGAGACTTATGTAAAAATTTGATCAAAGATTCAATTGAAAATTGTTTATTGGTCCTACAAGCTAATGCATTTCGTATTCTGAAATTATTGCTTTAATTATGATTATTAATGTGATTGCTTATTATCCAATAAGTTAGGATCCTTCTAACAAAAACTAAGATAACAAAAACTTACGGAACGAAATAGTCAAAAATACAAATAATCAAATATTATAATTGTTTTATTGAAAAAATACAAAGATACTTTTATATTTTTTGAATAAAAAAATCATAATAAGCAGTATAGAATAAATATTTTAATAAAAATTTTATAATGTTACATTAAACGAGCGATATATAAATTTTATGAAACGTAAAAGTAAATATTGATATATATTATTCTTTGTGAAAAGGTAAAGCTTTATTTTTCAAAAATACCATTTATTTAATGTAAGTTGAAGTGCGGCTTTGTTTTTGTAACGTACTTTTAAATCGCATCAAACTTTTAAGTACAGTTACTTTAACATCTTCTTTTTTTTTTTAAAGAACAACGCGCTTTTAGCTTCGCGAAATGTAAAAAATTAACTGCATAAAAGTTAAGAACCCTTTTATTAAATTCTTTATAGCGAAACATTAGTAAAGCTTTAGATCGGATAGTTCTTATTCTATTTTTTTATGTATTTTTAAACATTAAATTTAATATAGATAACGAAAAATAGCTCTTCCAATATATTTTTTTCTTTTGCTATAACGTGTACGTAAAATAAGATTAAAACAGAAAAAAATTTAAAAAAAAAAGGATAGAGTAGTTAATACAATATTTATTTTAGTATAACAATAAAGTAAATTTTCAATAAAAATTTTTTTCATTATGAATTTTATCCAGCACGTAATAGAAACTGAAATGAAATTTTCAATTCCCGTAAATTGATATTTCAATTAAAAAGCTAACTCCTAGAAAAGTAAAATATTGTTTTTTAATTAACTAAAATAATACAGAAAAGCCAAAAAAAAATATAACCGATTGATTAAAATTTTAATTGAAAGGAAAAAATTGTACGATATCTTAGCGTATAATATATTCATTAGAAATGCTTTCCGTCTCTTCGGTAATCCCCAAATGTGATAATCTAATATCACCGCGCAACATTATCATTCATTAGGCGTACGATCGCGCACACGCCCCTTATTATATACGCTCACAATCTTACAAACGTTAATACATGTAACCAGATGCACGAATATTCATGTATAATCACGTATATCTATATACTCACATAGGGAATATATCCTATATCTATTTGCTCAGAAATTTGCGTCTATTGTATGTCGAAGGAGCAGTATTCTTAGATTATGAAAATATATTTTCCTTTTTTCAATATTCTGTTTTTGTAATTATTTTTTTATACGAAAAATTTATAAAATTTTTATCATCTTAAGCATAATATTAAAAAATATTTTTAGGAATTAGCTTTTTTTATTAAAATTTTTACTTTTCTAACATCAATAATTACGTTTGTAATTTAAATTGTTATTTAAACTAAATATTGTTTTAAAAGTAGTCAATAAAAAATCTTACTATAATTAGAAATGAATTTGGTTAATCAAAATGTAAAATCGAATGTTAAACCTATCTCTATAAAGTAAAAAAAACATAAATACATAATTAATAAATTATCTTACAAAAGAAAAAGAAATTAAAAAGTTCATTTCAAGAATAGTTCAATGTCTAAAACATAAATATTTTCTTCTGTTGTATCTATATACTATCTTGTACTAATAATAATTACAATTATTACCATCACACGTAACAATATTTAAAAAAAAAAAGTTTAATATTAATTACAAACGTATCAGACACATTAGGCGTGAATTATACATTACGTTATCATTATGAAATCTAAATTCAATTATAATGCTGTTATTAGCTACACGACAACAATGCTAAAACCTTTCTTTTTCCCTTTTTTTTTTCTTTTTCAAATTGCGCGGAGATAACGAAACAAAGATAATTTCACCTCTCACTCGGTTGAGACTGTTCTTAGCGTTTCTTATTCGCGTTGATTATAAATGTAGGTGAAATAAAAACGAGTTTTAGAAAAGCCATTTAGCTTGGCTTATCAATACTTATGCATGCGCGAGAAGTAATTATTTTTTTTCAGCGCTAGTTGCACAACAAAGACAGTTTTGAATTATTATAAACATTATTTCGCTGTAATATCGAGCTTGAAATTGGATTATAAATTTGAAACTTATTTCAAAACTTAAAGTTAATATTCATTTAAATTAATGAGAGTAATTAATTTCAACAAGGTTAATCATATCTAAAAAAAAGTAATAAAATTTGAAGTATTTGTAATATACAAAATATTTCTATGAAACGTCTATTACAGTATTTGTCTAATAATAAAATATTAAGTAACACAGACTCCCTGCAACGTAACATCGCTAAGCAAACAATTTGGATAGACTATGAAACTGTAAGCTCAACTTTCCTTAAAGACGTTATAACCGTCGCTTATAGATATAATGTTCACTAATCAAGATTGACGGGATGTATAACGAGGAGAGCACGAAGCGCCGAGCTATGCTTCAGAACGAAAAAAGAAAATTTTCTTGTTTCTTTTTTTCCTCTCGACAGCGAACAGACGTATCGGTTTTTCTTAATTTATAGTTATGAGGGTCCCTGTAGTTTGTCTGTCGTATTTTATGTAATACAGTGTGATGCTATTCAGTGTTTTTTTTTTATTTGGTACCGGAAGTTTCATGTTTAAATAGGTTTAAGTTGTAATTGATGACGGAACTGAGAAATTTAGATTATTTGATATTGAAAATAAAAATTTTGATGGATTTAATTGTGTACGATGAGACAGATATTAATATATTTTTTGTACGAAACGTAATATTTTAACAAACAATATTTTTTACGTACATATATAAATTATGTGAATCATTATAATTTTAATATTTTTGTATCCGTCATTAAGTGCATGATTTGCAATTTTCAATATATCAATGGCACAGAGATTATCACGATGCATTAAAATGAAGAATATTTCGTACGATTTAATATTGATATATTACTGTCAGTTCATCATATAAATTAAAAGAAAATTTTATTGAACATGAAAAAATGTTGCAAGATAAAATTTAAAAATAAATTTTTATTCAGACCTAATTTAACAGATATTGTGTGAAACGCTTTAAAATTATTGCGATAAAAGTACAAAATACGAAATTATTCAAATATATTTAAATAGAACAATTAAAATAATTGTAAAATTTTAAATGAACATAAAAATCATTTATAAAAAATATTAGTGATTCATTGAAACAAGAAAAAAATGTGAAATTCTAATTTATCTAATATATAGTATCAACAATTAATAATAGTCAATAATAGAACAAAGTAAATTAAATTGATTGTTTGGTACGTAGGCTAAAAATCACTTGAGCATAAATTAAGTTTAATTGTAAATTGAGCACCTCTTAATGTATATTGAAAAATTATACACTGATTATTTAAGTTTTTACGATTGCATTGAATAAATATATTTAACAATTTCCAATACTCGAGTTAATTTAATTACTTTAGCACACTTGATATCGTAACAGTAGTCTTTTAAATTATTTAAATTATTAAATTTAAATTATTTTATAATTATAAAATAAAGATAAGTAAAAGGTAAAAATTTGTTTACTCTAACAATACATGTATGATTATGAACTATTTTCATACACAATTACAAAGAAACTTTTTTATTGATCAACTAAGCGTTCCTTTTTAAAATGATGGATTTAACCGCTTTACATGAATTAGTTATATTAATTTAAATTGATATGAACATTCTTAAATCAAGGATATTAGGTTTCCTAAACTTTTCACAATAATTATATAATAGATAAGTTTAAAACTTGCCATTAGAAATAATTGTTCAAAATTAACATGTTTAAAAATTATGAAGAAATAAAAATAGAAAACGAATTTTATATAAAATTTTGTTTATTATTTTCAATAGAAATGATATGCTAAATTTATGCATAATTTTCATTCCTTTATAATCGTTTTTTTTTTCAATTTTTCTTTGAAAATTTCTTCATTTACTGAGAAATTTAAATTTAAATTTTTATAATTATCTCAAATATTTTCTAGGTCGATTCATTTAAAAATTTTATGCATATAAAGTGGATACAACAAAATTTAAAAAAAATATTTGAAAAAAAATGAAATGTTATAGTAAATGAACAGAATTTTCTTCATCACTCATGCATGAAGATGATGTATGAAAAGATTACGAAAAAATTTTTGACCCAAACAAGTGGCATGCCCTTGTTAAGAAATATTTTCATGGCTTATAAACAAAAACTACCTTGTACCTGACTTGTAAAATTTTTTTTCTAAATTTCGTACGCAAGAAACTTACGTTTAAAAATGAATTCATAAGAGTTAATGTTTTTCATTCTTTAATTTTTTCCTTTTTTTTTTGAGTATTCAGTGGTTTAACAAATTTATATTAAAATTGTGTAATTGCAGAGCAAATTAGCCAACCTGCCCAAGGGCCGGTGTGGTTCACTGCTTTACTTCAGGATACTGTAATTTACTTCAGAGCTTCGCTTCAAAGCCATTTCAGAGCTTCCCTTTTTGCATGAACATTCGTTGTTCTCTGCCTTAATGCTCATTGCTTTTACTTTAATACAAGATATGCTAATTTCATAGAGAAGCATTAATTGAAGAAGAATTATATAATACAATGGTATCAGAATTTTCATACAAAACTGTCAAAAATGCTTCCTGTAGAACTTTTATGCTATCTTATAGAATAACCTTTTTCATATGTCTTATAAAATAACATAGGTTTTAAGTTATTTCAAACGATTTTCATCGCTAATTTAAATAATGATTTTGTAAAAAAGTCTGTCAAAAAAATGAAGTTTACTGTGTTTTCTAAGTTTCATCAATAACCTTTTCTAAACAAGTTAGTTTTTTTAATTATCGCTTCACTTTTCATGATTTCTAAAAGTATTGTCATTTCGAAGCGACTGCAACGATTTTGTTCAAATTAGGAAAGTTTACTTTTGTTATTGTATTATATGAAAACCCGTTGGAATTGTACTGATACGTTAAAAAGTCGTAGAAAAAATTCATAAAATTGATTTCATGCACAAGTACATCCACACATTTTTTTTTTGAAAGGTTAAAAATAGTTTTATTTCGTGATAAACATGATTTTTATAAATTAAATTTATTATAAAATTTATCTAAGACCATCAACTAATCTGATTAAAATTCCAGAAAATTTATTTTCATTCAATGTTAATAAACTTTAATTTTTATGGTACAAATGTAATAAATTGAACTTTCAATATTTACATTTTTCATACACTTTCGCATAATCACGTGATAATTTAAAAACAATATTATTTTATATTTAAAATGTTATGAAGATAATCAATTCTTTGTTTATTCAAAAATAAGTAAAAAAAGGTGTGAAAAAAAAGTAATAAACAATTTTGTTTACACATCCAAGCTATCCATTGAGTGCGGTAAAGGTACACAAGAATTTTCACACGGCAAACGATATATACATCCCTCTCGCAAGCCAAGGCATGTCAATTCGTTCTAAATTAAGGTCGCGCGCGCCTCGCTCTTACACTCATGGGACAAGTTTCTGTCTTATGAATATTTTGAGGTTGTTCTAGTTTTTCATGAGCTTTTTTGGAACGCCGACCTAGCGCCAGTTTCGTTAAGGAATATAATGAGAGCACGAGCTTTGCAAAAAAAAAAAAAGAAAAAACAAAATTTATGTATATAAGCACTGAAGTCATTTTATGTAAAATTGAGAATGAAAAATCTTTTATGAGCTGCAATGTAATCGAATGTAACAGAATAGAGTTATTCGAAAAAATTTCACTTGAAAAATGTAGTCTTGGAAGATTATAGTTTAGATAGTTAAATTATAAGATTTATTTAATAAAAAATATTTTAAATTCTATATACGTATATATATATATATAGAACATCATTTTTATAATAACCGCCAACCATCATAAATGACGTTATTAATATATACTTTTTTATATCGTGCATATTTAAAATCTCACTCAATTTTAACATTTTATGCATAACTACCAATATCCAAATAAATACCGTTCTGCAAAAATAATGAATATTTGAAATCGTTAATTCTGATAAATTTTAACAAAAAGAGATGTTTCCATCGATAAATATGTTTCAATTTTAGTTTAAAATTGGAAATAGTTTTCAGTTTTCAAATTGCTTTATTTTTCTTTTAAATAATACTAGCAAAATTAAACTTGAAATAATACAAAATATCTATTCGATCCTTTATTTTAGATTCATGAATTTACTACAATAGCTTTTTTAGATTTAAAATTTATTTTAAAAACGAGCTACAAGCTTGAAAATGTACATTCCTTGGTTACCAGGAAAATAATATACGTTAACTAGAATATCAAATATTTGTATGTTCAATATTTCAAGAATATTGAATATTAAACCAAAAAAATTTTAAAACAAATATTTTTCATTTTATACCCTATATCATAGTAACTTAACCTCTCTACTAACTTCAAAATAATTAAACAATAATCAATCCTCGAAATTTGTATTTGTATGAAGAAAAATTTAACGTCACATAAATTTTATATTCCTATTATTAACAGAAATCAATAATCAGATAAAATATTATGAAACACGTCACATAAAAAAAAATTGCACGAAACTTGATATACACTTTGATTAGCCACATATATTTAATTTTCAGAACTAATAATAGAAGAGCGTACAGGAAATGCAGATAGCAACAAACAAGAAACGTGACAAATGAAGAATTTCTAAAAGGTATCTATACCACACACGCATCTACATGGGATGTCAATAAACTGCAAATATCATTGGTTATATATATACTAATCAATTATTCTGAAAAGCGTTTGTCATATATTACGACGAGATAACCTCGTACAAATGATGCGGAAAATTTTCATGCCCTCGTAATGCGACACGTTCGAGTTGTATCAAAGGAAAGAAAGAGAAAAATATTAAAGGAAGGAAGCGATGCAAGCTGGGTATCGATGAAATATATTTTCCGTGATCGTGAAGTGAATTTAATAATTTTAAAGTATTATTATTTTATATGTGCGAATTGCAAGAGAGTTTTTACAAAACCTATTTTGGATATATTTTTTATGAAATCAATAAAAAATCAGTATACTTATTCAATATGAAATATTAATATGAAATGCTATGGAATTTATTTACTTGAAAAACATTCCCAAAGTATTAATTTTGATAAAAAACAATTGTAAAGTACTCTGTACAATTTCGAAATATTAAAATCATATTTACTTTTGACTACATTATATTTGGCACAACGAGGTCTCAGTGGCTCTGTCGGTAGAGCGATGGATTCATAATCTCGAGGACCCGAGTTCGAATCCCGCTCTCGGCTGATTTATACAAGCACCAAGTGTACGTTACATGTGCTTTGTTCACAAACACACTGAGAAACCTCCGTCGCTAATTAGCATCGCAATAATAGCATAAATACGACGTGAAAAAATAAAAAAATATGCAAAGCAACAAATGTGCTATCAAATTAAATTTTGATAAAAATTGTAGCGTACTAATTAAAATTAGTTCAAAATACATTTGCATATTTATATTTTAAAATTAAATATAATATTTAATAAAAATATATTAATTTTTAATTTGTTTATTTTCCAAATTTTATCTCATATAGTATTATAAATTTAATTAAAAATTTATTTGAAATATTTTAAAAACTTCTTAAGGTCTCAATAAAAAGGGAAGCTTATAATAATATCCAATAAAGGTAATATAATCATTATCAAAAACTGTGAAAGGAGACGTCAATTCCGATAAAATTTGTATCCAATTATAATCATTATTCCCGCATTAACAAATCATGCATCCATTCAAAGTTTTCTCATTAGACTTTTTCCACACTATTATCTTGTGATTTTTTTCCGTTTCGGGGTCTTTGTACAACAAGTTAAACGTGCACCATCTGTACAATCCATAGACTCAAATACACCGAAGAAGATATTGGTCATATAAAATTAATGTCAGTATAATAAATGTAATTTTAATTAATCAATATTTATTAGATTCTTAAATAAATTAAAATCATAACATTAATTTTATAAGCTGTAGTAACATGAATTAAAGATGGTATTCTTTACCAACTTCCAGTAAAAAAAATAAAAAACATGGGACAAATTATGAGGCGAGCGAGGAAGGCTCTTAATAATCTTCGTATGCGAATCTCAATTCGAAGACAATCTAACGAATCCATCGATTGATTATGCAAAAAGAAAAGAAAAAAAAATCTGCACATAAAATCCACACATGCTACGCATATCATATAAGAAAAAAAAGAAAAAGAGAGAAAAGAAAAAGGGTAAAGAAAATAGCATAAGGGTCGTGTCACGTTTCACGTCACATCCGCTCTTTACTCTATCGATAGGTTCTTCCGCTCGTCAAATATCGTGCGGTCGCGTATATGTATATATACATATATGTATATAGCGATAAAGCCAAGCGGAAGAAGAAAAGGTTTATTCTAAATTCAAGCGATGCGCGTGACCTTATTCAGAGTCATTCGATGAAAAAAAAAAAAAGAAAGAAAAAATTCTTCGACGTCTTTCCTTCGTCGTTGTAGATCCTTTACTAGACGTGCTATCGAATATATGTATAAACGTACTTTCTTTCTCTTTTCTACGTGTACCTAATCTCCTTCTTACCTTTCCTATCGCAAAACGTTCTGTATGCTGAAGCATTGAGCTTTCTTTTTTATCTTTCTCAAGTCTACGGGGATTGAATATGTTGTAGTGCAAATCAGAAAGGTATTTTATTAAGGTTTGGAAGATTTTTAGTGTTCAAATTTCAAAATTATGAAAAGATAAATTTATTAAAGAATACTTTGTTGGTTTAGGAAATTTTAATTCACCAATCATGATTTGGTAAATTAGAATTTCTAATTAGAATCTTTAAAATAATGTCTTTACTGTATGAGAATCGACTTCAGGATAAATTTTATACGAAACTAAAATAAAAATTATTAAAAAAAAAATTACCCCTTACCTATGTACAGGTCGTGTACAGCTGTACAGCACATGGATTTTTTGTTTTTTCTTATTTTTTGTATGATCCAAGCAAAACATAACAATAAATACGTTTAAGTCAAAGCTAATTATTTCTGATTTCGTTCTACACTGTAAAAAAAAATAGCGAGAAATCACGTCGTTGGTCGACGATTTCAATGCGACCATTGCACCGTCGATGTTATTTAACATCGTTGAAGCGCGACATCTAACTGATTTAACCTAAAAATCTTGTGTTCAGTTTACATGAAATCACGCAAAGCCGTTGAACGAAGTTAAATAACCTCGACGGCGCATGCTCGCATTGAAATCGTCGACCAACGACGTGATTTCCCGCTATTTTTTAAGAGCCCAAAATAGTTTCGATATATTAACTGAAAAAATGAAAAAAAAAAAAGAAAAAAATATAAATCGCAGAAATCCCTTATTTGAAGACCAAAACATATTCCCCTAGTAATTTGAAAGAAATTTTTTAATTTTTTCATGTTCTTGGTATTAACGGGTTAATATCCTAACGAATTTTCATGAAATTTCTCGTTAAGATTATTAACCGTCATTTTTAATACGTTTAAAGGTAAAATTTATGAACAGTTTAATAAACAATTTAATGTCATCAGGATTAATTAAAAAAATTATTTGTTAACAATTTCTGAAAGAGTCATTTTGTCCTAGGATTATCATGATTTTTATATTTTTATGGCAATCATCATAGAAATATTTTTTTCTCTGTATTAAAATAATAATAAAGTGTATTCTAAACATTTTAGAATTGAATTTAATAAAAAATATTAGGCCTATCACAAGAAAAAAAAATGAAAATAAAATAAGAAAACATACGGAACTTCATGAATATATACGAAGATCAAGAATGTACAAAAGCTTATTCTATTTTATTCTTTTTTTTTTCATTTTCGTACACACAGGCATATATAGAAGCAATTTTAGTTTTCGCGTTTTGTATAAAATTTCTTTATTTACCCTTATTTCTTTTGGCATATAATGAATTTTATAATTTCATTATTTATGTGCCAACATGAGCCCAACAGTTTAGGTTTAATAATACATATAATTTAAGGTTGAAATTCAACGTAGAATTTCGTGCGCATTACCATATATATAAAATAAGTTATATTCTTTGATGCAATTTCATCCTCTACTTTAAAGATTTAAATAAAACTTTCTATACATTCTTCATTAAATATACATACGTAAAGTAATGTTAGAAGATTTTAAGTTAAAGAGAAAGGAGAGAGAGAAAAAAAAGCATCTCAAAGAAACGTTAAATAATATTAAAACCAAAAAGAGCTTTTTGATCCTTGGAAATCGCATTACAGCTCAGACACCACAAATTTAAAACAGAGCAATGATTTTCCAAGTTGCCAAGCCAATTCACGAAATTAAATAGGGAATGGCTTAAAGCAAAGTAACATCACTTACTCTCTCTCTCTCCTTTAGCTCGTACTATTCAGAGTGTAAAATCGCCCCCTAACTGAAATAAAGTAAAACTTCATCGTATAGAACCATCACCTTTTCTAAAGAAAAGGTAAATTTAACTTTTAAAAGATTTAAAGTTTTCTCTTACTAAAGAAAATTTTCCCCTTTGATGTTCAATGTAGATAACTAAAATATTTAGATTAAAAATATGGAAAATTTATAATACGAAGTTTTACTTTTATTGCCCCATTTTTTGTTAAATTTAACTTAAATGAATAAACTAAACAAAAAGGAAATTTTAATAATAACGTTTTCATAACTATTTGTTCGGAAATAGATTAAATTCTATTAAAACACACGCTGGCGTTTTCCAAATTTTAATAGATCGTAGAATAATTGAAAATTGTTCGATCAATTTTAAATAAAATGAAAAAGTAACACGTGAATTCAAATTCACTAAAAATAATTATTTTTGATATGTATATTTGTTTTGTACGAAATTTGATAAACTGATGAAACTTTTTACAATGCAAAATATGTTTTATATACAATAAAATTTATTAATTGTATAGTTTCGAATTCATATAAAAAATTTTAACTATCAAAATTAGTTTAAAATTGAAAATGCTCTAAATACCATTAAATAAACAATTCGTTTAATTGATGAATGACTCTTTTCCAATACAATAATCGAATTCAAATATTATTATTATTGGAAATTTGAAATTTAATTTAATTTTGTTATTGGGATCTGACATGGGGGCGTGGTCTAAGCTAAGATGGCGTACCATAGTATACAATTTACATTGTCATATATGGAGCAAGTACCTGTTTTTGTTAATTATGAATATTTCTGTACTATTGGGCAGATACTAATCCTACCAAACGTTATTTTATAAAAGATGAACAAGTTTTCAGAGCAGGACATATAATAAAATACGTTAAAAATAACAAAAATATCGGTGATATAATAACCTTTTCACGCAAGACATACAAGAACATACAAGTCGCATCAACGAACGCTTTCTGCTTGTATGCTACTATTCGTTCAGATTTTATCCACCAGAGAGCGTCTGGTCTATGTCAGATCCCAATAGTGTTAAATTTATCGAGTCTTGATATCTTTTGTTGTAAAATTATTTGCATCATTATCAATATTATCATCGAGATTGTATTTTTAATTATAAAATATAAAAGAGCACCCATAACCTACATATTAATTAAAACAAAAAATTATATTTTTTTATTGTTTTTAGAATGAATTATTTCTAATACCGATGTCTATCACACATATTTCAAACGATTGATAAAATCGCTCAAGATTAATATTTAATTATACACTTCTATTATTAAATTTTCTCGTTTTGTATATATAATCCTATTGTAACTTTTGACAACACGTGTTATATTTTTCACAAAGAGCTTTCAACATCTATGATATGTTAATAAAAAATGAAATAAAATATCGAAAGCTAGAAATCTGAAATTTCAAATAAAGCATTATTCAGACGCACTCGAGAGTCTAAGAAGCTGTAAACCTTTTATAGTATTTATAGAACTTAACAAACATCACGTACACACCGAATATAAAGCTGCTTCGCGAAACTTTGATTCAAAATTCAAATTTTCACGATAAAAGCTTCTATCTTGCGCTTATATCTTTTGCATCAAATACTTCAATATGAAATATATATCCAACTTGTATATACAAACGTTGCGTACACAGAGGCTTGTATATAAGAAAAACATTACAAAAAAAGAACTAGTCTACAACGCAGACTGTGTACAAAAAAAGAAAGAAAAAAATGGGTATACGTCTACGGGAAAGAAACGCGCAGTTTATTGTACACACCTATATAACTAAAGAATGAAGAGCGCAAGAAAAAAGAAAAGAAGGAAATAAAACGCTTTAAGGAAGGAAATGCTAGAAATCGTGGGGAGAACATTTGTCCTGTACAAAATGAGAGAACAACTTTCTACGGGGAGAGAGAGAGAGAGAGCAAGTGCAGCAAAGGATGAAAGTGAGGAAACATACTTTTTCCTCCCTGTTTTCTAGGAGACGAAGAATATTCCTTATAACCTTCTCTCCTTAACTTTCTTTCGCACTTTCTCTCTCTCTGTTTCTCTCTGAAAATACTTACCTCTTCGTACATAGTATAGCACGCTCTTTATCTTCATCTCTATTTCCGTTTCTTTTACCATGTCGCGGCGCTATATATGCCCCATTGTAGAAGTACGCTTATTCTGTATACTTTTCACAGCAAATTTCAAAGAGGCTCTGCTAGGATTTTGCCCCTGTAGGAGGATATATTATTTTGGTTTTTCTTGGACAAATTTACTTTGAGCGAAAAAGGAGGCAATCGTGGATTTTATGATGTATGATCCTTCGATTGCTTTTCGAAAGGAATAAACAAGTATTACTACCATTATATTTTTATTCGTTTTAAGCTTATTGGAAGCTTCCATGCTATGATCGTCTATTAAGCGAATAATCAAATATTTTTGACAATTCACGTTTACGGCTTTAACATAATTCAAGATTATAATTAAGTTTTATTTATAGACCTAGTTTATTTTTTTAAACTTGTTCTGCATCATTTCTGGGTTAGATATGAAAATCACGATATAATAAAAATTTATACCTATCAAAAAATTTTATAACAAAATTTAACCTTTTTGTTAATGTATTAATATTTGTAATATGATTTGCAAAATGGTTTTATTGCCAAAGCAATTAATATCGTTCAAATATTATTACGTAACATTCGATTCTGATACGATAAATTATAAATACATATGATATAATTTAATATCTTTAATCTATAGTTATTGATTACCTGAGATACACGTATTTATGAATATCTCATGAAATGTGAGTAAAAATTTGTTTTTATGGAATTTTTAATAATTCTTATAAGTTGAATCGATAAACTTATAAATATCAGATGAATTTTTCGATATAGGGATTAAAACATGCCTGTTACACAATGTATCTTGAAAGTTTTTAAATTTTATGATGAAAGCTAGTTAATAACCTTTGTTCTGTCTTTTTCCTTAAAATCAAACATTAAGATACTTATTAATTTCATTTATAATTTTTAATAAACGAAATTAGTAAAAATTTAAGGTAAAATAGAATAGGAAGGAAAAAATTTAGGTAACTTCACTGTGCTTACTATTTTGTTACCTAACTTTTAAATACAAGAACTTTTTATGCAATATTCACCGTATGACAACAGATTAAAATGAGTTCCGATTCGCTTTGATCTCTACGAAATAATTGATGACCTAGATGCAATAAGGGTGTTAGCACTTTGAAAAATATGACGTTAAAATATTGCCCAGAACAGTATTAATTTTCATAAAACAAATTAAAGTTATTGGCATTAAGATTCAATATCTTTTTATAATACAAATTGTTATATTTTTAATAGATATCAAATATTTGTGTAATTTTATTTATCATTTTGAAATAGCAAAACTGATACAATTAAAAATAAATGGAATTTTCGAATTCTTACCGCATTTAATTAATTAATATTATTATTCATATAATAGAAAAAAAATATTGAGGAAACTTTCAAGAAAAGAAAACTTGCAGCAAGAAACTTTATTGTTTCTTTTCAAGAAAATATTATAGAAAATTCCGCATCGATTGGCAAATAATTAAAAATGATATAAAAATATTTATAAAATGCGAGCATGTGCTCAACCGTTGCGATTCCTTTAAAAATTTCTCGCACGATATTCGAATTATAACTGATTAGATATTGTTAGTATTATGTTACAAGAATAATATTAATCATGTATAAAAATAAAACTTTATTAAAAATTAAGACTTGCCATTCAACATAATCAAAATTTCTTTTTATTATAATAAATATTGAAAAACATTTGCCGTATAAATTTATCATTGAATTTATATCTATGATAAATTTAATTTGAAATAAAAATCTTAATTTTCATATTACTAATTATACTAAATAAATACTTTCACTTCTAAACTGATAAATCATGGTTTTATGTAAATTAAATTTTATAAAAATTCTAATAATAGAATTTCCATTACTGCACCAGCCACGACTGCATGAATAATTGATACGATTTTTAATTGATTCGAAAAAAAATATTATTAACCTTGAACCATTGTCGAGATAACGCTGCACCAATGCTAATGTAACTCTAACTTTACACCTATGCATATCCATTAATTTTCTGATACGATCTATTTAATAATTTGTTACTTTTTATCGTTTCACCTTACAGACAATATGTTTGCATTTGTTCAATCAAAACTCGCGTATGTAAATACGCAAATTATTATATATTTTTATGTCTCAATATTTTGTTATGTTTCGTGATAAGGTATCTATTAGTACAATCAAAATGCGTGGAACCTGCAAAAAATCATTTATAATTTATTCAAATGGAATAAGCTAATTACTAAAAATTAATTTTCTAGTCATTGATTTTTCGCTAATTTGATAATTGTAATGATGAAATAGTTTTTATTTCAACTATTCCAGTAACAAATCAGTTTCCTATCTAGTAAAAAAGTCATTTCTACCAAGATTTCCTTCTTCCTAAAAAAAAAAACAACAACAATGTGGCTCTCAAAAGAAAAGAGCAAACTTAAAGAACAATTTCACTTAACCGATGTCAAACGGAATTTCTTCTTTTCTCTCTTCCCTTTTTTTTACTACGTCTTCTAAAGTACACAACTGAAATGCAACGTAAAAGAAAATATAATGACGGACTTTAAAATTTACTGCTCGAATAAAAACGTAGAGCTAGAGGAGGCCTTTTTTTTATGTTTTACGGCAAAAAATTATGACCAAAACTCTAACTCACACTTTATTGTTTTGCTCTCGCTAAACGGCGTTATATAACTACGCTTACATAATCCTAGCATTAACTTTAACATAGTATAACACCGGGGTATTTAAAGATTAAAAGGGACAATGCTCAAAAATCGAATTTCTAAATGCTAATAATAAATAATCTCATTGATAATGTTTCAATGCACTTTCGCTCGTAAAAATAAAAAATTTCTTAAACGAATTTGAAGAAAATGAAATTAATTTATTGAGAACCACCAGATAAATTTTGAATTTAAAATCAATCGAGTTTTGCACGTAATAATTCTGAGATCCTTTATATGAAATTTATTTTAAAAAATATAACGATGCTTTTAGAAAATAATATTTTGATCATTTAAAATATTCTATAACGAAGCAATTTTGTTACTGGAATCAAATGAACGACTCGTTCTTCGATCGTAAAATCATCAAAAGCTTTTTAATTTAAGAAACTAATCATAACTTAACGATAATGAAAACACCATGAATTTTTTCTATAAAGAAAATGAAAATTCTAATCTTTTAGAAGTAAAAATACTATAAAAGTTCATGACGTATATGATCATGTTAATGGTATCCGCCCTTTTTTACGTCAATACGTCAAAATAAACTCCGTAAAAAATATCCCTGCAGAAAAAACCCACGTTAACAATATTTTTTTTTCAGCTCATATAAAATATCGCCCCTTCGTACAGCGACCAATATACAACTCATATTTATTACAAGCGTATCTTTCCATATATACATATTTCTTTCTCTGTTTTTTTTTTCACCGGCACCAGCGCGCTATACGAAGAAAAGCAAAGCGAGCCCATTTACACATCAAAAAATTTTCTCAAACTCTGTGCCTGGAAAACAAAACCGTATTACAAACACCTTCGCGTAATAAAACTTATGACCGGTACACTTACTAATTGCTCTCTTTCTCTAAGTTATATATCCCCCTTTTTTATTTAGCTTTATACACAAGATAAAGAGAAAAGACACACCGAACACGTTTATCATTTTCCTATGCGCGATTTATAAAAGCCTGTGTGTATACTTCAACGGAACGCCATTATTATTATTATGATTATTATGAATTTTTTTTCTTCGAGCTCGAGCAATATCAGTATATATTATCCAGGCCAATAGCGATACGAGATCTGGTAAGAAGAAAGGCTCTTTTGCTCTTATCAAGGTGAGAGACCTTTACATTGTCCATTCCGTTTGCTCTTAATATTCTTTTTTTTTCTTTTGATAAAAAAAAAAAAAGGTTTAAACTCACGTATATAGACCGGTTTGTTGTTTCTATAAGTGCGCATAAATCGTATTTGCAAGTCTCACGGCCTATAGCCTATTGGAGAGAGAGAAAAAAAAGAACATTAATGAGTCGCTGCTGTTGTTGTTGCCGGGTATATGCGGCTGGTATGATCGAAGGCACGAAAAAAAGGATAATTTTAAATGTAACAAATATATGTGTGTATATAAAGTGTATACTTTCAAAACGTAAAGTTTGTAAAATAAAATATAAAAAAAGAGCAAAGGAAATTCGTCATGCATGAATTATTAATCAATTTGAGGCGTGAATTTTGTAGAGCTGAAAACTCCTTTTGTTTGATGGTAATTTAAAGTTCGTTCTCTCTTTTTTTTTACATCGAAACAATTTTTTTTACATTGGATTTGTCGTTCTTGTAGCGCTTTTCATCGCAGATAATTGATTGAACCACTGATGTCTTAATAGGCCTGGAAGTGATTATGCGAATTTCATTATCTTATATCAATTGTGCGCTTACAGAGGAAAATTTAATTAAGTCATTGTTAACTGTTGCTTTGCTATTATTCATTTTTTTTTCTTATTGTTTTTCAATCAGCGCAGTGAGTTTCAATAATGAATTTTCAATATTTTAAATTTTATAATCGTTCAATGCTCAATGTTACTTTTGAATAATATTTGAAAATTCATTTTCTTAATTATTATCAGTATTAATTTGATTATATTGTAATTATTCTGAATATAAAGGAGCCTTTTAAACAATGTGATAAAATCATCAAACTTTACTTTGGCCCGCATGGTACCGAGTTTCAGCGTTGTTTCCTTTTCCAGTTGCTCAACGTTAGATAAAATAAACCTTATCTGTTATACATGGGAAAATCTACCTTTTCGTACAGGCAGGATTCATACAGTTGATTATTCGTTGTTAATATTTTCGGTTGGATTAATTAACAGTGTTAACTATGAGATTTTTTTGAAAATTTAAAATCTATTTATTTTCAAAAAAATTACAATCATACATTAATTGTAATTTATATTTCCAATTCATTAATTTATTTTATTTTTTATTTTTAACGTTGCTGTATTTAGCTATCAAATCGATGCTAATTAGCGACGAAGGTTTTCAATATGTTTGTGAACAAAGCACATGTATCGTATACAGTGGTGCTTGTATCAATCGACGTTCGAGGGGGATTCGAACTCGAGTCCTCGAGATTACGAATCCATCGCTCTATCGACTGAGCTATTGACGACCTCACGAGTAGTATATTATATATAGATAGAAAATAACTGTTAACCGAAAACATATGTATAGATAATTAAAAATTGCAATAACAAAACTGGTTTTAATTTTTTTTTTGTAAGTTAAACAAAATTAACTTTAAAAGATAGATTAAAATTTATTTACAGGCGTATAAGGACACAAAAATTAGAAAAAATCTATAAAATTACAATCCTACAACTACAATTAGATATTTTTTCGTAATCAGACATGAAACGTTAGTAGAAAAATGAAATTTATAGATTAATTAAAAATAAGACAAAAGATTAAGATACATATATATTTTTTTTAACGTTCGACAACTAATCATTTGTTACTGGAATAAAATTGATCGTTGTAGTTTAACGATTTAATCTAGTTATTACAAGTAGAAGCAATTTATTAATGAAAATGATTAATTACTCTGGCTTTACCGAACATATATATATATGCATTTGATGAAGCATGTCAGCTGTAAGTAGAAAACCTGTAATTGACCGCATACCAGTGAATGACCGAATTGTAGAAGCAAAAAATGTGTATTATTATTTTTTATACAATTATTATAAAACAATACATCGGAGCTAATAACATTACGGAAAACATAATTAAAACTTATTCATTGTTATCTAAATGTAAGATAACATTTTATAAAGCTATAAAAATCATTATGAACTATTTGAAATTAATCTTTAATAACTAGCGAATTTTTCTTCACGGGTACTATCAAGAATCAGTTGGGTTTTAAAAATTTCATAAGAATAATCTCTCATTTCCTTTGATAACTTTTAATAGCAGTAAAAAGAATTTATCATACAGAACGAAAGAGACGATCGTAATCCGTTTGAATCTCGACAAAGCGATAGAATTCTTTTATTTTATTTTTTCTTTCTTTTTTTTTCACTTTTCCAAGCGCGAAAATTCTCTTTTTTAGCTAGTCATTCGCATTTATTTGTCTTTGATATGCCAACATTGTCAAAGCCTTCGAAATGAACTACACCCCCATATGCACTTGGAATAGTTGATATTTTCGTCGCCACATATTCAAGCGGGTTGACAAATATACTCATATACAATATGCCATTTTGAGGACGAACGAATGTTCTGTCTCTGTGTTCTATCTATTATCCTAGCTTTTTTTTTCTATTTTATACTATTTTTTTTTGCCGCGATAAAACATGCACGCTAGATAAAGGTTGAAATTCATTAAAAAAATTGAAATTTATAGATTTTTCTTCGTATGAACGTATCTGCGAACAGGAGTGACGCATACCGCAATTAATAAACCAAACGTCAAGATGAAAATATCAATAAATCATTAATAAATAGAGGGTGTATCTTCGATCGTTTTTCTTATTCGAAAATTTTGCCTGTTAAAGACACAACGCGCAGTTTTGAAAATAATACAAACTGTTACATGAAAATAAAGTTTAATTATTGTTAAATATTCTGATCAATATAAAACGATATTCCTGATATGGTTATACAGATTTTTTTTTTGCATTTATAAATTAAGCGCTGACTAGTAAATATATTGAAAAATATCAATTTAATCAATTGAAACTACTAAAAATTTCAATGGTACGATTGATTTATGGAATTTGATATTTGATTCTGTTGTTTGTTAAGTTAATAACAATTGCCAATAAAACAATAGAAAATTTAAACATTCAACTAGATATTTATACTATATCACATATCAAAATTTTAAAGACAGAAACTTGATTTTACCACAATCGTCAAAAATAATTACCAATGGAATTTTCTATCTTTTTATCATCATATTTTTAATATCAAATATGTTAATATAAATTTTTAAAAAATTCTTTTTATCCAATAAGAAAAAATGTTCAATTTCTTCAATCTGCAAAATCAATGAATTTTCGTGATAACAACTACCGATAACAACGAGTTCTTTAGCAAAAATACAGAATTATCTTAAATAATTTATAAAATACAACAACTTCCAATACCACATTCCTCCCTAACCATCAACACCACTTACACTCGATAATCATTATTTAATCTAATGAAATCTAAAAACTTCAAAAAGTTTTTCTCTCTATACTTTTGATTTTCATAAAAGCATAAACGAGTCCGTGGATTATCGTGAATGTGATAAATAACATAGTTACACTTGAAAATCTCTTCTGCATTTCTCATAATACGCGTTGACGTAATTATACAAGCTTTATCCCGCGGCGCTTGTATACATCCTATAGTTTATAAATATACAAGCAAGCGTGCCCGTACTCTCGATTATCCGGATTTCGCTGCGTGACCAATCGTCAAACGTACGCCTAGTTGTTTGACCACTGTAATTTCATACGAGAAATCTATCCTTCTTTTTTTTCTTATTTCTTTTTTTTTTCTTTCATTTTTGACTTTTTTTCCCTTACGATGATATGATTGCTAGACGCAACCTTGTATTTATCACGAATGAATTTCATGGCAGTAGGTACGAGCATTTTGATATTAATGGATACGGCTTTTGATAAGTTGTTAAGTTTTATTTTTCGGAAAAGTTGGTACGGGTTTGTTTTTGCGTTTTGTGCTTCATTGCAAATATATGAGTAATAGTCAGATTGATTTAATGGTAGCTTGATTCTTATGGACTTTTGCGAAATCGATTATTTATTTATACGCTGTTAGTAATGTTTAAGAAGATTTTTTATTTTGTTAACTTACAAGAATAGTGCATTACATTTAGGCCTCAGATTGTGCTCTAACTTTGAGATACATAAAATTACGAAATGAGCCACTTCCGTACAGCCCAGCACTTAATTTCTCAAAAGCTATTAGTAATTTTGTCTGAATTTTAAGGTTTCTTTTTTTAATTTTGATCTACTTTATAGTTGTTTAGTTTTTGAACTAATTATTCCAAAAGATTTAAAAAAGTTGGAATACTAATTATTAAAACATTTCGATTGGAAAAAAATGTCATTTACAAAGTAAAGTTATTCAAAAGTTATAAGCAGAAGAAAATAAAGATAAAATTTAAACTAAAGTGCAACATTTGCTTTCTATAAATAGCTGTATGTTTGCACTAACTTTATTCCTTTGTAATTTGTAATTAAGTCGAGTTTTTTAACAAAATTATTTTGTAATAGAAATGTTTTTATTTCAACTTTAATATGTTACTAGTAAAAACCTTCTCGGATAAGTAATTTAAAAACTATACGATTATAAAGCAGATGAGAACTTTTTAAAAAGTCTTAAAATTTAGACAAAACTTTTCATAACTTTGAAAAAGAAAAAAAATTTCATAAAGTTAGAAAAAAATTCCAATGTATTCTCCTTGTAATTTTAAATTTTTTAAAGCATATTTAAATTGTTTGATTAATAAATTCGAGGTATTTAAATATCACAATGTAAATTTAAGTGCATTCGATAAATGTAATTATACCAAATTGGTATCACCCAGAAACCCTTTATTTCACCGTAGTATAATAATTTTTTTCCTAATTCGGTCCATTTGTAACTTTAAGTTAATGAAACTAAAAATTAACACAAAGATTAATAACATTAATCTTGCAACTCCACCAATCTAATATTTTATTGTAATAACCTGGTATTATTTAGCATTAATGAATTATATAGTTAATATCGATTTTCTACCTCGCAAAGCAATGTCCATTATTTCTCTGGTTACTTCTCCTTTCATATACCTTTCTCCTTCTCTCGGTCTTCTTCTTCTTCTACTTCTTCAACAGAATTTCGCCTTCACTTCTGGGATTTCGTTTTGTTGGTCGACGTTAATTGTGGCTCGCATTAGAGCCATTCGTCTTGAGACGCATCCGCAGCTACCATGCGCAGCATCCAACTATTCATTCACATTTACAAAACATGTACACGAAACTTAGACGTGTACATGGAGCGCCAGTGTATAAGACGCGCATGATCTATACACACACAAAAGTATATTTATTTCGTTACAAGCTTTAGGAAAGCTCGTCCGAAGCAAGGATCTGTAAAAGCGATGGTTACAAGACTCTTGTGTATACAGAATGGGGATGAGGAGGGATGGTACAGCAGAGAGAGGGGGTAGAGTATCACAGGTGTGTTAGCCGCAGCTCAATTACCTTTAACTCGTAGCCTATACTACATTGCAGGTGGGAGGGCTTTTCTCCTGGCTATATACAGGATCCATATAGGGTCCATGTAATGGTATTATCGTTGAGCTTTAAGCGTATATAGCTTAAGCGTTATACGCGCTAGCTATATACATATATAGCCTTATTCCCTCTTCGCTATTACCTTCATCAACGAAGCCTAAATTTCGCTATCCGCACAAACACTCTGCTTTTCTCTTTGCTCCTTTTCGTTTTATACACGTATGTATATATATATATGAAAAGAGCTTTCAGTGTGTACAATCCGTATTAAACCGACAAGCTTATTGGCTACAGAAATGTACTTTGGAACGCTTAATGTGATGATTTTTTAAAATAGTTTTGTCATTGCTTTTTTTTTTTAATTTTGAGTCAACATTTGTTCAATTACGAAGATTATGTTATTTTTTCATGAAATTTCTATATTATGGAAATATGTTTTTTTTAAATTTTATTTTACTTGTATTTAGATATAAAAAGTATTTTATTTTTATGCAAATTCTCATTTCAACATTGTACAAACGTTTTAAAATAATTTTATTTTTAAACTTGTAAAAATACGCATATTATTCTTGTATATATTAACTGACCTTCGTATATTTAATTTTTAAAATTCACATGTTGACTAATATTTTTATTAAATTTAATACAAATTGCAATATTTTAATGCTAATAAAGTGCATAAAAATAGAAGAAAAATTAAAGAAAGAAAAAAAATTTAATAAAATTAAATTAATACAGCAAATGAAAGTAGTTCATAATGTCGTAGCAAAAATATACAACTGAGTATCGTCGCGAACACCAAAATAAAATTTTTAATTAATTAACGACATGAAATGTTGAATTTCCTTTTTTTTCTCTTCGCAAAAACTAACGTTCATACCCATTTTTTCTAATTAACGATCACAAAAAGCAACTAGAAAGACACCCCCAAGCAAAATTAACATGTTTATTTACAGATCTATATGCGGCGTGTATTACGAAATCAGTCATAAAATGTAAAACAGTCAAGTAGAAACAATGTGATTATAGAAACGGCATTTCACATCAGCTCGTATATGCGAGCGTATATGTATATTACGAAATAACTGAAGCCAGTCGTGTGAATATGTCATACGTCGCGCGTTATATATTCCACGGGTTATACGTTTGTTTAATTCTCCTCGCTGGATCTATATTTGTTATTGACATTTTAACTTTGCAAAATATAATAATAAAAATTATTTTAATCCCGATGATTAATAAAAATTCTTGAAAAAAAATTTCGTTTCACAAAATACGTTATTATTTCAACTTTTGTTCTTTTTTTTTGACAATTAAAATAACATTTATAGCAATATCGCGCTTTATTATGCAAATGTTCGTTAATATTTATGGATAAGTTATAAATGTCGTTTGGATTGGTTTATATTACGTTAATACAATAAACTAACAATATATAAAAGCACAACAATAAATTTTTTATGACCTTTACTTTGGGTCTACATCATCGTTATGCGAGGTAAAATTTATCTGGTACAAGTTGTAATATTACTCGGTAATGATACTATCGACACCAACAAAGAAAGAAAGAAAAAAATAAACATTTATTGTATCGGCATAAAAATAAACGAAATTCATATAATCACGAATAAAAGTTTCGTTACTTTTCTTTTTATGCCAAAGGTACTTATTATTATCATCCTTATACTTCTAAATTGAATCGTAAAACAGCAATTCCATAAACATAAAGAAAATCTTATTTTACCGGGAATATGGAAGTTTCTATGCAAAGGGTCGTCCCGACGATTTGATCATCGAGAGAGGGTCGAGAGTATATATAATAACCTCTCAGTCGCGTGAATATAAGAATAAAATATACGTTATTGTTCGCTTTTTTATCTTTTCCTTTTATTCTCCTCCTCGGATGCTCGTATTTATTTTCACTTTATATTCAAGTGTCTCTGATACATAAATAGAAAAATGAGCCGCTCTGTGGCACGATCGGTAAAGCGTTGGATTCGTAATCTCGAGGTCCCGAGTTCGAATCCCGCTCTCGGCCAAATCGTGCAAGTACCACTGTACGTTACATGTGCTTTGTTCACAGACACACTTACGAGCTCTGTCGCTGATTAGTATTTTAAAAAAATAGCATGAATATAGCGACGTTAAAAAAGATTAAAAAAACTGATACATATATAATTGTGTAACCACTTTTGTTAATCTTCATAAATATCAAAGAGTTTTTTGGATTAATCTCTTCTTTTCTTCTTTTGCTTTGTTAAAAAAAATGTCATAACTTTATCGAAAATGATATAATACTTTTTTATTTTTCAGAATACTGAATTTAAAAATAAAACAATATTGATTTAAAAGGTAAAATTTTGTATATCATTTCAAATTTTCAGATTTTAAATAAAACAAAAATATTATCTGAACGAATCTATTTTTTTGCAAATAAATATGCTTAATTTTTGTATGAATAAAATAAAAAAATAGCTAAAATTATTATCCTTTGCATTTTAGATTAAAAATAAATTGATGAAAATTCGAAATAAACATGTCAATTTGATATTTTTAAAATCGAGGATAAAATAATTTTAAAAAGAATTTTATTTTATTGAAAAAATTATTTTACGCGCAAATATTCTTTTGAATTTAAAAATAAAAATATTTAATGAAAACATCGTTTAAATTTATATTTCATAAATACGTTAATGCTCTCAAAGGCCTTTTTTTTTTGTTTCTGACAGTTAATATACATTTTTAATTGCATTTGAAAAAGGGAATAACTGTCTATTTCTTTTAATTGTGATTTTAATTGGTGTCTACTGCTTGAATTGATGTGTATATTTGAGTTTTACTTCAAACAAAATATTAAATTAAGCTTTTTTTCTACTAGTTTAAAATCACTTATCAAATGAAAAATTAATTAAAAAACTAAAAAAAATTTCACAATAACAGTCAAATAATACCAATAAATTTTCTTTAAACCATAAAGTCCTCATTAATTTTATAATCAATCGTAATTATGTCGGATCATATCGAGCTACAAAACTTACAAAATAACTTTGTAAACGAAAGCAAGGAAAATTCGAGAGATATAATAATTTTGCCTTCGGAAAACATGTTAAGCTGCATCTGGATCGATATTGATACCTTGAACCATCTCCTCCGCCTCCTTTCAAATAGCTTATAGTTCAAATCCAATAATGTGAAGCTCGGTGAAATTAAATTAAAAGCTCGCTTTAGTAGTGAATTTTGAATGAAATATTACATCATTCAATTATTTTAACATATTGGGAACATTTATTCTGAATTTTAAAATCTATTATTTTTTGCTAAATATTAAACGAAATTTGATTAATCTCGATAAATAATTTTAATTCAAGTTTAATGAAGTTGCAAAATTAAATTTTAACGATATACTATAATAAATTTTACAAATCTAATTATTTACTTACTCTTTTTTTTATTAAAAAAATGTTTCTAAAAGTAAAAACGACGAAAAATTCAGTACTCGCATAGCTCCTTATGCACATATTATTTTGATCCCGTTTTTTTTTGTTAGTACGTTACAAAACCATCCGAGAGAATCACTTCACCCATATGAAATAATAAACACGCAGCATCAATTTTCCCTGGAAAACTCGTCATCGCAAATTACTCGACGACATCCCTAACGCACATAACATCGCGCGAGTTTACCCCCTTATAAACATGTGTATAATAATAACAAAAGTCGTGCGTGTGCGTACGCGTGTATATACGGCGCGTGGCAAACTTCGCGCGTAATTACCGCGATTTTTTTCCTCGCACGTCTACGGATTATCCGTCCACACTGCAGGAAGGATTTAACGTTGCAGAAAATGTCATTAACGAAGGGGGGCGCTTACCACGTCGTGAAAACTTTTTTGCTTTTATGCTTGAAAACAGAAAGAGAAAGGAAAAGGGAAAACGAGGATACGAGAAATTGGCGAGGAAGGCCTTTAATATCTGTGATTTATGCGTTTTGTCTCTCGCTTTTTTTTTCGAGTTCGACAAAATTTGTTGGGAAGGATGACTATTATAAACTTTTGTCTTTTTTTGTTTCCTTGTTTGTTTAGGAAAGATAAATACTGTTTGTCATAATTAATTAGTGAAAATACGATAACAGTAAAAATTACGCTAAAAAATTTTAAAGAAAAAAAGCATAAGTCTAGGCAAATGGTAACACAATTTTAAAGTTAATTAATGAATAGATAAAGTTATGTGATGTAAATATATTTTAGAAAGTTTATATTTAAAAATTATGTATTAAAGAAAATTACGGTAAAATTTAGTATGGGGATTAAATGGACTAACCAATTTTTTAATTGTTGAATATTTTTAAAATCAGAAGAAATATTTTAAAATTGTGGGTATCTTATTTGACTCTCACGCCCTATTTTACCTCAGTTTCTTGTATATTTTGAATCGAAAAATTTATGCACAAAGGAACTTTTCACTATATTCAATATTGTTGGTAATTAAAGTCTAAAATTTTATTTGTTGCATACGATTAGAATACATATATTTTGTCTTTCCTAGCGGGTAATATAAAATTTGAATACGTGCACCCTTACGGAAAAAACACTGATGTAAGTGCTCACACTTAATTTTCGATATAAAAATCTACGAAAAACACACTTAAATCCACATGAAAAATAACTCTGTAATTAACATTCAATAAACAGCAAAATTTTAAAAGTTATTTTATGTAGTAAAAGAATACCAAGAAACCAAGTTAAAAAACACCTAAAATTTCAGCTTTAGATATTCTTTTATATAAACATCCAATTTTAACGCGCATAATGTATAAATAAATATAAATTCCTGCAAACAGAATATATATGTAATAAATTTATGCAAACATATAATGGTCCTATTAAAAAATTTAATTTTTTTGTTAAATAATTACAACAAAAATTCAAATATATTATTATGACATTAAAAGATGAGAAAATTTAAAGGAGGTGATGTGATGTAACATGAGTAAAATATAATATGATAAGTAATAATTTTAAATTATGAATAATTGGAATAATAATTAATAATGACTATAAACACTAATTCTCAATTATTCCGTTTCAAATTTGAAATTTTTGCATTATTTATACAAAAAATATTTATATTTAGAAATAAATTGTTAAATGAGAGGTCCTCAGTGGCTCAGTCGGTAGAACGATGGATTTGTAATCTCGAGGTCCCGAGTTCGAATCCCGCTCGCAGCCGATTGATACAAGCACCACCGTACATTTATTACATGTGCTTTGTTCACAAACACACTGAGAAACCTTCGTCGCTAATTAGCATCTCAATGATAGCATAAATAAAGCGACGTCAAATAATTAAAAAAAAAAAATATTTATTTTTAATAAATATATTAAATGTTTGCAATAAAATGTATTATTGTATCAATTAATGTTCTCAGTTAAATATATTTATAATTTTTCATAATTCTGAAAAACAGTTTTTATTTTTCTTATGTTTTTCATTGATTAAAGTTCGAGCTTATCTTAAAAAACACAGATAAAAAAAGTTGATAAACCTTTTTTTAATAAATATTTCAGGGTTCAATATCAACCATCGAAACAATAAACTAAAAATCAATGATTTTTCTTCACTTCTCCTGTGTATCCGTTTCAGTGTTATCAAAGAATATACGTTTTTTACTTTACGAAATATCCATCTCTCTTAAGCTCTCATTTTCTCATGAAATAATAAAGAAATTGCGATTAAAAAAGAGGGGATAAGGGTTACACAGGTGCACTTTAACCATGAAGTCGTTAAGTGAACTTATTACCTTCATTATGACACGCGACAAAATGCCCAACGTTATAAAAGCTTGGTCCACTACAAAGATATGATGGGCAATAACAATTTGTTGATATATTTTCTCATTTTTTTTTATTTTACTTTCTTCCACTCTCTCTCTCTCTCTCTCTCATGTTATAAAAAGTGAACAAGAGTGAGAACTAGTTCGACGACATTTTTAATGAGAATGATCAATCTACTTGATTAACGAGCAATCGCAAGCTTACATACGTACAAACGTATACATATATAAAACGCAACGCGGTGACTAATATCAATCAGCGAGCGCAGAGAGAAAGAGAGAAAAAAGAGAGTGTACTTGATGAATGAATGGAGAACATTTTTAAGCTTTAGCGACCAACAAGGTTTCAAGAGTTTTATAGCGAGTGTTTTTGAATATTGAGAGTGCTTGCTTTTTAATTAAGGTGTACTCAAGTAGATGAAGCTTTTTTTTTTTTAAATTTAAAGCTTTTTTTTCGACGAATAACATAAATAATCGCGATGAATAGCGTTTATAATCATTTAAACTTTTACCAATAGAACTTCTTTACTATTATTAAAGAATTTAACGTGAAATTTTTGGAGGTACAGAATATATTAAAAAAATAACAAAGAAATTTGTAAAAACAATTTTTACCTTCTATATGATTTTAATTTACTATTTATTTCATAAATGTACATAAACATGAGATTCATCATTATTCTAAGACATTAAAATACTGATTCTGATGCTTAATGACTCGTAAAGAAATATGACTCTCATCTATCAGACGTACCTTCCTCTAAGAACCTCCCATCTTTTTTAACAATATCCTTAATACAATGATCCAAGGAAACTAGAAGCAAAGTCTCTGTTCCTCTCTCCCCAGAAAAACAACCCCCTCGATCGTTTAACTTCTCTCGTTCTCTCTTTTTATATTCCAAGTTTCCGATATAACTGCCAACGACGTTATCAACGCTTTGAATCAAATCCACTGGTACGAAACGATAGAAAACGCCCACGGTCAAAGTGTGTATATATATATCGACATATTATGCAGGGCTTGTGCACTGACATCGTCCATCCGGATACATATTTCGCTCAGTTATAACTGAAGGGAAAGAGGAAGAGAGACAGGAGAGAGAGAAAGCTTTAGCAGCTTTCAATGCGGTGGCGTGAAAGGCAAATGTTTATGGTTTTGGTATATATATCGTTAGTTGCAGCCTTCCTCTCGTCCTCGTCATATGTCTACTCGTCTGTAACGTTAACGTGTATATATGTGCGTTGTATATACCGTATACAGGAATATGTGACGCGTGCCAACGTTAGCAGCGCTCGCGCGCTTATACGTCAGTTACATTGTCAACGAAATTACGTCAACCGCGAATAAACGTTACTACCTGCATATATATACATGTAAAGGCTTTAAACAAGAACTAAAGCTATGTTAGTATATTATATAGCGTAGGCTTGTACAACGTTCCTTGGTATACGACTTATTTTTAAGAAATTAATTGTTGCTTCTGGATATATGACGCGTGCGTAAGATTCATTTATATCAAACGCGTGTATATGTGAATGGTTGAAGGAGAGCGTAATGAAATTTTAAGATTAGAATTGACGAGATGATTGAGCTCTCGATCTGAAGCCAAGTTATTTTGAGTAATTTAGTTTGATAACGTCGTATAATTTTTGGTCTGAAATTAAGTTACGTTGGATTATTTAGTTAAGTTTGTTGTTAGTTTGGCATGGAAAATTAGGTATTGTTTTATTTAGACAAATTGTACAAAATATGTTCGTTATAAGTTATTGTCACAATGGTTCGTATCTTGCAATTTGGAGTTAAGAAAAAACATTTTTAAATGAAAAGTTAATCATGTGTTTTGAAAATTATGAATAAAAATTGTTTAAAACGTGAAAAGCATATTTATTTCGTTCTTTCATCTCTTTTGTACTTAATTAAAAACAATTTACAATGAAATTGATTCATTGCGAATGCTTGTCAATCAATTATTGTTCTCTTTTGCTGATCTATTCTTTAAAAAAAAACAATCGATCTATTGGATTTGCAACCAAAATCAACAAAAGTATCTGGAATTCATTAAAAGCAAACATGAGAAATTTTCTCTAGTTCCATTGTAAAAACCTTCAACTACCAAGTTTTCAAAAAAAAAAAAAAGATATCCATTCTATATCTCCTCAATTTACACTCCAAACAAAAGCCCATTTCATTTATTCCTCTTGTTATCCATCCTCTGCTCTTTCTCTCTTTATACGGTGCAAGAAAAACGATCGATCGTTCAATGTTTCCCGGTTCGCGTCAACAATCGGGGAATTATTACTACTAATTCTCCCATTTCCTGCGGAGTATATGTGGAGATGCTACCACTTTGGAAAGCTTCACTAGCAAACTAGGTCGCGATTTTGACTTTCCATAGTTGCTTTTATATTATGATTGTTCGAAATATTACGCGCTTCATTGATGATTTCAGAGATATTTGAAATTCTTAGGTAAACTTTCATTGTTTTCCATTAGAATAAATATGGAAGTAATAAAAAAATTACTTCAATTAAGAGATTTAGTGAATTAAAAAATTTTTTTTTATTAGAAAGCTTTGTTAGAAGATATTTGCCTGGTAAAATAATAATCGTGATAATGAATGATTATAAAACAATATTTATAATTTTTTTTAATAATAACTTAATTATATAAAATTTTATTAACGTTTGTACATTAAAAAAGGACAATATCTAGTCATAAAATTTTTGGAAGAAATGAAAAATAGATATACAGTAAAGATATCTTTATCAAAATATTCGAAAATATTCGATTTAAAAAGCAACCAAAATTATATGAATAAGATTATTGTAAATCCATGACTGACAAAGAGATTTTAAGAGATTTGGATCTTAGATTTCATAACGTTGGGATGCTTTTTCTTCTATAAAATTATGAAACAGAATCTTCATTCAATGTAATATTTGTTTTTTTTTTCAAAGTTATAATCTATTTTGTCTAAATTTTAAGATTTTTTGAAAAATTTTGCATTTGTTTTGACATTATTTAGTTTTTGAACTAATTCTGGAAGATTTTTGCAAGAACTGCAGAATGCAGAAATTACACATAAATATACATAATACTACCCTGGTAGAAAATTGTCTAGTTTTGTCGAGGCCTCGATTATTTAACATACAAAACTAGACAGATCTAGACAGATCTAGAGTAAATTTCTACCAGGGTAATATTAAATTTTATGTAAATTTTCGTATTAATTTTTATTTTTACGAAAGATTTTGATCTCAACTTTTTCATGATTCAAAAACTATAAAGTGTAAATTAAATTAAATAATTCATAGCTTCAAAAGCATCGCATGCTAAACCAAATGAATGCGGCATTCTTTATAACTTTAGGTTAATATAATCCAAAGTTTATGAATTAGCCGTTTTCGAACATTTAAAAATACACAATTTTTGAAAACGTTAAAATAAATGCAGAGCTTATACGTGTTTATATGTACACATACACGTGCAGAAAAAATTTTTTTTTACAAATGCACAGGTTTATCGATTTTCAATGTTTCAAAATAAATTTTTATATTTTTATTATAATCCTCCAAGGAATTGAATGTAAATATGCCTTGAATATAGCATTTAGACCAACGATCATTTTGATTTTCATTCATTTTTAATATTTATTTAAAAAATACCAGAATCGCATTAAATAGAAAAAAAAATAAAGATTTAAACATAAATCGTATCTAACATATAATCATGTATAATCCTGCAGAAAACGTCTCTACTTGGGCTCATAAATTAAAAGTAGATTAATCCTGAGTTTGGTAAGACGTAAAATCGTGTACGCATGTGAAGGTATAAATAATGAGATATAAAAGCATTTGTTTTTCCGAGTCGTGCTAATTGTTAAATTATATAGAAGAATTGTCCTTAATATTATCGTCATTCGAGATCTCATTAATTAGTTGTATTTTCCTTTTACAAACAAAACGTGCTTTCAATTTTGTATAAGAACCAACTCCATCAGTAACTTAATATTTTATATAAGTAATATTTTTTTAATTGATAATTATATCAATTTTATCATTTAGTTAATTGAATAAGTAAAATGTATTACTATAAACACATTAAAATAAATATTAAGCTATCAGTATCAAGTACAATTACCCTCTATACTATAATTAAATAAATAAATAACCAAAACTTTAAATTTCGCAACATTTTTTCAGGATATTTTAACAAAAAAAAAGAATATAGGAGAAAAAGACTTATCAAAGCGATAAAGTTAGAAAAAAAAGAAGTAGAAACTAGGCCGACTAAGGGTATCCTCTTGAACCAGTAACCGAGTCGTTAAAAAGCTGTTAATGATCGTCACGTGTCATCTCCGGGTGCTCATCCGCATTCCTGTACGAATTAAGCCATTGGGATTGACCGTAACGATCAAGTTGAATGATATAATGTCTCATTAAATATCTGAATGGAATTCATATTGTGCCTTAAATGGTGCTATTTCTTTTAGGAAAAGAATTTTGACGAAATGAAAAAAATAAAAGAATTATAGCGTTAATAACGTCATTAATGTTAATAATATGTAAAATATTTAAATTCATTATAAACTTAAAGTGAATAAATTAGTTGAAATTGTGAAAAATTTTGTTTTTTCGCTATTCTGTGATAAATGCTTAATTTCGCATAAGCAGAAAACTTATAGGTTAGGATTCTCGTTATGATAATTAATCATGTAAATTTTAGTGATAATTAAGCTTTTTTTAAAGATAGTTAAATTTTTATGTTATTATATATTTCAGACATTTTAAAAGTCGCAAATTCACTATTTTTTTTTATTCACTTCAAAATACAAAATTAAAAAATGAAACTTGTTGACCTTATTTTTCTTTCAACAAAAAAAGCACAACATATTTCATTATTACTTTTTTATATTTTAAATTAAAAAAAAAGAAAAAAAATATTTTTTTTTGTTTACATATAGGTCAGCGCATTATAAAAGATCAAATTAATTAATCATAATAATTTACAATTTTGCAAGAATTTAAAAATATCAAGTAAAATTCAAATATACGTATATTTATCAATGTTATTAATTTATATATTCTACTTTGAATTTAAATGTTATCTGTTTTAATTATGAATCGAATTATCATTATGTTTTTTTATAATTCGTTTATTTTTCCCTAATACCAAAGTGTAGAAAATACGTAATCAAGAAAAATCAAATGCATTTAATTATGCACAATAATATTGTGGATTTTTTTATGAATTTAAGTTTTAAATATTAAATGAAAATTTAAAAATAAAAATCAGCTTATAAATTAAAAATTTTAATTCATCCTTTTAGATTTTTTATTCGCTGATAAAAACACTTTCAATGTTTAAATATATTGAAAAATTGAACTCATGTTGCTCTTTTTTAAAACTTTAAATTTAAAAGAAAAAATCCAACTGAAACATCCTCTTCAGAGCCCAACTTCCCTCTTTTTAAAGTTACAATATCCTTGACCCTCTCACCTTTAACAACTGGCGTGACAGTGCAGAATAAGAGCGTGAGCAGCACAATGAAACTCATCTTGACATTCGCCATAAGTTTCCTCTTTGTTGTCATCCTTACACCAAGAAGTATCTTCATCAACTTTTTGCAAGCACGTTAACGCACATTTAACGATATCTCACCTCCCTTATATCAATCCTCCCTTCTAATTCACTTTATTTACTTTAAAGAGAAAAAAAATGAACAAGATACTTTATATTATTTATTAAAAAATAAAGTGATGACTATTGAAAATTAAAAAATATAACACTTCAAGGGGGGTTGAAAATAATATGGTTTTATACTCGATACCACTAAATTCTTCTTTTGACACTTTATTAAAAAAATGATAAAAAAAAAGAATTAGAGTAAGGATAAAAGTAAAAAAAGAAAATGAAAAATGAAGGACGTATATTTTTTTTTCAGATAAAAGACTTGCACAGTTTATTTCGCACACATGCACTTGCTACAGCACGACGGCTCTCTTGATTACCAAGTCAGAAAAGGGTTGAAGAAAATAACGTCAGCTGGGTGTATAGAACTTTTCAGGTACTATAACAGTCCGTACCTCTATCCGCACTAGCTTGATGATTTGGCCAAAATTTCAGTGAATTTATTGCCATGCCTTTAGTCCTCTTCTTTTCTGTTTTATTCGAACACCAAAAAAAACCAACAGAGTTTTACTTCCTTTTCTGATTAAATGTTATAAATTATTTGTCGTTTGGTTATCTTTACTTATCGACAAACATAAACGGCTTCATTAATTATCGTCACTCAATACCGAATTATTTATGAGATACCAACCCTCTGCCTCTCTCTTGTCCGGAGTTTTGTTTTGCTCGGTGGCTTCGTCACGCTGCTTAAAATGTGTAAGGGTTCGTCGCACTCGACAACCCTGATGGATAGCGCGGCTGACGACCTGACGAAATGAAAAAACACCGTCACAAAAACAGAAAAAAAAGAGAGAAAGAGAGAAAACGTTGAGCAAATCGATCACGTATATATACAACCCACAACAAGATTTTCACGTGTCATCAAATATGTCGACAGGCTTTATCCTTTATCATCTGTAAACCTTTTTTTTTTCTTTTAGATTATCTGTTATTATGAGATATTGTATTATTTAAATAGCTTTATATTTACAATTGGATGCACACGAAGATTATTTTCCAATTGTATTACGGTGTACCTTTGTTTTATATCGGTAGTTTTTGTTTGGAGTATATTCATACACTGGCTGCAAGCTCTGTGCTTTTAATATTGATACAAAGGTGAATGTTAACGGTAAATCCACACGATTAATGAAATTTCCTTTAAAATTGGCAGTTTGAATAACAAACCTCTTTTGTTTTATAGTTTAAAGAACGAGTTTTAAATGGAATGTTTAATTACTTGATATCACATCTAATCAGATGCATAAAGGACAGATACTTTATTCAGACTTTTCTGTTAATAATATGAAATTTAGTTTAGACATCGAATACTTTTTAATCATGTGTTGCTCAATTTAACAGTTCATTTTTTAGCCACGACACAATTTTTTTTTCTCAATTTCATTAATTTCTTCCTCTGTACAGAATAAAGATAAAATAACGCATAAAATGTTGAAACGTTTATACGTGAGTGAAGGCGTATTTAACGAACCAGCATGCACACACGTTATACATATACATACATATATATATGCGTTTTATAAAACCGAAAAACGGGAACGAGGCGCGCAGCATTCACGACGGCTGCTGACTCGATTGTGAGAGAGAAGTTATACGAAAACTAATGTATATGTGTGTGTGTGTGTGTGTGTGTGTAAGTGCATATAAAAGGAGAGGAGAGAATTCCTGCTTGCTGCTGCTACTGCTGCTGCTGTTGCTGCTGCTGTTGGTGGTGGTGTTGCTGCTGCTGCTGCTGCGCTGTACCATAACAAAAGACGTGGGGGGGTCAGTGCGCGCCGGTTTGCAAAAAAGGCCACGAGCAAGCGCATGGAGGAGAGGCAAGTTTAACAAACCCCAGTAATGTCAGAGTGAGAGGTACATAACAAGAGGTAAGGTGTATATACACCAAACTTTCTATTTTCTTTTTTTTTTTAGAGCTCAATGAGCAAATGGAATTTAAGATATTTTTTAATAATTGTGATGAAAAGGTATCGTTTGTATTCGCATAATTTTTTTCTATCAAGGATCGCATAAATTTGATAAATGGGTTAACGCGGTTAAAAATGTTTACCGAGAGGGTGAAAATAGAGAAGGTGGTAAAAGCTAACGGGAATGAAAGAGGGGGTGAATGGTTTGAGAGTCTAGCTGGATGAGAGAAAGACAGATAAAAAAGAAAGGGGTGACTTACTTTAGGGCGTTGACACGATCTTGGATTCTGTTTCTATTGTATCGCGTTGCGAATTATAAATTTTTATGTCAAATTTATTATTTTAATAACTATTTTCTAATTTTCTTTAAAATATTAATGAACAATTAATCTTTGAATAATCCATCTGTCTTTATTGGTTGTTAATTTACTATGAAATAATTAATTTAATCAATTAGAGATTACCTTCAAATGGATGGACTCGATAAGAAGAAACCATTCAGAAAATTCATCCTACATAATTAATTGTAATCAATTTAATACTCTGACCAATGCAATCATTTGGCGAAACAAGTCATACATAGATCGATTAAAGCGTTCGAATATAAATAGATCAGATGACTTATCTAAATGGGTTATTAGATAGATCTAGACATTCTTTTCTTCCACGTAATTTATTAGCAATAATCACATTACATTGAATGAAATTAATTTCATGCTCGGAAATATTTAAATCTTATTTTCGAAATTTTTTTATAAGAAAAGAATTAAGAAAGAAACTTTATTAAATTGATTTATTTCTAAAAAAAAAGACCTCTGACATACTTAAAAATGAGTATTCGCCATATCTAAAAAAAAATCTGTGCATTCTTTATTGTATCTGATAATCGAATGCAACACGCATCTTCTCCCATGTGCTTTTATAACGAAATTGCTGTGTAACAGCCTTAAAGATCCTTCGCCCCCGCAAAGTTCTACGAAAATGAACGAATATCACCGAGCACAAGCGAACTTGGTACATGGCCGGGCACACAGGAGCAAAGCTACACAGCAGCCAGCCAAGCTACTGCATCCTATACATATGGACCATACCACGCGACACACAAAGTTATACGTGTATACATACGTATACCTTTAATACCATCCCTACCTATTTTACGATTTCCCCGCTTCTAGCTGGGCTCTAACGAGAGTGAAAGAGAGAAAGATAAAGAGGGGCTACTACTTTTTTTTTTTCGTACCGGGGCAAAGTTTGAAGAGTAGTAGTAGTAGTAGTAGCACAGGAGCCGGGTGCCTATGTATAACTATAGGGTAGCGGTAAATACACTTGCGGCAGAATGCAAAAGAGAGAAAAAGGGACAGAGAGAAAGAGAGAGAGTAGCTTTAACTTAAAGGAAGCACGTTGGATAACCTATAAAATTTTTTTTATTTTTTATATATAGATATGCCCTAGTGAAATAATGTATTTTCATTCTGGCAAATATTTTGGTTTGTTTATTCAATCGATTTCAATTATTAACTTTTTATTTATATTGGTTAAATATATATATCTTTATACATTAATTGACCTATTTTAATTTATTATTTTATTTCCATGACGTAGTTGAATAATATAAATATATTTACTGTTCCAGTATTTTATAAATTATTTAAACTTGAGAATTTTATAATTGTAGGAAATTTTTAATTTTAATCTACATTCCATTATTCATTCAATACTCAATTTAATACTGATTAAATACTTACCTGGATATCAATACATTCTTGTATAAGTGACTTTAATATTTTAGTTTGAATTAACGTTTTGAAATAATTTTAAGTATATTTTTTTTTAATAGTAAAACGTAAACGTAAAATTTTCTTATGCCAAGGTGAAGCATTATAATAAAAGATACAAATGAATAAATAATTTTGAGATTAACCCCAAAATCTACTCTTTTATTTTATACAAAAAGAACTTACTGTGGTAACGAAAATGAAAAATAAAAAAATTATTATTATTAACAAGAGCAAATTAATAAATTTTCAAGATTAGATAGATTGTCAATTCTTTTAAGATTAGTAGACTTTAAAAAATTTGATCTTTGCCATAAACTTTAAAAAAAAATAATTAATTAAATAAAATTAAACTAAGATTTTTAAATTTATAATTCAATTAATATTTATTCATTTCAAGCTTTTTCTAATGTACATATATTAATTATTAATTATTTAGAAAAGAATATTTGTGCGATAAAAATACAAATAAAAATTTTTTTAAGTAGTCAGTCCTATGAATAGATTAGTATCATCTACTAAATGAAAAAATTAATAATTATTCTTAAATATTTATTTTTAAAGCTCAATAATTGAATATTAACGATTTCGAATTTTAAATTAATGATTTTTTTATTAGTACACTCTTCAACAGACGATGTTATTTTAAAAAAATATGATTTATTAAAACAACAGAAATGTAAAAAACATTGAGTTAACGAGTTCTACGCAGAAACAATATATACAGTGCATAAAACTATTGTATATCTAATGAAATCAAAAGACTATTTTGTTTTATAAACTATAACAATCAATCAATGTCGGGAGTTGAAACAATCAATTGATTTTTTTGAATATAGAAATAAAAACCAATTATTTATTGGTGAATCATAAAAATTAATTATGTTGGTACGCATTTAACGCAGAAAGCAATAAATGAAAATTGAAGATGATTTTTTCACACTCGAAGCACTCACCTTATGTGGTAAATACCTGAGGGAGAAATATATATTACTTCAAAATTGCATAATGTGCTTTATTCCTACCTCAATAGTAGCCAGTTATGTAACTTTTAAAAAATAGCCCAATCGAAAAAAAATGAAAACTAAGATTTTAATACTAAGATTTTCAGAATTTTTTAATACACCGATAATTGTTATTAAAATTTCATGCTTTTTTCACTGATTGTTATAGTTTTATAAACTATAACAATCAATCAATGTCGGGAGTTGAAACAATCAATTGATTTTTTTGAATATAGAAATAAAAACCAATTATTTATTGGTGAATCATAAAAATTAATTATGTTGGTACGCATTTAACGCAGAAAGCAATAAATGAAAATTGAAGATGATTTTTTCACACTCGAAGCACTCACCTTATGTGGTAAATACCTGAGGGAGAAATATATATTACTTCAAAATTGCATAATGTGCTTTATTCCTACCTCAATAGTAGCCAGTTATGTAACTTTTAAAAAATAGCCCAATCGAAAAAAAATGAAAACTAAGATTTTAATACTAAGATTTTCAGAATTTTTTAATACACCGATAATTGTTATTAAAATTTCATGCTTTTTTCACCATTTTTATTAGTTGATTGATGATTTTTTTCTAAATTTTAGTAATTTATTTAATTTTATAAATTTCTAATTTAACAGAAATAAAGTACTTTATTCTTGATAATTTTAAACGTTACAAATGTCTTCATTTCGGTCTGCATTTAGAGTTATCAAACTTTACTGTTCAGATAGGAATAAAATAATTACAAAAGGCCACTGTTGAGATGAAAATAATACGCTATACAATTCTAAAGTGAATACTAAGTGCATATTAATATTTCCAATTATTTATTTTATTATCTACTTTATTGAACTTAATTTTCAAGCGGAAAAAATTTTGTCATTACGTCATATATAGTAAATATATGTTACTTGTTGTAAAATAATATTTAGTAACCAAGTTTTTGTTCTTAAAAAAAATTTGTAAATAAAATTTAATACTTTTGATATGTTAATGATTAAAAAATTAAAATATCCTCTTATAATCTTAATAATATATTATTAAAATTTATTCTTTGGGATCATCCAAAAATAAAAAGACAAATTTATGCTATATAATATTATTTTCATTTATTATTTAAATTATCTACTATATTTACTATCTTTATGTACAAAAATATGAATATCATGTGCTACAAAATTTCATTTATACGTATACAATACACAAATTTTGAAATGATTAATACATAATTCTATGCATTACTCTAACTATCGCAACGTCTAAACGATCTGTAAAAGAACACGTAATGGTATATAAAGTTCCTGAATATTTTGCATTAATATAAATATAAATAAAAATACATTTGTGATTTATAAATGTAGTACATAAAAATATCTAAATCAAAATTTTCACATACAAATGATTGTTCTTGAATAAATTATTGTAATATTTTTGGGTTTCAATCTACCATTCATCAGTAGGGACATTTTCAGTTGTTACTTCTCCTGATTCACCACTTTCTTGTGTTGAGGATTCATTTGATCCTTCTTCACCACTTCCTTGTGTTGAGGATTCGTTTGATCCTGATTCACCGCTTCCTTGTGTTGAGGATTCATTTGATCCTGATTCACCACTTCCTTGTGTTGAAGATTCGTTTGATCCTGATTCACCGCTTCCTTGTGTTGAGGATTCGTTTGATCCTGATTCACCACTTCCTTGTGTTGAGGATTCGTTTGATCCTGATTCACCACTTCCTTGTGTTGAAGATTCGTTTGAGCCTGATTCACCACTTCCTTGTGTTGAGGATTCGTTTGATCCTGATTCACCACTTCCTTGTGTTGAGGATTCGTTTGATCCTTCTTCACCACTTCCTTGTGTTGAGGATTCGTTTGATCCTGATTCACCGCTTCCTTGTGTTGAGGATTCGTTTGATCCTGATTCACCACTTCCTTGTGTTGAGGATTCGTTTGATCCTGATTCACCGCTTCCTTGTGTTGAGGATTCGTTTGATCCTGATTCACCACTTCCTTGTGTTGAGGATTCGTTTGATCCTGATTCACCACTTCCTTGTGTTGAAGATTCGTTTGATCCTGATTCACCGCTTCCTTGTGTTGAAGATTCGTTTGATCCTGATTCACCGCTTCCTTGTGTTGAGGATTCGTTTGAGCCTGATTCACCACTTCCTTGTGTTGAGGATTCGTTTGAGCCTGATTCACCACTTCCTCCTTCACCTGATCCTTCTGTAGTTGGTTGTTCGGTAGTAGTTTTTGGCAATACACAACGATTTGCGAATGGATTACAGTATGTTCCTTCACAACAGGGTTTATTTCTTCTACACTGTAATTAAAATATTCATAATATTAAAAATTATATTATATTGTGAATGATAATATTGATAAAAATTTGATGAATTACAGATACTTACAATAGCTCCTTGTGGAATACATTCTCCACCTGGTGGTAGATTTGGTGGTCTCTTAGTACAACGAAGTGCCCATGGATTACAAATGAAAGGTTCACAACACTGCTCATCGCTTGAGCACTGAAAATTGTATGATATTTAATTATTACAATAATAAATAAATAGTTTATATCAATAAAATAATATTTACAATAACGCCTGGAGGACGGCAGTAATCTACAGGCAGAAGACTTTCTATTACTACTTGATTTGATTCTTCAGAAGGCTTTTCTTCAGCTGGTGGTGGTGGAGGAGGATATTTAGGTTTTGTGCAGCGGCCAGCCCATGGGTTACATATGAGTGATTCACAACATTGTGATGAATCCAAACACTATGAAATTGTAGAGTAAAAAATAAGATGTTAAATTTATAACTTTAATTTTTTTTTAAATACTAAATGAATTGAATTCATCTACTCACTACAAAACCTTTAGGACGGCAATCTTGAGCTGATACAACACCTAAGGTTGCAATGCAGATGCATAATAGTACCTTCGACACAGTCATGTCTAGGCTTAATTTCCTGTAAAAAAATTCACAAAATAATTTTAGCAAATAACAATTTCCAGTATGTTTACACAAAATTTTTGAAGACACTTAGAAATTTTTAAACTTTTAAAAGTTTTGAAAACTTTAAGCAAATTATTCCGTTAGCACAATCAACACATCTAAGAACTTTGCACAACAAAATTTCCCGAGATAAAATAGTTATATCAGTATAAAAGCAATAGATACGTACTTATACAAAAAAAACTTTGATTATCTTTCACTCTTCAGAGGTAGTTAATTACTTCGCATTCGTAACTATGTCTGAAATGTCTCGTCTCAGGCAGAGCCTTTTATACAAAGCAAATCAGATCGCATGATCGATTGTTGACGCAATCTAACGTGTAATGAGAATTGATAAGAGGTAAGATAGAGAGAAGAAAAAAAGAGAGAGAACGAGAATCAAGTAGCTGAATAATCAAAGATTTAAACGTTTCCTTGTAAATTAGCTTTATACAATATATACATGTTCATCTAACAATTGCACTCTTGGTGATTGACCTATGAAATTAATATTTATGACTAAAGATCACCAAACTTTGAAAGTTGCTTCTAACAAACATGATATATTAATAATTATGCTAAAGCTTTCTAATTTTCTACTTTTTTCGTAAAAAATGTTTGAGGATCTGTATATTTAAAGATTTAAGTGTTTTTAAGATCGGATTTATTAACTATTGAAAAACTGGTCTTATGATTTCTTACTTAAAATAAATATATTATTCTATTTTATGATATTGACAAAAAAAAAAGTTAAACAAAGGTTATTAATAAAATTATCTATATACTTAAATATATCAATTTAAAGATACGTATTACTTTCACCGAACTCATTCAGTTATCTTAACTTTCAAGTCAATCTACGATAAAAATTAGATTATTCGTGTACAAAGAAAAAACTGGCGATGCTTTTGGAATTTTTTTAAACATCTAGAAACAATATTGGAATTTGCTAGAAAAATTAGAATATAATTTCGGTAAAATTTGAAAAATTTTACTGCTTATTTGAAAATTAATTCCAAATATGAAAAGAAGTAAATAATTAATACAAACATATGAATAAATAATTACGAGATATAAATAAAATTAAATACTCCGCACATTTCTATTAAATATGATACGCTAATAGTCAATATACTAATATGATTCAAATCACTCGAAACACTTTTAATACAACCTGAAAATTGAATACTTAGCATATATGTTTGATTTAAAAAAATTTTTTAATACATAGTGTTACATTTTTATTTTTTGTTTCAATATTTTAATAAAATAACAATGCTGTTTATAAGCTATGTTTATAATTTATTAAATTATTTTAAAGTTGTTATACTTTAAACTTACAAGGAGAGTGTTTCACTTTCGGGTCACCGATTTGGATATGTCCAAATTTTCAAATTTTGGGAATGTTTCCTAGATGCAGAAACATGAATAAAGCCAAAATTTTAGAGGCCAACGCTCAATATTTCCCTAGTTGCAGGTAATTGAAGAAAATTACTAAAAAAGTTACTAGATTTTCAAATGCTTATAGTTTCTCAGCATTATTAACTAGAAGCTCATACCTTTTTTTAAATGAAAGCTGAGCTCAAATCCTTTCGAAATAACACCTATAACATCTTGAAATATTATTTTTCCAAAGTTAAAGCGTAATAAAGATTGGATCTTAATTTTCTGTTTAAAACATTAATTAATAGTAAAAGCTGAAATTGGGTCTAATCTTTATTCCATCCAGAAAACATTCCCAAAATTTGAGCAAAATCGGTGACCCGAAAGTAAAACACTCTTCTTGTAAGTTTAGTATATGTATTTTGACTCGTAATGTATTACATTTGGATCAATTGCTTCAAGAAAAAATCAAGTATACGAATTCATTTGGTTCAATTATAAATTTTGGTTATTTTCTCGCAGTGTATAATTAATGGACCAATATTGAATCATAACTCGAATGAATCTTCTTTTATTTTATTATCAAAATAAGTTATTATTTATTTATGTGAATTTATTTATTTGATTTTAACATAAACTCTTGTCAATTAAAATAAGCGATATTAATTGTTTTATTTACGAAAGAAAACATACTTAAAGTACTTAGATTAAAAATATATCAAGTACCATATTTAATGAATTTGAAAAATGTTATCTTTTAACTGGTTAATAAAAAAAATAAACAGAGTCAAAAATAAGTTTTTTCCATTCAGAGAATTCCTCAACTATTTTCCAGTTTTCTCGATTTTTCTATTTGTAGATCTCTAACGCTTATTATTTCCAAAATAATTTAAAACTTGTTAATCACAAGTAATTAAAAAGTTATTTAATACTATCATTATATATTAACACATAAATAAAAAAGATGTTTTTAAATACTGTTTTAATCCTGAAATTCAAAATTCATATGTTGAAATAATTTTAAAGTATAAAAATAACAACATGATTTTATGGATAAACAAAAACAAGAAACATATTGGAAGTTTATCGCAACTTAATCACTTAAAGTGCTTTATTATCATACATTCTAACTATCAAAAAAATAAATAAAAGTATTAATTATTGTTCTTTGATGATTTGTGTTCTGAAAAAAAATTAATTTGGATAAAAAAGAGATAAGATGAATTTTAAGCTTCACGTGTTTAATCAACGAAAAGTGATGTAGAATAAAAAAAGAATATAATATATCTGAAATCCTAGATGTGAATCTCTTGAATCCTTGATGATCAGTACTTATTGTGCTCCACGCGTGTGGTACTGATAAGCAAGAAGTAGCTCGACGTTGCGATTCAAGGAAATCAAGGTTATATTTTTCTCCTTAAACTTTTTTTTCCTTTCTTTTTTTTTTTTATTTTATCACTTCAAGCCGACCTGAGCTATGTGTTACGTAAATGACGATTTGATCGCGGGGGAGTTTGTAAGAGAGACGAAAAATGAAATGACGCATTATCGTCGATCAATAAGCTGATAATAAGTCTTGTTGATTAAAGACGCACATGATCGCTGCCTTTTTGTTGAACGATTTCTTAAAGTGGTTTATTATATTTCAAATTTTACTTAAGACTTTTTTTTATCTTCCTATTAATTTTTTTCCTATGAATATCAATTATTAAAAATCAATTAAAGTATAATTATAAAATATAAAAATTTTTTTTTATCAAAGGAGTAATAATATATTTAATAAAATTATTTTCATTACAATGTTTAGAAAATATCAATTCTCATTGTAAAAATTGTTTATATAATTTATGCATTTTGAACAAGGTTAAAGTACAGTAGAAATTTTATATCAAAACAATCATTAGAATTATTGATTGCTTATCTGTAAAAAAGTAGTGATAATTTGATTTAGTGCATAGATAACCTATTTAAAATCATTTAAATCACTGTAATCACGTGCTTGATTCAAGGAACGTTAAAGAAAAATTAAAATGATATGATAAAACATATATAGTTTAAACAGTTGACATTTCTTTAAACTTTTACTTCCTCGCATTTTCCATTGTTTGCCGTCAAACTGATAATAGTAATTGCAACACCTATATTTTCTTAGCAAAAGATTGGTAAACAAATTTATTTGTAATATAGCGGCATCATCGTACCTGTTTATTCTGCTGGAAAATTCTGCTTTTAGTTCTGATTCATAGATTCGTTTTTTTCTTTTTCTTTTTTTAACACAACTGATTAGTCACAATGTTTACCATTCTCTAGAGAATTTAACCTCTTTAATAATAAATTTTAAATATTATTTTATAACTGCTATTATATGAGTGCATCTTAATAAGTCTAAAATTTAATTACTCTTTCGTTTATATATAGGATTAATCTTTGATATACTTAAATATCTAAATATATGATTCAGTCATTTAGGTAACCCCATTGATAGACTAGCTATTCATGACTCACAATGTAAGAGATCGAGTATGACGATATCAAGCTTCAACAGCATCCGTAATTATGTTTGCATGATTATAAGTAGATTGTAAGTAGAGAAGTATGATTGAAGTAGAAATAAAAGTAATTAAAATTGTAAAAAATTATCCACAATTACGTAAAACAGCATATAAATTTAAAGTAAACATTTTATTCTTAAAGAATACATTTCTTTTACAAATATTATAACAAAAAGCACTTGAAAAGAGTATATGGGTTGTAAGGCGACTTCGGAGATCAGGTTAGGTTTCAGTTTTTAGATTACAAATCACGCTTTTAACACATGAAATTTATTCAGATCCTATAACTTTTTGAAACCCTTAAAAATGTGAAAAATTTTATAAACTAAAAGCGTATTTTGTAATGAAAATTTAATCCGACCTCCGTAGTCGCCTTAAAACGAGAAAATTTTTCTCAAAATTATGAAAAAAATCATTTGCACCCGAGCTAGTACTTGATTATTTTTAAATTAAAAGTTAAAAAGTGTCTTTTATCAGAATTTTATATAAAAAAGAAACTATTCAAGAATTATAAGAAAATCTAATACCGAAGATCTTTGCGTTTTTCTTGTAAATAATATTTGACAATATTGAAATTTTAATCATCTATCCAAGACTAATTAGAAAATTCATGAAAAAATTCCCATTTGTAAAATACGGTAGATAGTTTTTTAAAGAGGAAGCATTGTTATGAATGTCGAATTTAGATTTAGAGATTTCTAACAATCCTGAATTATAAAAATGGTGTTTTATATAAAAATGTTTCTATTTATGGATCATGTATAAGTGCATAACGACCTACAATATGAATACTAGAGATAAAAGACTATTGGTTTTTTTCCCCAATTCTATTTTCTAAGAACTGATCTCAGACCTCTGATAGCAAATACATGGAAATAATTTTTGTTTTTAAAAATAGCCTGCAATAAAAATTCAAATCTATATTACGCATGTGTGTGCGTAAGATGTATTTAAAGATTACAGCAAAATAATAAAAAAATATACTACTACACCATTATTGGAAATTTTTTTTCGAGCTAAACTCATCAAAATTCTTTTATTTTGATTTAAATCATCAGTTAAATGATATTTACTTGTTTTGACAATTAATGGTAACACTAACAATAGTAAAGTTATATAAATAATTTTAAAAATTTAACAAAATATTATGCATATTTTACATGAAATTTCAATAAAAACAAACCATTAAAAAAAATCGAGCCAAAGACAAAATCATCAAATTTCTTTATTGAATAGATTGACTGTGCTTATCAACCTTGTAATATTTTCAAAAATACTTCACTTCGATAATTTGTTTTGGAATTCGTTATTTACTCGAAGTATAAACAGTAATAAGTAGTTCAACTTATATAATACACAATATGTGTTATGTATTAATTTAGAGGCTTAAATCAAAATTTAATCCAATCATTATAACAGATTAACGCAACTACGTGTCGATCAAACGTATATAATAATAGAAAGTAGAAGATTAGGATTTTGAAGATATAATCAAAAGAAAACAGGTGCTGAATTTTATTCAAGATATATATACGGAGTAAAAATTACGATACTCTACCGTAAAACAACCGCAGACTATCATTTTGGCTAAAAATCATCATACTTTATAATAAAATTTACTAGAAATATTACAAAAATTCCTAAGTTGTATAGCGAAGCTAGGGTGATAATTACATGAGTCGAGCAAACTTGAGAGAAGTTTCTTTTTCTTCCGAGAGTTGATTATCATGTGCTTATCATTGAACTTAGAATGGTAAAAATTTGTAACATTAAAATTTAATATTAATTATCAACATCAGATTAGATCGATAATTTAGTTTTAATTACGTATGTCACTTGTCATTGTTACATATAATGTATTGCGACATATGTAATTAGTGTGTTATAATTACAAATGTCATAATAGAACTTTCTATGGTAACTAACCTGCAGTAATACTCATATAACCGTGTCAACACAAGCATAAAAATCTTAATTAATATTAAAATTTATTGTTTCTTATTTTAACGATTTTGAGTTTTAAATAAATAATAAAAAGTATAAAAAACTATCGTATGTAATAACATAATTATATTTTTCCATCTTTTTTAAATAGGTTTTTCGAGTACGCTTGTCATTAAAAGTCATGGTAATAAATATATCAACTTTGAATTTAAAAAATAATTATTCAAGTTCATCATATGAGTACAATATGAATTTTTCTCCGATTCTTTTTTCCAACAATTGTTCTCATTTGTATGATAACAAATACTTTTTGATAAATTTTTGCTTTTAAAATCAACCTCTAAAAATAAAAATGCAAATCCATATTACATGCGTGGGGCCATGAGATTATCTAATTAAAGATTACGGTAAAGTAACGAATAACACTTCAAAAATCGCTTGATATTAATTTTAATCATCAGTTAAACATAATTTAATTATACATTACATTTTTATCTCAACTTTAATCGTATTCGATTATGAATCGATTATATTTTATAAATAAAGAAGAAACACTAGTATAAGTATCTAGTAGGGGTCTTATATAAGTTGGTGATACGGCAATAGTGATAGCTTAAAATACACATTTTTAAGAAACTTTGAAAACTTCGAATCAAATAAATTTTTCACTAGTAAATTACTTGCATTTATACACAAAAAAAAATTTTTCATAAAAAGGACCATTGTTACAATCTTGGAACATTTTATGTTTTCAGGTTATTTTTAGCAACGTTATTAAATTATAGTATATAGATGTTTAATTATATTCTTTGCACGAATACTAAACAATTGTAATTACGACTATTTTCTAAATGCGTGGAGAATCCGAGTATTTATTTTGATTATGTCCTGAGTTTCAAAAACCATATCAGTAATACTTACTTTAAAATATTTCGTAATCTTGATTTTTTGAAAAGACAAACGCAAAGTATTGATTCGACTTATTTTTGTGCGATGTGGTCACCATATATTGAAATTCAGATCATATGACTAAAACATTATTCTTTTATTTATTATTTATCATTATATGTATAAGTTTGGTCATAACTACGATTGTCTCTGAAAAACCTTTAATCTTTCTCCACTCAAACCCCTTCATAATTATCATGACTTCGTGATCTTATTATCTATTGTATCACAAATAAGAAACTTCAATTTCTTGTCTAATAACAATATTATTTTGTTAAAAAAACAGCAAGTCTTTATAGCAAGAGTGTTTATCATATTAATACGTCGATAAAATAATAATCTCATAAAATAGCTTTGGGTGTTTCAAGAAATACAAAGTAACTGATATATTCTCCAATGAAAACGAATGAATTTAATCATCTTCTCTTAACTGCACAATAACAAGTCCAAAAAGTGCAGCAATGCGTGGATTAATTTCTAAAAGAACAATTTTAGAGCCAAGTAAGAAAAAAAAAGGTATACCAAAGAATTGTTATATGAGCCGCAAGCGATTGCGAATATCGGCCAACTATTTTACTAATATAAAGCTATTTTCTCTTGTATATGCTTAAATATTTGTTCCAAGCCCGCGAGCGTAAGCTTTTAGTTTCACGTATAAAAGCTCATGTATACGTTGAATCTGCTAAGGTAGATTTGCATTCAAGCCAAAGTCATGGGAGAAGAAAGAAAGAGAGAGAGAGAGAGAGAGAGAAAAGCGAGTTTTGGCGAGGCAATGTGTATCTTCTGGGAATAACTACTCTTCCGGACAGACGCACACGCATCTAATGTAATAATTGAATTTAGGTCAAGCAAACTATAAGGAGCTTGTTGTTGTGACTTTATTAGCGAAAATTAAGGTAAACTTTAAATACAAGTTTAATCCTTGTATAAGAAAGGATTCTTTAAGGAGTTATTTATCTGCTGTTTATAATTACGTCTTAATAACTTTAAATTAATTGTAATAAGTTTTCAAAATTAATCTCAAAATGTTATTATGGGTTTAGTAAAATAAATAATTAAATTCTCCATATTTTATGAATTTAAAAAACAAAATATAAATTTTTTTTTAATTCTTCACAGAGAAATCTATGAACTATAAAATGCTGTCTCGGAAATATTAAATCGGCCAAAACTCAGTGTCGACACATAAAAACTGTAGCTAACATTTTTTTTTGAGCATATGTAAACAAAAAAGTTCCAAATAAAGAATTTTTTTTATACTTATAACAAAAAAGGGATACCCAGTATGATCCTTCACGATGATTGTTAACTCATATTTTGTCTGTTAGAGAAAACTTCATCTTGTGATAACTTGAATTTTCTATGTTTTAGATCTTTCATCCTGCTGAAACATACAAGGAGAGTACCTCACCTCTGGGAATTAGATTTGGCTGAAACTGCAGGATATGATTATTCGGTGAAAAAAATGAGCCTGTGTTTTTTCTTTTGTGCTAATAGACCCTTAAGATGGAGATATAGACATTTTTTCAAAATATAGTAAAAGAAACATTTGTAAAAACTTAAATAGCTAATTAACTAAAAATCTTACAGAAAAATGTATAAAAAATAAAAAAAAGTACACGTTTAATATTTTAATTTAAGCTTTGCTGCATTTAGAAAGCAAAAGTTATGCCTAATTACAAATTACTACAAATTTTTAAATATTTTTAGCATGCAACATATGAGCAATTTTTTACGCTATTTCGTAACCATTCTTCAACCACCTATAACTTTGGAACCACGTGTCTTTTTTAATGTAATAAGGCTTAAATTAAAGTATTTAACTTGTACTTTCTTTAGTTTCGCACATTTTTCTGTAAGATTTTTAGTTAATTAGCTATTTAATTATTTTTACTATATTTTTGAAAAAAATTTTATACCTCTGTCTCTAGGGCCTATTAGCACAAAAGAAAAAACGGGCTCTTTTTTTTTCATCAAAGAATCATATCCTGCAGTTTCATCCAAATCAGTTTCTCAGAGGTGGGGTGCTTTCTTTCAAATATTTTAAAATAAAAAAATAATATAATTTGAATTTTGATAAATATACAATTAGACTATCATTTTCTACTTTTCCCTTCTATGTCATCTTTTGCAATTCAATTTTTCAATAGCTAATAAATAATAACAGAATTCAGGACAAAATGGTTGTTACGCAAATTTCTTAATTTCCTTTATAAAAGTTTTTAAAAGTAGAATTCTCGCAGTCTTACTCTACAAACGTGATATTTTCAGATGAAAAGACATGATGCCATAATAATCATTGCTCAGTCCTGTAATTATATCATTTTTTTTATCTTTTATTAATGGGCAACGTCCACATCGATTTTTTTTTATTCTGATAACATCTGATTGAATCATATTTTCTCTGTCTAGAAACCAAGATTCAGATCGTTTTCATCAAAATTTATGAATATACTTTTATATAAGTGATTACAAACGAAATATTAAATTTGTTGTAAATTTGTCGTATATTGTGCGATTTCAATGTGACAAGCATACTCATAGCTGATTGATTGCAGCATGGGACATCCACATCTATCAATTATAAGTTCCCCTTCTAACCATAATTATTTTTCACAAGAATGCTTATTTAAACACTCATTCTCAGACTGAAACTTTTGTTTACAGATTCTGACATTCGAGAAATTTTCATTCGTTTACTTTACGCCAACGTTTTTTAGGAACAGCAATTCTCCTACAATAAAATAAATTTAAGGACACACTAGTAGAAATAGTAAACGTGATTATAGGAATAATTTTTTTTTCCTCTTCTATTGAATATTTAAGTGAAAAACATTTTAAAAAATTGAATCGTCTGATAATACGTTCCACCGAAGGAACTTTATTTGGCAAATTATGCCAGACCAATCTCGCATATACCACATTTTCTAAATTATTGATGAATACAACTAATTGTATCCCGCATGAAATTCATTTCTTGATTTTAATCAATGTGTTCTAAGTACAATCATTTAAAAACAAATTTTAGCTAACGAAATTTAATTGTAAACCTTTTAGAGAATCGTATTTCGAATTTTGTATTAAATTTAAAATTATAGAATTTTAACTCGAATATATCTTATTAATCGTATTTGTAACTTCAATCACATTTTATAAAAAATACCTGTAATTTACGTCAATTTATTTTAAATTATATATGAATCTTATCCTGTACATTAAGTGGAGATAAATTTAACTGATCACCAGGATAAAAAAGACACATGTTAATAACAAATAATTATTTATTCATCTCAAAATTTGGACAACACTTTTGTTGATCTCTTCAAGAGTATCTAAAAATTAAACTTTTTAATCTTATCAAGTCAAATTTTTTAATATTCTTTTCATTTTATCAATAATATGACACTTTTTTGATTGATTGAAATTTTTTTATTTAATTAAAAAATCCTCAATTTTATTTTGGTTCATAACAAAATTATATCTTCATTATATAATTTTATTACATAAACGATATTTTTTTATATGGAAGCCCATGCAAAATATTTAATTTTTAATTACTTTTTCTTTCTTTAATTTAGTTATTAACCTCGAGTATGTTTTTTTTTTATTTATTTTATTTAACGTCACTGTATTTATGGTACCAGTGAACAAAGCACATGTAACGTACAGTGGTGCTTGTATCAATCGGTCGACACTGGGATTCGAATTCGGGGCCTCGAGATTACGAATCTATTGCTCATACCGAATGAGTCACTGCGCCCTTAACATCGAGTATTTAGAAACTCTGTACAAAGGTTGTAGTTCATATTTTCTAAAGATTTTTTTACTTAACATTCTATAATTTTATAAAAATTCACTTAAGCTTCTTGAGTCTGTAAAAAAAATTTAATTTGTAGATTATTTATGATTCTCATGCTTTATTTTAGGTTATTCTATTTACTAATTTGAAGGGTCACTTGTTTATGCAAAATCTTATTTTCTAAAATTTTCTCTTACTTTTATTACTTTTCAAATTTTACAATATATTTTTCCCTGTTATTTTATTTATATTTTATTCTTTAAAATTACAAATAATTTAAAGCAATTCTAAAAACAACCTGAAACAACAAACGTTTTAAAATTTACAGATTTAAAAAATGTTTGGGAAACTATATCTTGAAGTATTTAAATTTCATAAAAAGCATTATATTTTCAAAATATGACATGATTTATGATTCTCTAAACCCAATATTTACATTCAATAAAACTTGACATGAAAAAGAAATAATTAACATAAAATACTAGTAAATACGTTCAGTATTCTTACAATAAATATTATTATAAGAAAGATTAAAAATATTAAATGATACTATTGACAGAGTAAAATCAGAATTATGAATTTACAATTTTGGAAAAAATATGGATTTAATTATAGATTATCGTGTATAATTATATGATAAGAATATGCACGCCCAATAAAAGAGAAATTTTTACGTTCAACAAAGAAAATCATTGTTTTATTTCTATAATAGAATTTACACACTATAAGATTTCTAATTGCTAATAAGAATTTTACTTCATAGTTGCAGATGTTTTATGAAAAGAAACTTATAGTTTTATTTCCTTAAGATTAATAATTCGCAAAATAAATAATAATAAAGATTTCAGTTACTCTATACTATTCGAAAAATTCATTCCACGCAACAATAAAAAATAATCTTTTGAAATATATTGGTATAAATTAATGAATGTGTTTTTACCGAAGATCTTAATATAAAATAAAATTAAAATTGATATGGTAATTAGCTTTCCACAATCACAATAATAAATAATAACAACAATCTCTGGAAGAGGAAGGCTAGATTTTGACTTTACTCTTACAGTGATTGTTGTTATTAATTTAAATTAAAATTTTTCAATTTTTGTAGTATAGATTGGATACTTGTTCATCTATCAAATGAAGTGCGTAGAATATTAAGGAATAATGTATGCGGTATGTTTATGATTCATTTTCAACTAAATACAAAAAAAAATTGAAAGAATTCTTCATTAATTGCAGATTTATTAGCTACATCTGTTATGATCGCATAAATCCTTCAGCAAAAACACTTTAATTTATTCATTTTTTTTCCAAAATTTTGTAGAATCTTGATTATACACATTAATGATACATACGCAATGAAAAATTATCAAAAAATTTTTGATAATATTCAAGTTTAAAGTAGATTTTCGATTCGATAATTAATCCAGACAAACAATTTTATTGCAAGATGTTGCAAATTAAAAAAAATTTAATTTACCAATGAGAATGAAAATAATATCGTTACAACCTTCCGATGTTTTTTCTTCTAGATAAGATATAAAAGTATAATAACGTTAGTCAATACCGTTAATAAAATATATAGTTTGGCCAAGTAAAGAATTTATTACTAATACAAATAAGTATGAACATCATAAAATGTGTTTATCGAATATAAATAGCTAGATTCATAGTTAAATGTATCTTTTTCTTCTAGATTTTTTTCTAATTTTTATGAAATCATGAAATTATCAATTTTATCAAAAAGCAGTTTTATCTAAATTTCGAGGCGTTTTTGAAAAAATTGCATTTATGTATTTTTACAGTTTTTCAATCACTATTTTAACAGATTGAAACTACTAATATTTAATAATTTAGAATAAAATCTTGCGAGCAATTAGAAATTTTTCAAAAATTATTACGAAATGAAAATAGTGCAAAAATCAAATTAAGAATGCTACTATTCAGTTTAAATTTCAATTTTCGTTCCTCCATAACTTTTGTATAATTTGAACTTTTTAACGAATTGATATGTTTGAAATGTTTTACCCTGGTCTTTAATGTACTTCTAGTTTTTATCTTGTAAAATTATTACTTTAAAAACTACACAACCATAAAATAAATAATAACTTTTTTAAAAAATTATAAAATTTCAACTCATAATTTTGAAAAAATTGAGCGTTACGTTGAATGGACGCAGCATATTTCAGAATTTTATATGAGTAAAATATCTCAAAACTATAGAAAATAAATTAAAACCCAAATACCCATGTACTCTTGTTGTTAGAGATATTTGGATTTTTGAGCTTCTTATCAAATTTCCTTTTGAATTATAAATATATTCCTATAGCACTGCGTTTTTACGTAAAAAATTACATTAAACATATTGCTTTTGCTTTTGATAACATTGATAGGTCAGTGAACTTGAACAAAAAGTCATGAAAAATTTATTAAAAAATCTTAATTAATTTAAATATTTACAATCACACTTTGCAGATGATTGATAAAATTAAAAATATACTAAATTGGTAAAAATTTCATATAAAATGTTAATAAATTATACTTAAACATACTAAGTACATAAATTCCAAATTTTTGAAAAATTAAGAAAATATATGTTTTCAATTTAAAGTTACGTAAAAAAGTAATTAAGTCAAAGAAAATTTTGCACAACATAAATCTTAACAAATCCAGCCTTACTTTTCAAATATTTAAATAAGGCATACAAATTTTATAAAAATATTTCGTACATGGATGATTACATTAATTTTTAATTATTTTATCAAAAATTTTACATAAAGTGTTACTAAATCTTATTTTATTCCTACCTTAATAATAATGGCCGCTATATTAACTCGGAGAGCGAACCAGAAGTAAGATATTACATATATTTGAAATTAGAAGTTTATGGAATTGAATGAGTTACTGAAATTTGTATAAAATATTATACTAAATAAACTAATAAAAATTATTAGAAAAGTATCAAATTTTAATATATATCAATATATTATAAAATTCATAAAATTTTAATTTCGATTTTTTTAAATTATTGAAGTTGTTTCCCTTTGCTTGCTCGGGTTGCAAATCCTCGAGAGAAATATGCAACTTAACTCCCTAGTTGCATAATGTACTATTATTTTAGAGATGTAAAGGAGTTAATAAATATAATTAAATACATTATTTCAGTTCAGAAAAATTTTACATAAAATGATGAATGATTGAATTCAATATTTATAAAAAAATACAAGGAAAAGAGAATCATCTACTTTTTCTTAAAATTGCAAGAAAACTCTAAAATATAAACTACGTTGTGAAAAAAACTTGTGAATAGTTTCACGTTTCCACGTAATTAAACTAAAGTTGGATACAAAATTAGGAGAGAATCCATAGAGTAGTTTTTAAGTAGTAAATTTCCAACGACATGACATGCATACATACACACGCACATGCATACACTTTTATACATACAAACGTTTTTAAAAAACTATTTTTTTAATTTTCTGAATTTAAATATATAACTTATGAATTGATAAATAGAAAAAAAGTTTTTATATTAACGTAATGCTTATTTTATAAGAAAGTAAGTTTATTTTATAATAAATAACAATGCATTTAATAAATGTTTTACAAAAATCGTTGGACGTGAAAAATGAGATTAAATAGCTATATGATTATCTCACATTTAAGAATATTGGCGTTGTGGAATCTTTTTTATTTCGAGAAAAAGAAGAACCATAAAATAATTAATCGATTACATATAATAAACATTTCGAAATATCATCGATGAACCTGCTGTTATAACATAAGAAATCTTATCTAAGATAAATTAAATAAATTGTAAGGTAAACGTTTTCCAGTATATTTACGACGCCGGTAAATAAAATTTTTTTTTTTCGATAATCAATTGCTCTCCTCTTGAAACAAAAGCAAACAAATTAATCGGCTTTACGAAAACTTAATATGAAAATTTCTAGCATTGCTTTGATTGAAAAATTAATTATCGATCAATACGTCAATTTCGATAATAATAATCACTATTATTATTTAACTTCAATTTCACGAGAAATTATGACATATATTTAACGTTACTCAAGCTTACGGTACTTAAGTTCAGTTTTGATAATTAATGCCTTATACAAATAATAAATAATCTTTGCTCCATTGATAACATATGATAATCTTTTTCCGCCTTGACTCGGTATAATAATCATTTATTAAGCATCGATTGAGCTTCAACTCGTGGCACTGGTATTATTGCAATTAAAATAATAAATTTAAATCCATCAATAAATAAATAATTTTTTATCGTATATTGATGTATTTCAACCAATATAATGCAATATTACATTAACATTTTGGATGTATACGGTGTTATTGTAGGAAATGTGTTTTTACTATCTTGAAATTACTGTAAACACTTATGCAAGACTGGATTCCATATAAAAATGTGTGTGCAGAATTGATTTATAAATTCTTGAATTATTGAGAAAATAACCCTGGTAGAAAAATCAACATGATGTCACCATAATATAGTAAATTAACATGTGAAAACATCATATCATAGCGACACTATAATAAATTTTCTACCAGGCAATCAGCTCATAAATAGAAAGTTAATCGACTATAATTTAAACTTATTTTGAATATATTGTAGTTTATGTTTTTATAGTCAAAATTAATAAAATTCATGTTCCACAAGTTTATTTTAATAAGATTTGCTCGAGAATTTGCTTCATGAAATGTTAACATAATATGGAAATAGTTTATTTCTAGATATACTTTACATGCATTAAATCAATAACAATAAGTAAATATCTAAAAAATTAGGAGTCATTAAAATAAACCTTGGAAAACGTATTGCTTTAAGAACATTTTAAAAGATAATCATAATCAGAAATCCACAAGGTTAATATTTAACTAATTAGTTCAATACTAACAATGAAAATTCGTATAGGAAAATTACAAATTATTTTAAAGCATCTCTTCTTCGATATGATAATTGATTCACACAAAAACATTGGATATTATAATTAAGACGTATGAGTAATTCAACTTGCTTGATAAATCTTTTAAACCGATAAGCTAAATTGTTATTGTTTTCCAATTATTAAAAGTATATAAGTTTACAACGAAAAAAAGAAGTCTCTTCATAAGTAGGAAAGTGCTTTTGATATTACGAAATTATTGGGAAAAGCTTTAAAACAAATTTTAATGACGTTGCATTTAAAGCACACGATTTTTTAACGTTAAATATGAATATCGCGTGTTTGTAATTCATATAACTGCAGTTTTAAAGTTGAGTTCTCTGATATCACGATGGATTTTAGTGATTGATTTATCTTTTCTATCGTGATTCAGAACTTAAACATTGTCTAGTAATGACTAATACCTTAAATTATTGCCTACTAGAAGGAACACTTGATAAATAATTGATGATTGTTTTACTTTATTTTGTTTACATATTTTATTTATTTACTTTTTTCTAGAATATTATATTAAGTTATTCACCATAAATCGACAATCTCTTTTATATACTCTGAAATTTTTTATTTTATTTTCGATTCAAAGTACACACGTAAATTTTATGCATAAGCAAAGTTTTATAATAAAGTATAATAAAAGTGATTAAATTGCTAACTTTTTAAATTCAATGCATACAATGGATCGACAGTTTATCTCTTATTGCAGTAAACGTTGTATATGCCACCTGTCGTGCTCGTAAATTTCTCAATGTATACCAATAGCTTAAACTGTTAAACATTTTTTAAACTATGTAAATGGATTTTTTTGTTTTCTTGTTTTCTTAGATTTAAATAGATAATTTAATTAATGTAATATTTGTTTATTAAAATATTAATTCACGTTAGAATATTTAAAATTTTATCGTAAATGATAATTTCCACCTATTTCATTTTTAAACTTCAGAAGTAAAATTTTTATTGTGACTCTCGTATATCTACGACCTCATCTATATATTGCAATGATATATATGTGTGTGAGTGAACGTATGTGAAGGTTAGTTTTAATTAAGTTTAATTAAATATTCATCAATTGTTAATTTTAATCGTCAACTAATTAACTAAACTTAACGTATGTGTTTTACAAATGTTGCTTACAATTCGTACTTGCAAAGGGCTGTCAATAGACAACCGAGACGTTGTAAACAATTAATTTTTTACAACAAAATGTTTACAATAGTTTGTCATTCAATTAAAATTGATTAATGCTAAATTTTCATAATATTTCATAAAATTATTTCTGTGATACCATCTAGCTTCAAATTTATTTATTGAACTTTATAATTCAAGCTTCATTTCAATATTATATAAGAAAATATACCTTATGTAATTTCAACAAGATCGTTGATCAAAATTTCTTTATCTAAACTTAATCAAAAAAACTTTAATTATCAGATTGAATGGGCATACGATCGTAAATATTTAATTGTAAAATTTTTTTTTGTCCACAACATTTCGGTTATCTATTTTCAATCCATTTTTATAACTCTTTACAAGTACAAATAGTAAGCAACGTTTATAAAACAGACACAGTGACATTAGTTAATTGGTTGACAATTAAAATTACAATATTTATCCTTACAATACTCAGTATTCATATTAAATTGAGTGTGTACCTTGTATTAAAACATAGGTGTTGTAATTCTAATCGTTTACTAATTAACTAATAATAATGTATGTATTTTATAAAAGCTGTTAGGATCGTAAATAGTCAACCAAAACCATCGAAGAAAAAATATTCTAAAATAAAATATTTTCGACAGTATGCCATTTTATTCAAATTGATTATTACAATTTTCTCTGTCATTCAATTCAATAAAAATTGGCATTTCTTCTAAGGACCGTAAATAAATACATGTTTATCTCGTACGATCCACCAAAATAAAAATGAACACTCAAGAAAAATTCTTTAAATTGAACTTTTTTGTATCAAAAAACATTTACTTGTTCTAAAGTAACCAACAGTAAAAAATTTTACATTCCGTATCACATATAACTAGTTTTAATTTTAATATTGTTATAATTTTCATTTTAGATGCAACACAGTTTAACTTTTTGTATTATTTTAATAGTATTTATAAGAAAAACAAGTGCTCATTTATGTTTTTTTTTTTCAAATAATGCTATTTTCTATTATTTTTCATGAAATTACTACTACCATACCATCTAGCCCTAAATCTAATGAATATTGCAGTCTACATCCCTAATTTTTTTCCTATATCCATATAATAAAACATTTACCTTAGTTTTAACAAAATCCGTGATCCAAAGTTCTAACAAACTCCAGGTTCGTTGACTTGTGAATTCAGAGTCTACATCGCAGAACATATTGTGTTATAGTTAACCTAAGTATGACATAATCTGATATACTTTATAAATTGATTTCAATCTAATCTTAAAATGGTCAATTTCTATTGGGCTTGATATTTTTAATGTTTAAATAAATTGTATTACATTGAATATTTGTTTGTAATAACATCTGTTAATTAAATAATAACTAAAACCCAAAAATTATCGATGGATTAACGATTAATAATCAACATTTAAAAGCCATATTTTTAATTTATATCATCACAAATTTTTTGCATCAACAATTTGGGAAATATCATATTTTTCAGTTTTTATTGCTTTCATAAATTCATTTTATCTTCATACGTGTATACGTAAATAATTATGGTCTGAAAAAATAGTTTTTAATTAAAAATCCAAAATTATAGGAGTAACAATTAATTTTTTCCAAAATTCTTGATTTTGCTTTTGCTTTATGAAACGCAATAAACTTTTTCATAAATATTTTCGTCTGTCATAATATCAACGCATCGTAGCCAGCTTAAAGTGTAAAAAGTTTTTCCTTTCAATTCTTCGTACACGTTTGTCACATAATTCTTTGTCGAGGATTAACTAAAAATAGAAGAAAAAAAAAGCTATACCAACATCAGAATAGCAGCATTGATGGTTCATGGGCGCTAACCATGACCGTACCGCTCGACCGCACGAGTCATTACATTTTACGAGCTTCTTTTTTCATCCATCGACTTGTCTATTCTTCTTTATTTCTACTTTTTTTTGGCAGCAACGCGTAAATCTACTTCCTGACAACTTCATACAATGCTTTCTTTATTTATCTATTTTATTTACTTTTGTAAAAAAGAAGAAACTTATAATTAGCATATATATATATTTTACATTATTATATACTTATATTTTTAATTTTATTTAATGTCGCTGTATTTATGCTATCATTGCGATGCTAATTAGCGACAGAGGTCATTTCAGTATGTTTGTGAACAAAGCACATGTAACGTACAGTGGTGCTTTTATAATCGGCCGAGAGCGGGATTCGAACTCGAAACCTCGAGATTATGAATCCATCGCCCTACCGAGTGAGCCACTGACGATCTCCAGACTTTATTTTCATTATATTGAAATAGTTCAATGTAACTTAGGAATTTTATTATATAGTGAAAAAAGTTTCTTTAAATACAAATATTGCATCACGATCGAAATGCCATATACTTTCTTACATTTTATTATAAAGTTATTTACTAGCCATTATCTAATGTTTTCCATCAGATTTTGGATGAATATAAAATCTTATCATTTGGTGTCTTATCTTTTTAATTCTTAGATGCCGTGATTTCTTCGTTATATTTAAATCATTACAATTTCCAATTGATATTCATGTTAAAAATAAAGCTTTATTCAAATATTCGATTTCTTAAACTTAAAAATATAAAAAATTTCTACAATAAATAGGAAATACTATATATTATAAATAAAATTTATCAATAAATTTATGTTTGCTAAATTTAAGTCTAAAAATATTAGTATTTTTAAAGTTATTCAAATTATATATCACTCTTCAAATAAATTTTTGCATTTAAATAATCTATCAACTAATATAAACCATAAAACTTTAAACAATAATTTATTTCCAAACGCTACTTTATGAATCAAAAGAAAAATTTATTCCTAGAAAACTAAATAAAGAACAGTGATTTTTCAGTACTTTTATAGTAGTACATACACTTTCCTTTCATCCTAAGTAGCGATAGAATATTCAAAGCGCGCTTTCTCCACCCATCGCGTATAGAAATTCTGTTAGCGTTTAACCGTATGGCACGGCGCAAGTTCAATCTCCGATCGTGTCATTACCTCGCGGATATATACTTTGCCAATTAAATGCACAAAGCTTTAAGACAGGAAAAGGCAACGTTTCCTTTTGAGCCAATGATTTGAATTGAAATTGCTTAATTATATACGTTTATTTAATATTTTCATATGCTATTCGTTTTGATAAATGAATAAATTAATATTTATTTGTTGTGTGTGTTTTTTATGTGTTATATTTTTAAAAAAAGTTTATTATTGCAAGTCTTACTTTAAATTTTACATTAGTAAAATAATTTAATTATTTATCATATGAATTTATCTTATTTTATTTGATCGGATCAATAACTCAATAGTAAATAAAATACCAGTATCTTATGATTAACAAATTAACGGACGAAAGATAAAAGTATTATCATTGTGGATCTCGTGTTTCAGATCATAACAAAATTAACTTAAGAAATTTTATTGTTATGCGCTCTATTGCTATAGTTTTTCTTTGCAATAATAAACCAATTTTGGAAAACAATATAAAACTTATTTTTCACGAATTATAATTGAACGAAAAATATTTTTTGTGCTACAGCATGAATTGTAAATTTTCCACAGCCCATTGATAAAAATAAAAATCAATAAAAATAATGTAATAAATCAAGAAAAAGACGTGTACTTAAAATCATGAGGTTAGTGAATCAGATTTTTTTCGAAGAAATAACATTTCTTATTAGATAAAATATGATTCAACCGAGCGGGTTTTTTTTCTTCTTAAAATTATTGTGCAAAGCCTCGAAATCATAACAATAATTGAGAGAAAAAAATAATTAATCAATAGCAAGATAAAAGAAACTGATATCGCCTGGTGTCTTTAGTGAAAAATAACAATGATGTTTCACAGTAACTTACTTTACAATATGCAATACAAATGTTATTGTACAATTTGATTGAAGTGACTATTGTTAAACTGTATTAAAAAAATTGATGTTTTATCGTAAATATTATGTAGTACAGATTTTTTTGATTGAATAAATAAAGTACTTTTATTTTATTTGTGTAAAAATTATTTGTTCTTCAAATTGCAGATAAAGTTCCTAAGTTAGAATATATTTCATCATTTATATCTTTATTTCTTATACTGGAATTCGTTTAAAATGAAGTTTTTTAAATAAAGTTTCCATAAATAAATATTGGAATAATGATGATTTTTAAGTTTTTAAAAAAAATATCTCAAATACATTGAATATTAATGATGAATTACGTATTATTAAAACATTTGCTTTGAAACTATTAAATTTAAAAAGTATTTAAAAATATAATATGACGTATAAAAATGACACATTAAAGAATGTAATCAATACATTTGATAAAAATTGAATATCTAGAAAAAAATGTTGAACGTTTTCAATAATTTTGAATCTACTTATATGATGCAACGTAATTGAATTAAAGAGGTATTGACGTAGTATACTTAACATTTAAAAGAAAGGTTTTGTTATGTCTTTTTTATATGAACTTGAAGTGCTAGATCAAGTTGATTACTTTTTTTAAATCGATTATGATCGATTCTAATAAAAAAATTATACATGATTTCTTTGTTGAGCATACTTTGACACTCACGTAAGTCGATATATTTTGATTACATTGCCTCCTCGTTTTATACAAAAGGTTAATGATTGGCAGAAGTTGCAAATTTACAAGATGTGATGATATGAAAATTAAAATTTTAAACAATGAAATGGAATGTAACCAAATAAATAATTCTGTATTAAAATAGTGTAATTCACATTATTTGAAAACAAAAAATTTTTTAATTTAACTAAAATTCTTAAATTTTTTATAATTTATATCCATATTTCAAAGTGGAATGAATTTGATTAAGCACATTTCAATGTGTGCATTGATGTTAATGGATCCTATCATCTTCTAAACCAAAGGAAATTTTCTTATGAATTTAGCACGCATATTCGACATCGCTTAACATCAAATTGATTAAATTTAGAATTTATAAAACCTGATTTCATATCCAAAAACTTTTAGCAACAAATTTTTTAAATAACAATTTCAATTTGTGCACATTTAACTTTGTACATTTTTGAAAATTATTAATTTAAAAGAAAATTTCTTTTTTCACGTATATCTGTAACAATATCTTGAATAGTCGTAATTTTCTAACATCAAAATTTTTTTTGGCAATACTGAAAACCTCTTTTTGAGAAAACGTACTGTCAAAGAAGTTAGTGATGATATAATGAATCAATTACTATTAATGAAATTTCAAGTAAAGAAATCCATAGACTTTTTTAAATTTTTCTACTAATAAAAGTTATAGACTAATTTTCAAAATTTTATATGAATTATTTCTATTTTTATGTTTTTAGACTAATCAAATAAATTATAATCTAAATTTGAAGAAATCATGTGTTATGTATACCATGTGTTATGTATACCAATAAACAATGTTTTTTCATAAATACTAAAAAAATGTCTTTACAACATCGTTTACAAACGATTTCTTTTCATCTAGAGTGAAAACTAAAAATTTTAGTAAATCTTAAATAATCTTTAAGCTATCAATTAGTAATAAATTTTCCTCGCGTCCTAGCCACGTATTTCGCTTTGTAAAATACTTGGTTACATTTTCTTTGTTCGATCGATTTTGCATGCAGTCAGATTTAATTTGCCGATAGTATAGCCGCCAGGCGCAGAATATACACAACGCAGTTAAAGCCCTTAAAAAAAAAAGAACTATGGGCGTCGAAATAATATCACGCTTGAGCGGCTGTGAGTTGTGAAAATTGAGAAAAGCTATACCCACACAAAAGCTCCATTATATTCTTTCATTCTTTTTTATATAAATAATCGATTTTTATCTTTGATACTATGGCTTGGTTTTAAACGCATTATTCTTCCTTACCTCGAAAAGTCAACAAAGTTTATTAAAAAGAAACTGCAGTTTTTAAAACTATTACGATGTGATCCCTTTTTTTCAAAGGGTTTGAATAATATGGTATTTAAGAATAGAGAAGAAATTTTCGATTAAGGCAGACAAATTTTGGTGCTGGTTCTTGTTGCTCGATGACATGAAAAATTTCTTAACCCTTTCTTTAAATTGTTGATTTTCTTCTTGAAAAGAATCCTTTTTTTGCTGTTTTTGAAAGAGAGTTATAAAACGTTTTTAAACATTGGAAGTTGTGAATAAAAACTAGAAGTATTTTAAACAAAGACTATACTGATTTATTGTTTTAATTTTATCATTTGTTAAAAATTAATTAAAATTGATAAAATCATGAGAATGTTAAACTTATTAAATTAAATTTTATTATGTGACTTTGCTATTTGATAAACAAACATTTTTTATTAATAATCGTAATAATAAATAAATACAGTATGGTATTCTACTACCCACAAAATATTTAGTTTTAAAAAATATTAAAAAAGTTATTGTCAGTTTATTGTAGATTGTTTAAATAAAAAAAACACAGAAAATTAGTATAAACGAAATCTTTTACGTAGATACAAATATTTTTACCAATGAATAATTATTCAACAATTTATTTCTGTTGACTTCGAATAAAAAAAAAATTTTGGTTTTAGCACCATGTGACTTTTACAAAAATTACAAAAAAGAAACAGCATGATTTCGTTCTCTTGCCAAGTTAGAGAATTAGCAAACTTAGAAGATATAAGACAAAGCCTGACCTTGCCTCTTATCGTTTGACAAGCCTCTGTCTTTCTTCACTAAAAAAAATCGTTTTGGTCATGATTCCAGCTTTAAGTCTCAGGTGTCTCCAGACTAAGGATTGGAATCACAATACCTACGGTCGATGACTGGTTAACGATCCAGTTATTAACCACAGGTGCTACTAAATTAAAGACTTATTACCGTTAAATCTTTAAGGGTAGGTACTTCTGAACAGGAAATTCTTCACTTCAACACGCCATTCTTGGAGGCACTACTGGAGGAATCCATCATGAACTGTACAATCTATTACATAAAAAAGTGTTATTCCCGCCCTATTGAAAAACCTCCTTGCATTTTAGGTCCACACCATTCAGCATTCATCTAGGATGTGCATGTAAGGAATTAAAAACCTTGTGGACAAACTTAAAGAGATAAATCCATAAGAGAAACTTTATTCAGAATAGCGAGTAAATACGGAAAATTCGATTTTGGATGCTCTTCTAACAAAGAACATCTACAACGTATTTTCCAAATCTCCCATTCACATTATCGAGTTTTTCCTGAATAAGACATATTTACAGAAATACTTTTGAAATGATTTTCAGAAAACTGATAGCAAATAACTCTCTAGATGGAGTTTGAGAAACGAAAGAATCTGCACGAACATGATTATTAGAAAAAAAATTTATCAAACTACATTTGATAATATAATTTAAAGAGACAAAGTAATAAATGGTGAATATAAATGTAAACGTAGTGGAAGGTAAAAGTCGCATCGCTTAACGTTAGTAACATGGTACTCCACTTGACTATTCATTTTGCGCGAAAGCTATTTATATGAATAATAATATTTTATCAACAATCGACATAAAATGTCGTAAATCTGACATTTTAAACTATAAATTTAATAAGTGTAATAATTTTATGATTTGAAATATTTATTGAACATAATATTCTTATTTTATTACTCTTAACTGCTGAAAACTGTGTTCTGAAATTAAATACTTTTAATAACTATCGCAGCAAGGCGTCATTTATTGTATGATGATGTAACGTTACTTATCAAAAGATAAACAAATTCATCTTCAAATAGATTTGATCTCACGATCTATTTAATTCTTAGATAAATGCCGTATACATGGAGAACTAAAGCTCCTACTGCATTTTTCTCTTCTATTTGATTATTTATTCAATCATGTTAATTTGACTTGATATACTAAGTTAGCATCCATAATAGCAACATCATGATTTTTGAGTTAGATAAAAAGTTTTTCTATGTTGATCTTAACTAGTCTTTTGGCTGCGATCAAGCAAAGTGTAATAGATTGATAAATAAATGTTTAGGTGTCAAAAATTAAATTTAAGATTAATTTATTAATATACTTTACACGTGATAGCGAAATGATTAGTTAATTAACTTTTAAGCTAAATAGATTGCTTAACGATAAGATGTGTTCTTCCTCGTGTTGTTCTCTTACGTCGATGCTTACTTTACTGTGATTTAATTTCTTCGATTACTTATATTTATAACTTACGTTTTTTATACTCACTCCCGCACATTTTTATTGACGTCAGGTGGGGAATTTAAATATCACGTTCATTTTAAGTCTCTGAGCGTGATTAATATTTGTTTTTTTTTTCTTTTGATATTGTCAACACACTTTGTGGTTCTAGTTGTTCATAAGCGCAACTGTTATTGTAATTGAACTTTACTTAGTTTCTTTACATATAAGAATTTCATCATTCTTGAAATATGTTAAATCTGTTTATCTTAACTTTTTTTTATCAAATTCTAAATTTAGAGATGCACTTTCAATATTATTTAAATCTATGGGTAATCTGAATTTAGTAGAATTGAGGCAATTCTGGTCCAAAACATAGATAAGTTTTTTATATATACACATATAAATATGGGAGACTCGGGTAAAACAGCATATTTTTTGGAAATCGTTAAATAAAATCTAGATAAATTAATATCCATATCATTAAATACAAGATTCATTTTTAGATTATATCTAGATAACTGAAAAGTACCATAATATAAAATAATTGAAACTATAATTTCGTCCTCTAGAATAAATTTAAACTTATAACAAAGAAGAAAAGCTGATAATGAAATTTTTCTTTACATACGCGAAATTCCAAGAAAATTCTCTGTAGAAAGAAAGGTAAGTAAAAAAGTGAATGAAAAATACAGCATATGAAAGGATCCATTTGTGGCATGGTTGTAAAAAAAAAAAAGAGAAAAGTATACCGCAATATAAAAGTAGGCTCGATCTTGCCACTAAGGTAAGATAATCCACTTTCGCGAGCACAAATTTGCGCGCGTTGAAACAGCCCTCAAGCGTGCGCGCAGCCTCGTAAAGGAAAGCCATGAGGCTGTTATACGAGAACTTATATATAGGTATATGCATGATATTAAATCACTTCGACATTTACTTTGCTAGTGCCAAATAGGAAAGGTATGAAAAATGAAATGTTCTCCTTTTAGAAGACATTTAATAATATTTTGTCAACTTTTATAGTATAATAATTTTTTTTTATAAATAGATTATAAATTTAGTTTTCTTATAAGACATATTATTTTTTCTTTCCAAATGAAATTTTAAAATTGTGTATGAACTATTTTTCCATAGTCTATTTCCGAAATGATAATTTAAAGTTAATTATGTATTTAATCATTATCATAAATTATTTTAAAAATACAAAAATGAATATAAATAAATTAAAAAAAGTTGACTACAGCCTTTATAGACTGTATATATGTAAAAAATACAAAATATTCGATTCATTACATTACAATATAGTAATCACATATCCTAAATATTTAACTGATAACAATTTTTCTAATAATCATCCTAAAATCAATTTAGATAAAACATAATTTTAGGATGATTTCGAAATAAGGGACAGCTTTTCCAAATGTTTGTCATGTTTAAGAAAAGGATATCTATACTGTTTTGCATGAAATAAAGTAGAATATTTAACAGTCGACATTGAAAACAGTTGTTTGATATTTCAAAAAATTTTTTCTTATTAAAATGTTATAAACACATTAAAATTAATATTGAATGAAAGGAGTGTGTTTTTTCTTTTAAGAAGGTCCTTTTAAAAATTTTTTCATCTATTCAACTCCTTTCTTTTCATAACGTATAGTACGTACTAGTGCAAAGTAGTATTTTTATTTACAATTCTGTAAATTCAAATAAATTTTTATCTACAAATTTATTGAAGGATAGAAAATTTTCAAAGGAATCAAATAATTATACATAAAGTTGCAAACAATACATTGCTAATAAAAAAATTAAAATAAACAAAATTTTTTTTAAAGAAGTTTTTTTGTAAAAAATCATAATTTTTTTAGTTATTGAATAAAATTTAATAAAGTCTAAAGTTTAAAGGAAGATTTGTTGACGTTACAAAACTCCTGAATTTTATAAAACTTTCAAAAGTAAAATTCAAATTAAGACTGCTTCTCACACATAGTCTTTTCCTCGAATTTTACTAATCAAATTTATTTATCGTATTTGGAAGTGGCTTATCAGATTATAAAACATTTATCTGGCTTGATTTTTTTTCAAAACTTTAGATATTTAAAATATAATTTTGAAAATTAAATAATCAACAACTTTGAGATGAATCTTCTTTTAATACTCTTTTAAGTTATAGTACATTCTTACATGTTTATAATTTCTGTATACAATAAAATTAACTTAAATAAATTACAAACATACGGGATATAAAATTGGTTCATCTTTTTTACAGTTCGTTTTATGATCTGTTTTTTTTTTTATATTAAGCATTTGAAGACTCTAGTGAGTCTTATTTCTGCTGACCTTTATTTATCAAAAGAACATATACATTTTTTTTTTTTTTTTTTTTTTTTTTTTACAATTATACAGAAATATTACAACTGGCTAAAAATTTAGCGATGTAATTACAGATTCTCGAGTTCGGGTTGTCCACTAAGTAGTCTATATGCAACGGTAATGATACTTTGATTTTTCTTAAATTGCCAACAAGTTTCAATCTTTGCGAGTCATATACGGGGCATTGCCACAGAACATGGTTTAAATCGCAATCATACTCCGTACAATGGTCGCACTTAGGGCTATTCGCGAGGTTAATTTTGTGTAATGAGGCTGCAAGATTATAGTGGTCGGCTCTTATTCTGTTTAGAGATACTATGAAATTACGTGATTTATATGACTTGGAGAACCAGGTTTTTGAACTGTCTTTAAAATAGAGGTTAAAATACTTTTTACCTTTGACATTCGATTGATCTATGCAAAATTTATTTGTGTTCCTAAATGAATTAATTCTAAAGTTATGAAAGTAATCTGTGAACGGGATGTAGAGTGACTTATCATGTTTATTTTGGGAGTATTTTTTAGCAAGTTGATCTGCAGCCTCATTGCCACTTATACCTACATGCGAAGGAACCCATACAAACCGAATGGTCTTGGAGGAGCTACCCATCGCCATCGAGCGATACAAATCTTTTATTTTATATATATAGTGATTTGTTTTAATACTGAAATTTACTGAGTTTAAACTTTGGAGTGCACTAAGTGAGTCAGAAAAAATTGTAAAATTGTGCATATCGCTACGAGAAATCAATTTTAAAGCTTTAAATATTGCTATACACTCTGAAGTAAAAATAGATGCTGTATGGTCAATCGAACACCCCACGTTTATATTTTTTGCCGGATAATGACAGGCAGCTCCTGTAGACCTCTCGAGGCCCTTACTTCCATCCGTATACAGCGCTTGCGATTGAGTTACATATACAAAGTCGTTTATCAGGCTGTTTGGATCGTGATTATTTTTACACTCGATACCGAGCTCATTGTTGAAACTTATCTTTGTTTTCAAGGTATTAAAATCATAACAATACATATGAAAGTTTTTATGAGCTTTGATATTAAGCTTGAGTGTTTCATTAACACATATATTTAGTAACCGTGAATTCTGATTATCAAGGTATAAAGATTTAATCGTGTCAAATATCATAAGATTAGAGTTAGAAAGCACCTTAGTTAGATAGCAATAGCACAAGAACCTTGTTCGCTCACCAATAGACTGGAGTTTAGACTCAGCAAGAATTATGTTGGTTGGCGTTGATATGCGATATCCTAGAGCTATTCTTATGCACTTATATTGAATTTTTTCTAAAGAATCAGCCAATTTAATGGTTTTGGGATAAAAGATAAAGCACCCGTAGTCCATCAGAGAACGAACAAAGCTCTTGTATAACATACTTAGAGTGGTGGGATGAGCCCCCCACTTCAATCCGCACAAGAATTTAATAATATTGGCCCTATATGAGCATTCTTTAATTAACATAGTAATGTGTGTTTCGAACGTTAATTTATAATCCAGTATGATGCCTAAGAAACGGGTTGATGCGCTCGATTTCATTGGGTAATTATTAATATTTATTTCAGACTTGCCAGGCAGGATGTTTTTGTTATTGAAGTGTATAGATACACTTTTTTCTGGCTTGAATTCAAGTCCTAATCTGAATAAGTTGATACTTAGTGCACTAATGGCTTTTTCTAAAATGCGAATCGATTTATTCACTGAACCGTAACTACAATAGACATTTATATCATCCGCGAATTGTGATATTGTAACAGACTTGGGGATACCTATAATGACATCCTTTACGTAAATAAGATACAACAAGGGGCTAAGAACACCACCTTGGGGAACACCTTTAAAGCTGAGTCTAAATTCATTATTTAGAGAGTCCGAAGAGATAATTCGCCGATGAGTTAAAAATTTAATAAATTTAATAAGAGATTCTGAACAGCCTATACCGGCTAGTTTATCTAAAAGGATGTCACTATTTACATTGTCATAGGCTGAATCTACATCTAAAAATACCGCTAATAGACTTTTGTTTTTGGCGAAAGCCTGATCGGCGTTCAAAACAAAGTTCGCTAGATTGTCCGCGCATGACCTGCCTTTCCTAAATCCTGATTGGCCCTTCGGCAACAAGTTAAAATGTTCGCAGTACCATTGAAGTCGATTTTTGATAAGCGATTCAAAGATTTTACCTAGACTAGCTGTGAGCGAAATGGGTCTGACCCCTTTGTTATTAGGTTTGTCTATAAACAAAATGAAGGATTTTTGCCAGGATGTAGGAAAGCAGTTTTGTTGGTATATTTCATTAAAAATATCGACCAATATCAATTTGTATTTGACAGGTAGATTTTTTATGACTTCGTAGTCTAGCCCATCAAGGCCAGCAGCAGATTTATTTTTCTTAGAGTCTAATACCGAATTAAGTTCGGTGAAATCAAAAGGTGCATCAAAAAATTGATCTTGGTCGTCACAGCAAGCAGGCATATATTCCGGATCAGTTTCGCACCAAGGAGGGCAAACCTTGTTAAGAGCATCGTTTATGGTGGATGCGATCTGTAGATTACAATTTACATTTGTAGGTTGGACTTTAGTCCATTTGTTTTTTAGTATTTTGCACGTGTTCCAAATATAGTTTTTGTTAGTACGACAGTTGATAGATTCCGCAAACTCTCTGAACTTCTCTCTCTTTTTTTTAGCAAAGGTCTTTATAGTTAAACAATTTAATTTATTGTAAGCAATGCGATCATTTAAAGATTTACTGAACTTCCATTTTTTAAAGGCAGCTTTTTTTAGTCTTTGAAGTTTATAACATTCATCATCCCACCACGGAACCGGATTTTTAGGCTTGCTGGAATTTACGAATTTTTTCTTAGGAGTGCTGTTAATAAGGCTTTTTATTATCGTTTCAGTAAACATATCGTATTTTGTATCAGCCCGGGCAGATACGTATTCATTTGATAAAAATAGAGGGAAATCTGCATTTAATGTTTCCGAGAAGAGCTCCCAATTGGTACGTTTTGTTTTTATTTTGAAAGATTTTTGTTTGTAAATATTTTTCTCAAGATTAATATAGCAATAGATGGGATAGTGATCAGAGCCCAAAGTTTCCTCCCCCACCAAAGTACTGATTTTGTCCGCGATGTTAAGAGTAGAAAAAACAAGATCAATGTTCGAATGGTTACAATTTGAAGGGTTTACATGTGTTAAAGAATCAGGATTGTGCAGAAAAATATTATTATTATCGATGCTATTGGCTAACCGTTCCCCATTAGCGTCTGTTCTTAAGCAGTTCCATATGGAATTATGTGCATTAAAATCTCCTACTAGAAGTGTCGGAGTATTATTATCGATAGTTGCAATTAGGGAATCGTAAATTTGTTGGGAGAGGACACCCGGAGCTCTATAGCATACAATAATATCGATAATCGGGTTGGTGTTCGTTAGACGAATCTTACAGAGTTCGATACTTGGGTCCGGTGAACCTATTTGAATCTCCTGAAACGCGATAGATTTTCTAACCATGATCAAGATGCCGCCTCCTCTTGAATGAATTCTGTTTTTCTGAAGTTGAACAAAGCCAGCTGCTAACGTAGATTTAAATACATTGCTCCCAGTGACATCTTGTGAGTCTTGCAGCCAAGATTCGACACATAGGAAGATATCAATATCTTTGACGAGAATTGGCAATTCATGTTTACGTTTTAAAATGCTACGTGAATTCCAAAATAAAATACGTAATAATTTATTGTTTGTATTAATCATAATTTATAATGAATTAATTAAGTCAATATTACTTGACTTTCTGAATCACTGTCAAGGTCACTACTTTCACTCACAACAGCTACGGTATTTTCGAGAGTATCGTCGAGGAGGTCAACCGGAGGCAGTTTATTATTAATCCTAGTTAATTTGGCTTTCACCGATCTTACTGTGACGAGTGGATAAACCTTTTGAATACATGACCGTATATCGGCTAAATCTTTAGTAATTTTGTATGCCTCTACAACTAGGTTTGGATTTTGATACGTAGATTTAAGGAAGTCGACGAATTGTTGGTAGTTGAATGGTCCTGTATATAGTGGATCGATGAAAATTTTCTCACATGGTTTGAGCGCTTCCTCAATAATATTTAGTTTGTCTGAGATGCTTACTTCAATTTTACTTTTCTTATGGTTTGACTTTCTTAAAGGTTTGATAACCTTGCTACTGTCCGAGTTGAATTGGCTTACAGACGATGATGAAGGTGACGATACAACACTATTAGATTGTGATAGAGGCCGTTTGATTTGTTTTTCATTATTGACATTCTCATTAGTAGGCTTTTCTGTTGGTACTGTAGCAGGTACATTGACATCCATATCCGTATTCTTTTCTTCATGAGGTGTGCTGTTGTCTGTATTGGTCATAGGTAATGATTCAGAGTTTAAAATAGTTAATTGCGGACAGTTCTTTGCAATGTGTCCCTCTGCCTTACAGTTAAAGCATTTTAGAGAGTCCGTACTTGCGTAAATATAGTAGCTTATATCAGCGTGCTTTAACTTGAATATGTTTGGAATTTTGTTTATGTCCTCAGCTTTTACATACACTTGCCTTCTGGAGCTAAGTATATGTTTGTACCTATCATCATCAATACTAGCCTTTATATATATAACTTTAGAGTTTCTGCTAACGTTTAACTTGTCTAAGATAGCCTCGAATACACTTCCTGGAACTGTAGGTGAAACATTCGAAAATATGATTTTTTTAAATTTAGCTTCTAAAGGTCTAATATAGACAGTTTTTTCCTTTATAACGATAAATTCATTTTCTTCGGTTAATTTGTCAACTAATGATTTAGTAGTTAAATAAAGAACGACGCGATTTTTCGACGCTTTCGATGAATAAAGAATGTTTGCAGGACCAACCCTTTCTCCAATAGCGCACGTGTAGTCAGTTAACGTAAGATCATCTACGCACATCATAACTAATCCTTGATCTCTTTCCGGAACTTTTTCTGATTGCGTGGCATTCGCGTAACTATAATTTATCAAATCTTTAGAGTCAAACGACGGTATTTCATCTAGTTGAGATAAACCTCCAGATACTGAAGGCATCCCCTGGGACGGCACCACAGATTCTGAGTGCGCGTCCATTTCAATGGCCAAAGAAGCAAAAAGCCAAGACCAGACCGAATTTCTTCGGGCGCGAAGAAATCGGTCCAAACCAAACACAGCGCTTCTTAGAATTAGCTTTCAATTACACCGACACAAACTAATCAACACGGCGGAGCGACTGTAAACACGTCCGTGCTCGGTAGGCGCTCACAAGGAACTGATTTTTTTATGATCTGTATTACAATTAGTCAAACGGAACATTTTATCAAAACATATACTTATTTCATATAAATATTGAATTCCAGAATTCTAAAAAAAATTAAAAGTTATTTATCAAAAATATCTTAATATATAGTTACACATAACTATATTATTTTCAAATATTAACCATAGCACATTTAACATAACTGTTAACTCCCAATCGACAATCTATTGCTTCGGTAATATTACTATAACCATATTCTCCATTTGGTGTAATCTGAAATTTTTCAAGTCGATTCCCTACGTTAAATTCATCTAAAAGTTGTAATGATTTCGAAAAGTATTTAGGTAAGGAATTAGTTTCTTCTATATCTAGAGCACATGTTCCATGTTTTTTCCATTCATGTTTCCAGAATGCTTCATTTTTCTTTTTTAAATTTAAAGACGGCCACTTTTGATCCATTTTATTCCTCAAGGCTTTATTTATTAATTTTAGATTAAACGGTGACTTGTCATCACAATTGGATGGACTCATCCTTCTTCCTTTATTAGATGGCCATAATCCATGCAATGTCCAAGAATTTTTTGCTTTTGGTAAATTGCAAGTACCGCGACAATCTTGTCCACTTGGCCACTTATTGTTCATTACCCAACAACTTGTTTGTGGCCACTGTTGAGTTAATGTTAGAATATCATACTTCTGCACACTTAAAAAAGTTCATTTGGAATATATTTATAATAGAGAAAATATTTTCAAGATAAGACTAATTAAATATCATTTGAAATTTAAAGATATATTAAATAATCATCATAAGTATATTTTTTGGAAAAATTGTGAAATGTTTTTTTATACGCACTACATTATCTCCGGAGTCCAAACTACGTTCAAAGCAGATTATAATTTCAAAAATTGTGTTTTATCTACTGACGTTGATATTATTCAGAAATTATTGAAAATTTAAATCATTGTAATTTTACATTTGATAATTCCACTTCTTTTCTTTAAAAAAAGTTAATTTAATACAAAGATAATTTTTCTATTTAAACCAATATGTTTCTAGGTACTCACGCCTTCTGCGCCGTAATAATAGAAATAAAATTCTAATTTAAATATGCAATTTTTTTATTAATATTAATTATTTCTTTAAATAATTTCTATAGTGTAAAACCATAGGGTAGAAAAGAATATAAAAAACTTCAATATTTTTTCCATGCCTGTTTAAATGAACAATAAAGAAAAAGTATCAATATGTTAGCCTTACTTATAAAAATAATACTACAACTTATTTAGAATGAATATAAACAATCTGTTTATCGTTACTTAACTAATTATACACATTCATTCTAAATAAGTTATAATATAATTTTTAGAAGAAAAAGGCTAATACATTGATACTTTTTCTTTATTGTTCATTTAAACAAGCATGGGAAAAATATCGAAGCTTTTTATATTCTTTTTTGCCCTATGGTTTTACAGTATAGGCCATCAGAATCATGAAAAAAAAACAAAGTTTCGTTTACTATCTTAGAAGAACATACAAAAAATAAAATAAACTTGAATTTTCCGTCAAATGGAAAATTAAACTTAATTTTATTTTAATTATTCCTATATTGTAGTAATATTTCTACAATATTTCTGTTTTATTTAATGTTTTTTTTTTAATAACTCATAAAATATTATTTTATGAGAAATTTTAAAATATTGTTTAAAAATTTCTGGAATATTTTATGAAATAATTCCTGGACTATTCATTTAGTATTTATATGAAATATTTCATGAAATAATTTGGATATAATTAAAAAATATTTACTAAATATTTTGATAAAATATTTTTTATTATATTGTGAAATATTACATAAATTTGTGGGTTGATTATTTTAATAATTTAGATACTATTTATTAATTTATTATGTTTTTAATTGTCATTTTACTTACCCATAAACTGGATAGAGAAAGATTGTCATACAAGTAGTTAATATGAATTTCAACATTTTATATTTGAAATTTGAATTTAAAAAAATCTTGTTATATTAGTAGGAATATGAATATAGAATAATTTAGAATAGATATTGTTTTAGTATTTCATTTAATTCTTTCTTTTATATTGTTTGTAATGCTGATAAATAATATATTACTTATTTAATGCGATAATCATCACGAAAAAATATAAAAGTTATTGACACTTCAAGTTTGTTATTATTCAGTAAAACTCAATACTAAATTGTATAATTTAAGCAAATTTTTGTGTTATTACATAATATTAATAAATATCACTGAAATTAAAATGCCCTACATTATCTTTTTGTTAACTTTAATAATTTTATAGATAATATATTTTTTTCTTTTTTAGGAAATATAAAATGTGTAAATATAAAAGTGGCCCATTACACGACGTGATTATAGCCCTTGCTTTCAACTTCACGTCGTACAATAATGGTCCACTTAAGTCACATGTATTGTAATATAATATTTTAATTTTTAATGAAATTATTAAATAATTATGAAATTCGAGTTTATTTTCATATAGAATATAAAAGAAAATTTTATTGTGTACAAGCTATAGATATTAGTTAATAATTAAATACATAGTAACATAACATTTTTTCTATTATTTCAATTTTACTATTATCTATTGATTATTAAAAAATCATTTTCACTAATGCAATACTTCATTGTTATTGTGGAGAAACGGTGAATGGCGATCCTTGTCGGCCTCCCAATTCATCTGGGCCATCAACAGGACCTGAAAATATTATCTTCATAAGAGTTTGATTAAATAAATTATAAAAATTTCACAAGGATTTTATAAGGTAATAGTTTTATCCTTATGAAAATAAAACATAAATAATCGGTTTGCACCTTTATTTCCACATTGAATTTATGTTTATTGCGAATAAATAAAATTAAAATTCAAACATACATGAATAAAGAATAGTTATTATGACTATTATATTCCTCATTCATAAAAAAAAATTTTAATATTATATTATATATTTAATTATTATTTTGTATATTCTGTTTGCAGAAATTAAAATTTTTTATACCCGGAATTGGTATGGACAATGTGCATGAAATTTCGGTGTTCATCTAATTAAAAAAATAAAAATCTTTTGTTCGTACACCGAAATTAGGTATATATTTTTCATACGGAAATCAGATATACAGAAAAGAATACCTGAAATTAAATGTTCATCAAAATCAAAAGTGCACACTATAATTTTTAGTGTTCTGTAAGATGTTTTATTTTGGTATTCTTGTTGTTTACGAAATAATCTTTAATATTTTGGTGATCATTGGATGTAAGAATGTTATTTGTATGTAAATTTTTATGTATTAATACATACGCAATTTTTATATAAACTTTACATAATTATTAAAATTAAATAAAATTGCATTCTTATCAATTAAATACAAAAAAGTATAATACAAGAAAATTAATATGGTCAACCTTAGGAAATATGTATTAAAATTTTTTATAAATTATTTTACCTATAGCTGGATCACCCAACGCATCTGAAAAAATAATTATATTAAGATAGAAAATATATGAAATATAAATTATTAGAAAAAAATTACAGATTTAAATTATTTTATAGAAAAAAACGCATCAATTAAAAAAATAAATTATGATGTAGCCGTTGTCCTTTTAAAACAAATTAAATCGGCCTATAATACATAAGAACATTTACTAAAATAAATATATTTTATACTCATTTAAAAAATATTTATTATTTTTATAAAATAGTTTTAACGATCAAGATGTTTTCACGGTTATGAAGCAAAATCTAAATTCCATAATGGTTAATAAATTCAGTTTCAACAATAACTTACCTTGAATCGCAATAAATACAACCAGAAAAACAAAAATTAAAATATATTTCATATTGACTTTAAAAGAATTTCTTCGCAATATTTTAATCACATCTGATGCCAGACTATTGCATCAAATCCTTATATATTCTAATTTCTTAGTTTATTTTAAATTATAAAAAATAAAGAAATAAAAAAAATATTGAGCATTATCACATGGTAATAATCGTTTTTTTAACTTTGACAAAGTAAATGTATGAAAAAATTTTTAATTTTATAAGTTTAAGCATTGTATTTTATAAAAAGTAATTTATTCAGGTGTAATAAGACTTAATGATCTTTTAAAAATTATAAAGTTTATTTAAAGAGTGCTTTTTATCAATTTTCTCGAGCCGTTAAAAGGAGAATATATCACTTATGGGGTATTTTCTTATATAAAATTATATCAACTTGGATTTTGGATCAGTGGTCGATTTTTAGAAAGTTTTATAATTATATGCTTTATACAATAAAGCTTTAAGATTTTACTTTTTTCAAAGTAATATTAGAACATTCAAAAGAAATTGAAATTTTCATCAACTCGTAATTTAATAGATAATTGGGAACAAATTTTTTATTTAGAAATTATGAGAAAATTACTGTTATAAAAATATTGTTATTAAATTTTCATACATTTTTTCACATAATTAGCTTCACTTGTATAAACTATTTTACCTCTGCGTTATTCAAATTAAATAAATTATTTCAAAGATGTCGATTAAAAATATTGTTATTGTTATCTTATTATTTGTATCTTTTAAAGGTTAAAAGAATCATTGTTATATTTTTAAAATAATGATTAACATTTATTGATATTAATTTTTTTGCAATGAAAATTGCTTTATTATTCTCGAAAAAAATAATATTTTTACATGCTGTAACTACTATTTTGAAAGGATTTTAATTCAGCTTTCATTTAAAAAAAATTTTAAGCTTCTAGCTATTAAGGTTAAAGAACTATAGGTGTTTGAAAATCTAGTAACTTTTATAGTGATTTTCTTTAATTGTCTGTAACTAGGGAAATATTGAGCGTTAGAGTCTAGTAACTTAACTTTTTTCATGTTTTTACATCCAAAATTTGAGCAAAATGTGCGTCCCAATACCCTGGCACTCTCCTTATTAGTTAAGATCGTTTATCTACAAACAAAGTTCATTTACTAATCAAGCCACTATAACAATTATTTAAAATTTAATAAAAACTCTCAACTCCTTATTAACCATTTAATAAAGCTTTATCAAATAACACATCCTCATAAAGCAAAGAAATTACTTGAAGCGTAAGTTTTGAATAGAAAAGACTACAATATACATCTCTAAGTCTTGCACTTTTATATAAAAAAAAGAAGCTTTTTCTCTCATTTCAGTTAAAACATAGAGCAGGTATAAAATTTATCGTTCAGTCGTCGTAGCCTGTTACTGTCTTAATTAAATTCCCACGCTTCGTAGAAAGGAGTTTCCACGCATTAGCCCTTCTTAGCTTCATCTTTTTTTTCTCTCTCTAACAACTTTCTACTGCTCAATGTTTGCATTTCGACTGGATAGCTTGCTTTCCTTCCTCAGAGCTATATTTTTATTTAACTTTTTTTTGTACTTTTATATATTTTTTTTCACTTTTATGTTTACATTATGAAAGTTTTGGTACATTTTGAAATTACGTTTTGTTTGTTTTAGAAACAAGTAAGAATGTTATAGTTTACTTATTTCAACATTCTGTTAATTAAGAATAAGGAAAATTTATGTTAGAGCTTTCAGATTTAAAATGATTAATAAGCTTTTAAATAGAATTTTTGTACAAATTTGATACAAAAGTTACAGAATTTTTGAAATTCTTTAAAATGATTTGTCAAGCAGTTTGTTAAAAATTAAAAAATTTGTAAGCAATAGATTTTAACGTTATGAATTGAAATCAATGAAAAATTTTAAAAAAACTAAATTGGAAAATAGGAAAAATTCAAGAAGTTTTGCATTTATTTATTTTATATAACTTTATTTTATCTTGCAAAAAATTTTAGAGCTATATAAAGTTTAATAAAATAATCTTTATTTATCTTTAATTTAAAATATTGAAGGCTATTGTAAAAAATTATGTTGATTAATATTAATTATCATAGTATCAAATTTTACCAGTAATCAATGTATTTTTAAAGAAAACTAACAGTCTATCCCTGGTAGAAATTTCACCAATAAAAATGCTGTATCTGTTACTCGTTGGCTAACTTTATAGGTTACGGCTGTGTTTTTAACTAATAGTCCACGGTTGGCCAAAAATTGGTGACAATTTCTACCAGGGATACAACATAATTTTAATAAAACTATGAATAATATTTTAGAATACAATAAAAAATAAAAATATCTATAATTTTATCTTATAAGCTCTTTTGTCCTTAATCATTATTATTTTGAAAATTTAATGCATAATTTCAAAATATCATATTTAGCCAATCATCGGCAAAATTAATAATTTGCACAATTCCAGAAATCAAAATCTTTGTTTATCAACAGAATTTGTCACATAAATTTTTGATAAAAAATAACTGTTTATTTTAATAAATATTTTAATATGTACAAATAAAAATTCAAATAATGCTAGTTAAAATTTATTTGAACCTAGTTGAAGTATACAAAAACGTAACCATATAAGGCAATAGTATAGCAGCTCAACAAGCTTAAACAGGTGTCTACGTACGTTTATGTATACCTAGTGACCGGGAAATCAATCGATCTAGCTGCTGATGGGTTATTAATTAAGCGTACTTCAAGCGTCCATTGCACATGCCGCGTCGACAGATTAGGCCTGAGGGACATTCCGTTTATCCTTTCTATGTGGCTTTGCCAATTTATGGACTGTTCCTTTTAATGCTTTTATTGTGCTAATATACAATTTTTGTTTGTATTTTAATAGTAAAAGAAAAAAACATTGATTTCTACTCATTTTTAGACACCCCTTATTTACTAAAAAATATTATTCGTTATTTCAAAGCAATATATTAATTAAGGATTTTGTTTTAGAAAAGCTAAAAAAATTTTTTTCGATAAATTATTTTTTGGGAAAGAAATAAAATTTTTGAGATATTTTCGTGTATATTTAAACTGTGTAAAAAATATTTCATACTAGAAATAATAAATTATAGCCTCGATTCATTAGTATATTAGTATCGTAAGACTAAAGTTTCCCAACGCTGAAAAAATACAGTTCATAATTCTTTTCTGAATCATCTAAATTTTAAATTTTTTGAAGCTATAATATATCTCCTGAACTACTCTAAAAATAAAAATGAAATCACTCATAACCAAAATTAAAAAAATTTATAGAAATTTATTTTGAAAAAATCTAGAAGGGACGTGGCATAAGGTAAAATGAAAGAAGATGCCAGCTTGGAGAAGACGCCACAACACATGATTTTCTTTATTTCTAACCCTAGACCTTTGAAGGTGTGTATGTTATAATTTTTTAAGTTCCCCAAGTGTTTCAGGATTATAGTTTTTGAGATATTTGAGAACATTCAAACAAACGCTGTCCTTGTACATAATAGTAAGAGTAAGATAAGATTTATAAACATACACCCCCCTGCACATGTTTTTGTCATTCCTAAATAAAAATCTGCAAACACAAAAAGTTTAAAAATTATGAGAAAAAAAAATTTTTTCCGAACAAAACATTGCATTTTTTTATTGTTTTTCTTATAATTTTTAAATTTTTTGTGTTCATGACAGGGGAGTGCACTTAAAAATAGTAATATAATACATGGCCATCAGAATTGAAACCGTAGTTTAATCTCTTTTTCTCAACACATTCTATCATTTTTAAATATCGCTTATCTTGTAAACTCATATATTTTCCAAATATTCTGTTAAGGGAGGCTTGAAAGTCCTTCTGTGTCTCAAGACTCAAGCACTTTACATTATTTTTAACAAAATTTAAAAAGGATACTCTCGTAAGCAAATAAGAAACAACAATTCATAACTTGATGTCCTTTTCAGGAATATGGTAATTTTTATACATAATGCAATGAAATCTTTACAGGTACTTATATTACTTACAGGATGCGAATAAATTTTTATCTGATCAGCTTTCGACATTGATAAATGCCTATTTTTTTTCTTTTAGTATATTATTATTCTTTAATATTTTAAATTAAACAATAGAAGGTTTCGATAAGCTATTCATTAATTTCTCGCTTCATTATTAAATTTAATCTCTATTATATATTATAAATTTCTTAGGCAAAATCTTAGTATCTTAAATTTTGTAATTATTTGTCAAGAGTTTTTCAATAACTTTTATGTAATCATATTTCATTAAAAATGTATATGCAGTAAATGTTATTTTTCAAACAAATGTTGAAAAATTTTTTTATAAACATTTTTTAATAATTTAAAAATATTTGTTTGATACAGTTTTTTGTTGAAATGAATAATTTAAATAATTACAACTTAATTTAATTGTAGAGTCGGTCTGTGGCTCATTCGGTAGAGCGTTGGATTCGTAATCTCGAGGTTCCGAGTTCGAATCCCGCTCTCGGCCGATTGATACAAGCACCACTGTACGTTACATGTGCTGAAGTTCACAAACACACTTACGAGCTCCGTCGCTGATTAGCATAGCAATAATAGCATAGCATAAATATAGCGACGTTAAAAAAAAAAAATAATTTCATTGTAATAAAGTTTTTATTATATACTATTTTTATACACTCCATAATATTTTTGGTGTACGTTGAATTAAAACAACGCATTGGCAAATTAGTAACATATGATGGTCCGTTTGATTATTTTCCTTATAAATATAGTTTTTTGTCATTCCAAACAATAAAGCTGATTTTTTTAAATTTACATAGAAGCGATATCATATTAAATAAAGTTAATAATTTTAAAAATTCATTTTTATCATTTCCTCGGCTATTGTTTTGGTCGCCTTTTTAATTTTAATTTTTGGTTTACCATGAGTGTGCCTTTTTATGAACTTTGAAAAAGGACTATATGTGAATAGTTTTGAAACGTTGGTTTCAAATAAACTATAATTTCATCATCCAAAAAAGTCTGTGTCAATTTTTTTTAACAATGTACCACTTTTTATAGAATTTAAAAATTTGAATTTCATCAATTATAAATATTTTTGTATAAATGATTTAAGGAAAAATGTTTTAATTTAATTACAAGGAAAAATGATTTGAAACACTCTTATAATAAAATATTTAATCTCATTTGTAGTAAATATTTTCCATTCTTTTAATAAAAAATTATGTATTACGTTGTATAACAATCATTGAGTTTTCACAAAGAGAGCTAAATCACATCTTCTAAATATACATAAAACATGAAAATAGAAAAAAATAAATAAAAAAATAGCAAGAAGAAAATCCATTAAAAGGTTGCACTGATAAAATTTTTAAAAAATCAATATTTCAATCGCTGTTGAAACAAAACGCGCGAAAAAGCTTCTACTCTACTTGCAAAGAGAGAAAAAGAAAGAGAGACAGATCGAAATCTTTTGGAGAGCACTTTTACAGATTCAGCAGTAATGCCGCTTGGTGATACGCGTGTATGTAAATTCTTTGTTAAAACGTTAAAAAAAAACTGTACGTGATAAAAATGTATTGAGATAGAATAAGATAAGTTTAATGTTTTTAAATAAAATTTTACATGTTTGTAACTTATTTCATTTCAATTTGAAAAAGTTGTTTATGATATGCTAAACATATTTTACGAATAAAACTTTGGAGATTGATTTCGAATCATTAAATAATATTTTATACGTAGAAATAGTAGATAATTTCATATTTTATTTTAAATACATAAAATAAATACAATCTTGTTAAAAAAAAAAAAAAAATTAAATAATTGTTATATTCTACTGAAATTTTCCTCATGTTCAATCCTTTCTAAAAATATAATAGAATCTTATTTTTATAAATGTCAAATTTAATTGAGGTTTCATATCTCTTTGATAATAAAAATTTAAATGCAAATTATATTTTTTAACCCTCCGAGCGCTATATACGTATTTTTACAAGCGCGAAATAGTACATTCTGGTACAAAAAAATGTATGGAAAATCAAAGAAAGTACAACTTTATCGAGTACTTTGTGTAAAATATAAAAAAATAAAAAAAAAATTATAATTATTTTCAAAATTTTTTTAATTTTCTAAAATTGTAACAACGCCAAGAAAATTAGTTTTCAAATACTTGTTTTCTTCAGATAGTAGCGAATAAATAGTATTCAAATTTTGGAGTGCATCTATCGAGTAGTTTACGTAAAATAAAAAAAAATTGAAAAATGAAATTTTGTTCAAAAATTTCAATATGCTCTAAAATTGAAACTGTGCTAAGAAAATTAGTTTTCAAATGCTTGTTTTTTTCAGACAGTAACATCTTTACTTTTTTTAAACATTTCCAAAAATCTCTTACGTTTTCATTTACTTATTCACTTCTATTATTCAATTTATTTTATTTCATAAAATTAATTCAAAAAATGTTTATATTTTTTTTAATTATAAAATGAGTAAAAGAAACGATAAAGCAAATGTAATTTGGCAAATTGGATAACATTGTAGAAAGAAGAAAATTAAAACAGAAAAACAATAAAATAAATTAAGAAGAGATTTAAACAATATACACTGAGAAAAGAAATGACTTACAGTTAATGAATTGCGTATTTGTAGGTTTTTATTTTTACATTCTTTGCTGTAAAAATACAATTCTTAACTATTAAGAACTAAAAGTTTATATATAAGCATTCGCAGATGACAGAACGATAAAAAAAATCTAAATAGTAGGTGTACACAATGTCCAAATTAACTTTAGCTCATATGTTAGTTTAGATAAAAAAGAATGTAATAAATTTTATTCATACACATTTCTGATACTCGTTTTTTGCCAACCCTCAACTTCAGCCGAATCGAATTTGAGGGTTATATTAATGTTTCTTCAAATTAATTAAGGTTAAGATTGTCTATGTTGGAAAAAATCACAAAAATTGTCTTTTATTATAGTCATTGTATTTATTATTAAAATTTTTCATATTTCTTATTAACTAGTTATTTATTTTCTTATTTCTTATATTTCATTCATACTGAATGTTTAGAATTAAATAAATCAGAAAATTTTAAATATGTGTGATTTTAACTGTTAAGATGCGCGCATTTCGCAGAATCCAAGTCAGTATGGCTTAACAGTTAATGAATCTCCTTAACTGTAAGTCATTTCTTCTCTCAGTGTATTTATAGAGTTTAAAATAGAAGAGAAAAATTTCAATGAGAAATCGTACAAGAAATAAAGTAGGTGAGATAGTGTAAACAAAGATAAGAGCAAATTCGTAAGAAAGAGCAAATACAAAGAATTTATTATTATAATTATTTTTTAAACTATCACTTATTTATGTTTATAAAATAAAAAAGATACGATGAAATTAAGCAGTTCAATCAGTAAAATTTGGCTCGACTCTCAAGTGTGATTTCAACAGATCGAAAAATATGCCAAGTCAAAGATTTTGGTAAAGCTTTTATTCTTATTTTATTTACCAAAAAATGAATTTCATACGATCCAATTACTCTCAGACACGTGTTGAGAATATCGAACGAAGAACTTTTTTTGCAAAGACAAGCGTTTATCTAACATGATAAAAGTAGTTGTTCTAACGATGGATCTTAAAAATATTCTCTTTTCAATAAAACAAAATAAACTACTAAAAATAACAACGATTCGAAACGTACATTAAAATTTTTTCAAAATTCGTAATTGTGTTTTAATATTGTATGATTAAAAGTTGTTAGTATAATTTGTAGCCTTGAAGAAGAAAGTGTATATACTTCCGAAACTTTGCAAATATTGAATTTTTAATTGTTCGCTCGTTAGGCCGATTAGCTCATCATTATCAAAATATTAATTTTCATGAACGATATTTTTAATTTTTTCAAAATAAATATGAAAGAGAAATACTTAACAATAATTTGTCACCAACAAATTTATCAATCCATCCATCATTTTTGTAATATTTTATCCTGAATTAACGGAATTTCTGTTTTTACTCTTTAACCTTTAGAGGACCGGAAAACCACTATAGTGGCGTGACCCCTGATCGACCTTTACCCCAAAGTCAATTAGTGATATCAGATACCTTTTTGGACCACTTTCTTAGAGCGATCACAAATCTCAAATACCGGTCCTCTAAAGGTTGGATAAAAATAAAAATTTTAAAAAGAAATTTTCTTATTTTTATATTTTTTATTATTGAATATATATTTATTGCATGTAGATCAGCAAGTGTTCAATATTAATATTTTAATAAAATTTAAATATATTTAGATCTTATATATATTATTAATAATATTTTAACAATGTATACACTATTAATTTAATATAAATATACTTCCAAAATGAACACCATTGATAAATTATTAAAGCTCTTAAAATAACCGTTAAAAAAACAACAAATCTTACAAAAAAGAAAAAAAACTTAAATATAGAAGGATAGACTTTTCACGCTACAGTACGCAATTTCACAACCTTTGCTTATCTTTCCTATATATCTTTTTTTTTGCTTTTCGTATTTGTTACAGCGTGCTTTCTTTTTCTTTCTCTTTTTCTTTATACACACGCACATATAGATACGTGTGTACATGTGTGTGTGTGTGTGTGTGTGTGTGTGTGTGTGTGTGTGTGTGTGTGTGTGTGTGTGTGTCAGCCTGATCAGTCGATGGGCGGATTTTGGACAGGAACGCTTGACAAGTTTTTCCACATGTATAGTGGCGCAAAGTCAGCGCGATAGAGCTTTATATCATTGGATTTCTTCCTTACGTGTACGTACGTGTACGTGGGTCTAACGACCTGTGTGCGGACGTTTGCAAAGAGACGAAATAAAAAAAAAACTAGTATCTTTCTGCCACTCTATTTACTTTATGTATTTGTTCCTTTTAAAGAAAAAAAAAAAAAAAAAACTTGTATATGTATATGGGTTTGGTTTGCCTGATAAAGTTCAGAAAGTTTATGTGGTCGGATGCGATGAATGGTCTATATACAGTGTATATATCTATGTGCCTATGCTGATGCCAGAGTTAGATATGCACTTATTACTGTAGTTTAAACATTAAATTGTTCATGTGTAAAATACTTTCTTTTTTTTTAAGAATTGAAGGGCACAAATCTCTAGTTAACAATTCAATGACATCGTTGGCATAAATAAGAATCCACGTCATATAAAAATATATTTATATCAATAGAAACACTCATTAAATCTTTAAAGTCGCTTTCATCTTCATCCCTGTCAAAATAAAATCACTACGTATATATGCGCTTAGGAATCACGAACGAATAACTAGAGAAAAGTTAGAAACAAAAAAGCCTTGAGAAAAATGGATAGTGAAAGAAAAAGAGATAGAAAGTTCGTTAACAATTCTAGAAACGAAACAAATACGTGACATACTTGCATCTCCCTAATAAGCGCGTTCGTAAATATTTTATTTTTTCCTCTTTACTATTCGTTTCGTAAACGAGCTTTTTCTATGCTCATTCGGTAAAGCCGAAGCTTATACTTACATAGAAAAAAAAACTTTTTGTACATTAACTTTTTTTTTCTTACCTACTTACACGTGTGTTTATGTATACTTTAAATAGCATTCGTTTTGACATATTACTAATTGCCGCGTAACTGTTTTTGCTCTAATCTAAATTTTTATTTTATTTTTTTAAAGATGAGATATTAACGACTAAGAGTGATACGTTAGCATTGGCATGAACTAATTTTGGTTATGGAGGTCGGATTATTTTTTTTTCTTCTTTATTTTTGTGCCACATTGTTTAATAGAATGTTTGCTGCTGGTAGGTTAATGATGAGAAAGTTCATTAAGAAAACGCGTGAATACATCATTCAGATAGCAGTGACATACCAATTAAAAGATGAGATGCCTAAAAGATTTTCTGGCTTCCATTTTTTTTTTGTGTTTTATTTGCTCTTTGCTACGTTATTAACAAACAGATACGTTTGCTTTTAATGAGCTCTTATTCACTCTAAATTATTAATTTCTGAACTTTTCTTATTTTGTTTCTTCAAGCCATGTTATATTCTGATGGAATTTAACGACATATTTTTATTTGTATAATTTAACGAGATAACATTTAAACGAATTTTAAATATTTATGGAAAAAAAAATTTATAAGTTTAAAAAAATTAACAATTTTAATCTTTAAAAGAAATTATAAATAATCTTTGATTCAGCTTATATTTTTTATTGTTCACGATAATTATTTTAAAAGGCTTTACATTTAAAGGTATAAAACTAAGTCATTGAATTTTGTATCTTACGAGTGATACAAAATATTTTTAGGGTATAAAATAATGTAAAACAGACGTTTCAAATATTTAAATTCAAATTTTATTCTTTCGTATATTTATTAAGTTTAATGTATTACATATTATACATCTATCCACTTTTCAGAATTTAAATACTTTCGTTAAATAATTTATGAGAAAATCACATTAAAAGTTGAAATATATATATTATTACAAAATTTAACTTAATCATACTTTTCTCTCATATCCTATTTAAAATCTTTTAGTTCATCAAAATTCTCTTTTTTCATCTGACGTCATCCAATTATCTGCGATCCTCATTACAAATCACACGTTCAAAATACCAAAAAGGGATAACGCAGACGTTGTATAAGAACAAAACCCAACTCGTTCTTTTAGCGGGATGGTTAGAGTAACCTTTCGTTGAATATATACGAACGGATAAAGTCTTTCTGTCTTCCCTCGTGACGTAGGGGTAACACATATAAATATATCCTACTCGTTATCAAATGTGACATGCGGTACTTTTCCCGTTTCGGAATTTCGAATGAGTTTTTGGTTAAATTAATACGAGCAAATGTCCTGTATTCTTCTTTTGTATAATATTTTTTACTGGTAAAATTCATACGCTTGGGTTGGAGATGAGAGAGAGTCGTGATTTTCAAGTAGTGAAATTTCAAGAGTTAAGCAGATGGCTTTTGTATGATATTTTTGAAAATTTTAAATAACGATAGAATTTGGTGCACGTTTTCATAAATTATTTAAACAGTGGATTTAGGTGTATTTTTTAGTTGTTAGTAAATTTAATTACGTTATGTTGATTAGGTATTTACTATTATCAGTGGCTTTTTTTAAACTTTATATCATTTATTGTTTTTAAGTTTCAAAATAATTAAATTAATTCTTCATTTACGTATGTTACGTTTACATCACATAAATTTTTTGTTTTTTTCGATTTTTTATATTATTCAGATCAAAGTCTATCTCCGATCTCATTCTATGGGTCATAAAGAGTTTTGATGATACAGCCGAGAAATTTAAAAAAAAAAAAAGAAAAAAGTATAAATTGCAGAAATTTCTTATTTGGAGACCAAAACATATTTCCCAAGTAGTTTGAATATTTCACTTCTTTTATGGTCTTATAGAATTTAACGGATTAAAATATAAAGCTTTTAAAAATTGAAATATTATGACTCAATAATTTTAAAACATTTTCCCTTGCAAGAATAAAAATAAAGCAATAATATAATTTTTTTAATAGATAAATATATTGTTTATTGAAAAAATATAAATTTGATAAATGTTTTATTACACAGACTAATTTGCAAAACTAAACAACATGAAAATTCTTTTAACTATTATTACGCTGTAAATTGATACAACAATCAAATGTTTTTAAATTATATTTTAAACGCAATTTAATTTTTTACCTGTATTACATCTTCAATTGCGCATAGCTTTTAAGCGAATGAAACTTTGGAGCTTTGGAAATTAAAGCTTGTCTTTTCAACTTTTAAATTTATTTTTCGATAATCTCTTTAAGCTTTACAATTTCATGATATGATGATACTTAAAAATTAAATTCGTGGAATTTTGCGTAAATTTTCGTAAAGATGATTATCAAGAGGAAAAAGGTTTATCAGATGAAATTATGAATATTTTTATTAATTATTATTCAGCAGGGTATTACATATTCCTCAAGTTTCATTTTAATTCGTGATCCAGAGATTGGTAATTTTCCTTGTAAGTTATAATGATACTGTATATACTTTTGATTTATTGCACTGATCATTGTATTGAGTTAACATTTCATTATTTATCAGTAGCATATTTTTCATTTATTCGAAAAGTTAAATATTAAACTCTTTAAAAAAAAACGATAATTAATTAAAATATTATCAATAAAATATTAAAAATATTACGAATTTTATTTTATTTTATTAAACGGAAATTATTATAATTAATTTATGATAAAAGGTAGAAAACCGTCCGCAGTGAGAGTCGAATCCGGAGCCTATCGCAGAGGAGACAAACGTTCAACCATTTCCATCGATGCAAGATTTTGTTTCTTTTGTCACTGTTTATTCTGTAACTTGCATTCTTGTATTATTCTTTTAATCGCTTCGAAACAACACACATAACACAAGTAAAGATAAATTAAATTAAATATTTCTAAAGAAAAACTAAATAAAATATATACTATATAAGTAGCATATAAGTAGTCACAGCCGAGTATAGCCAGGCCGTTTACATTATATATCCTAAAATTCTGATTTAACTTTCCTAATACGTCATTATTCTAAATTTTCATTTTCTTTTTACTATCAAACCCTATATAAAAAGATACTAGTTTCAACCGCAATACATAACTCGCATATAGCAAATCTTGTTGACCATACCCTCTCTACCTATACAATATATTAGATATATTGATTGTGCTATGGTCCATATATTCTTCGTAAAAAAAAGTATGTGGGATTGAGGCCGCGGAATATGATGTCCTCGTCGTTTGCACATAAACTCTTATTGGAAAATGTCGAAAATCTGCTTTTTATTGGCTATCCTGCTCGTACTCTTGATTCGGAATTTTCGATTTTACGGAATAGAACGCGTATTTTTTACTTACTTGGTCGATTAATCCGTTTATATTATTTGAAAGTAGATAACATAGATATAATTGCAAACATAATCCGCTTGTAGGAGACATGTTTAGGTCGTGATTTCTAACGATAATCAGTAAATTTACGATTTTATGAGTTGCGCACTATGATTAATTTTATTTAAAAAAAAAAATATATTTTTATTGTGATCCTTTATTTCCTGGTTTTTACTTGAGCAAAAAATTATTTCAGAGAAGTGAGACTTATTAAATTCTCCTTACAGTTATTCATCTTAAATATATAAGCTAATATTATTATTAAAATGTCTTGTTTTTATTTTATAATCATCATGTTCACAATATAAACTTAACGATAAGAGATAAAAAGAATTTTATATCTATAAAATTAAATTAAGATTAACGCATTAAATTTTTAAGTATATAAACAAAATGAAAAATCTCTTAGTTTGTGGATTTAACTTAATGCGTTCATCTTAAATAATTAAGCGTCGTTTAATCAAAATAGATTATCAACCGGATTCATTTGAAGTCATTAAAATGTAACCCTTTTAAATTATTTATTCTTGTTATTATGAAAAGTCATCAGTGCGTGGATATTATAATAAGATAGCAAAGTTAAACACTGATATTGAGTGACTATGCGTAATTTGAAGAAATATCAAAATTATTATCTTATTGTCATACAGAATAATCGCATATATTATTAATAAATATTTTTGTTTAATTTTCAAAAAAGTTGTTGAAGTGTTTTATTTTTATTTTATAATCAGGAATGAAATTAATTTATATCTAAAATTAAAAATACCATTTATTATTGAATAATTTATTTAAAAAGTTCAAATTGTTAATGGAAATTGTTTGTCAATTTATTTATTATCCTAAATAGTATTGAAACTATTTAAATAATATAATAGCTGCAATCAACATAATAGTTTATATTAAGTGAAAAAAAAATTCTAAACATCAGATTCAAAATTAAGATTTTCATTCTTTCTTTGATTTTTAAAATATCCTCTAAACATTCACAATATTTCAATAAATAATTTTACAATGATGTTTCTAATAAACTGAACAAGAATACAAAATTTCACAAGAAACTCATCTTTAGACGTCAAAAGCAGAATCAACTCAGAAGAAACTCATCTTAAGGAAAAGAAAACTATAAAGAAATAAGATAGAGAAAATTTGCTTTTCAATAGCTTTAGCAAGGATATCGTATCGATAAAAAAAAAGTACTACAAGTGACAAGTACAAACGTCCCTTTATCATGTACCTTTATGTATACATCTAAAAAGGAAAAAAAATTTCCATCTTTTTCCTCTGTATTATTTACATGAAGTATATTTTTCACTAGCAATGGTCAAGTGGAACACAATAAATTTTAAATGACGTATTCAATGTTGCTATCAGATGCAATACTCGTAATTTTTTTTATACAAATAAGCTTTATTTTAAATACAATTAATATATATAAAAGCTAAATTAGATGATGTTTTATATTATTGTCAAATAAATAGATTTTTACAAAAAATAAACATGTAAGTTTATATTAAAGTGTTTAATATTAAAACTTGCAAGGAAAAATTATTGAGTTAGAGAAATAGACATTTTTAAATTGTCAAAATTTATATAGATCAAGGGTTTCTGCAAAGAAGAGTTTATCTAACTGTTGATTTAAAAAAGATAATAATAATTTGCTTTTGATTCAGGAAAACTTGAAATTAATTGTTTTAATTAATAAAGGTACGAATGTATCATGCTTTATAGTTATTATTTGGTTAATTTAGTTTAACCCTTTAATGCACTTGTTTTTATAAAAAAAGTTACATTTTTGTTACGTAAAGTCTTTTTATACGCACTACATTGACTTCGGAATCTGTTAAAAACTACCTTAGACAATACCTAAAATAATGTGTTTATATTTAAATATTAATAAAAATTTATTATAAAATAACTTCTTGAGTCAATACTTAAGTCAGAAATGAAAATCAATGCCTAAAAAAAACTAATATTTCACAAACTTTTAATCTTAAAATTTTCATATAAGTTCATATTCGCCAAAAGAATTTTCTTTATACAAACATATTTAATTTTTTATTAAATATATTCGTTTAAATTAACAAAAAACTAAACTAAAAAATTTAATTTATTTTATAATTTACTCATACTGTTTCGTGCGTTGCTTCGTAGTAATTGAAAGAAAAATGCAAGAGTGCAAGTTATAGAATATGCAACGATAAAAGAAATGGAATTGCGAGGGTGGGGACGACTCAATGATTGAACACCTATCTTCGGTGTGAAAGGCCCGGCGTTCGATCCACACCACCAACGGTTTCTTACCGTTTTTTTATAAATTAATTACTTTCATGTTTTAAAATTACAAAAAAGGTTGACAGTGTAATAATAATTTTACAATCGATTTATAACTTATTTAAGGTAGTCCCGTCATCAGCTATAGTTTGTTAATCGTAAAAATTAAAAAAACGTATAATCTTTTGAAACTTGCAACAATGTTAGTTTTTATTTCAAATATTATCTCCGAAAAATTTCAGCTTGCTTTGCCGACTGTTTTTCTACAATATAAGTACTTGAAATTTATCTTTTTATTACTATGAGACCTGAAATTATCGAACTTTGAATGAGATTATCTTAAAAAAATAATCGGTAAGGCTACCTGAAATTTTACATGAATGATGTATGAAATAAAAACTTTTTTTGGTGAAGGTTTAAAAAAATTATACGTTTTTTTTATTTTTACGAACAACAAACTATACCTGACGACGGGACCACCTTAACATTAACTTATTCACATTACAATTGTGAGATATAATTTAGAAAACTTATAATATTGCAAGTAGAAACAGCTGAGTATGGAAAGACTCGGTGGAAGAATTCCAATTTGCCCTTCAATTTTTTCTCTTCGATGAAAAACACCTTCAAACTATATGAATAATTGATTTTTTCTTAATAATGCCAATACATATTTATGATCATTTGTTAAATTTTCAATCTCCTCATCATAAAAATATAATTGAACGTAATTCTAATATAATTCATAATGAGGATAGTATTAATAACATTGAAATAAATATAATTAAAATAAGTATGCACTCTAAAAGATAATTAGTAGATTCCAATAATAAGCATCATACTTTAACAGTTAATAAATTAATATTCATCGATATTCAGTTAAAATACCACAGAAATTTTGTAAATTCTACTTATTTACTTTAGGAAAACGAATAAATAATGAAAAATATTTTTACTTCTCTTTTTCAAGTACCGATATCTCATTTACATCAACTTGCACAAATTAAAGTGATTGTTTAAATAAAGGTAATTCATCAATATCCAACAAAATCCCCTATAAAGGCAATAAAACGTTAGAAAGGAAACATTTTATACCTGTAACAGTGACAATAAAAATAAAAAGAAAGAAATCCTCATTTGCTTTTTCCGCGAAAGTGCGCTTGTAATACAAACCTTGCAAACCAGGCCTTTAAAATGCACTCTCCAAGCCTCCGTCTACTAAATAGCACGAAAAAAAAGTACTAGCTATTAAACTGCAATAAAATTAAGAGAGTTAAAAAAAGAGAAGGAGAAGAAGAAAAAGGAAGGAAAATTGAGGTAGGGTACAAAATAAGGGTTATCGCAAACGAGCTCGTTTTCTTTTATGTGCGGTGGGACGCTTGGAGAGAAAAAAAAAGGCAGTCAGTTCTCGAGTGACACGATAATCGGGACGAGAAAGAATAGGAAAGAGGGAAAGAAAAAATAGGAAAAAAAAAAGAGAGAGACGAGGGAAGGAAAATCGTAGCACGCGATTTCTCTGGAGGCAACTTGTTGCTCGACGATTACAACGCGAACTCACCTCTTTTCCTTTTCTTACATTTTTCTTTTTCTTTTTTTTTTTGAAAAGCCAACGGTAGAAGTCTCAAGAATTCAAGCCTTGGAATTCGGAAGATGAGCTGGAGAAAGTTTAACTTGTGTGTGACTTAATTATAAGATGCATGCGCTCCTGTGATGTATGCGCTGGAGACCGCACGGATGTATTAATGGAAACATTCTTTCAGGCGCTATTCAATGTATTTATGGTTTTCACAAAACAACACACTTTTAATATTTCAGATAAAAGTCATAATATGTATCAATTTATCAAAGTAATATCGTATAGTTAAAAATATATTATGTTTATAACAAAGTAAATATAAATAAACATGTATTTTAATTTTTTGTTATAGAAAAGCTTTTTTTGTTCAAAAATAAAATTTGTCTAATGTATGCCTGATTGATTTAAATATATGTCTATAAATGTGTTTCAAAAATTAAATAAAATTGAAAAATTAATTAATTTTATAAATGAAAAAGCCTTTTATTTAATTTTAGCAGATTTTTTTTAGAAACTAAAAAATTTTTTACTGGGAAGAAAAATACAATATTTTTGGACTTCCGCGTAAAAAAAATTTATTTTATTGAAATTTTATAAAATTTTTTACCCGACAACTTCGGTAATAGAACGCCAGTTGCATCTGTAAATAAATATTGTGTTAATAAACGAAAATATATTAAAAATAATTAAGCATTTTGCAGAATCGATTGATTTATAAAATTTTCATTAATAATACTGAATTGGGAATCATTACATTATTTGTCTCGGAAATAATTATAACAAAAAATTACGAATTCGATCCAATTATAATTAAAAAACTTGTAATATATTAATTTTTAATGTTTGTGATATGTTAGTTTATCGTAAAATTTTAACCCAAGAAAAAAAATGTTATGTAATAAGCTTTTATCATAAATACGTCAAATAACATTACACAAGAAAAAAAATTAACCATTTCATGTACCATTAAGAATATAGTAATACGTAATTTAAATAACTGGTTCTTAAATTTATTTGTAATTTTAAATTATCGTATAATTATAAAAAAGTTTCTAAACTTTTCATAAAAAAAAATTAAAATATGATAATTGTACAAACGAAAAATGCTTTATTCATTACTACAAATATTTTTATCATTAGCTCCAGTAATAGTTGTAAATATTTTCTTGTTTCTGCTTATATGTATCTTACTATATTTTATTCTTTAATTCACTAAGATTATCGATATCTTTCTATAATGGATATAACTTTTGAATACACTAATTCTCGAGCATCAATTCCCAAAAAAAAATCAAAGTGACTAAAGTCTCCATATTCCACTTTGTATTTCAAAACTTTTTTTGGTAATAAATCGTGAAGATGATCCACATCCTAAAGAAACAAATTTTCATTAAAATATTTTGTTAAATTTCGTCTAATAATCTATTGCGTCATGTACAAAAAGAGAGTCAAGGGTTCAAGTGATTGATTTTGATATCATTTTGAGAAACATTTTTTTAAATAAAACCATAGTGAAGTGGTATTATTTTAACATTTTTTTGATTAATCATGTGGAAAAAATTGAATATTATGTGGAGTTAGTTTGTTACGTGAAAAAATGTATTATATATCCGTCAGATAAAATGATACGCGATACGTGGTTTCACGATTGTCAAAAATCGTCAAATCACACAACTTTAACTACCTATATATACATATTGTAAAATATTAAATAAAATTAAGTTTACATAAGTACTAAGTATTTTAATTTTTGAAACTTATAATACTAAAAAACTTTTTTTGTCAAATTTTTTTTTAATTTTAAAATAACCTTTTCAGTGGCAAAATAATCATTTCCAGCCCAAATTAAAGTAATTGGTACTTTAATTTTTGATAGATCATAATTTGGCGGTTCTGTATTATTATAAATTTCTAAATTCTTCTCACTCCCATAATCATATTGACGAAATTTGTCTACTTTCACGAATTGGGAATAATGTACAATGGTTTTAAACGATGATCCAGTTGGAATGTGATTCAGAATTTCTGGTGTAAGAGTCTTTAAAGAAAGAAATCAAACAAATAATGTAATAAAAAATTATGAAATTCTATTTTAATATTTTAAAAAAAGATTTACATAATTAAATTGTCCAGGATCATATCCGCCTGTTAGAAAAAATATAACGAATACACAAATTTTTCTTTCTATTGAAAACATATCACAAAAATATTTAGTAAAAGTTTTCCACAGATCTGTTTGCAAAAAGAATTCACCATCTGATAAAAAATCTATGATCTAAAAATAAAGAATATATTAATGATCATGTAATTATCACATTGTCTTTTTTTCATTAAATTATTTACCTTTTGCCCTAAAGGAGCTAATGGGACTAGAAGGCGTAGTGCACTTTTCATGTTGTAAACAAAAGCTAATGGAGCTAAACTAACCATTCCTTTGACTTTTGATGCAATATCTGGCCTTTCAATGGCCATAATATAAAACAGTGTTGTTCCCATAGAATGACCAATATACGTAAGATTATCATTTTTCATTTTTGTAATATACGTAATTATAGCTGGTAAATCATAAATCCCTTGTTCATGTAAACTAAAAAATGAACATTACATTTTTATCAAATATTAATTTTGGATTCTTTTTGGAGTCATATAGCTTACGTTTAAAATTCAGCGAAAGGGTTAAGAAAATTAGCCGGAGTTATGAACTTCGTAACTTCCGCAAAATCTCATAACTCCCATTAAATTGAAAATTTATAAGATTGAATAAATTATTGAAAATTTCCACGAAAAAAATCAAATTTTTATTCCTCCCAATTAAACTCGTTTTTTTAAGTTAATAAAGTGGCTATGGTTAAGATGGGAATAAACCACTATAAGCAAGTACTTTAGTCTCGCAAAATTTTGGAAGTCCATTATATCTTATTTCCGGCCTGCTTTTCGAATTAATAAAGTGGTCATTATTGTGGAGGTAGGAATAAAAGTATTTCATATCTGATTGATTTCTACATTTTTTTGGTGTAAATGAATAAAATTTTTATAAAGCAAACCTAAAATCCCAAATGCTGCTTTTAGAAGCATTGGAATTCAAATAACATCTTGAATAAAGAGAACCTCTTGCATTTCCTAACCAAACGTCATACCCTTGATCAGCTAAAAAAAAACCTAAATATTTCGTCAAAAAGTTATTTTTATTATAAACATTGACGATTTTATTTCTCAATGACACAAATCAATAATTCTTATCGAGTATATCAAAATTACCTAACGACTTATTTTTACCAGTCACAACCCAATCATAAGAGCTTGATAATAATCCATGTTGCACGAAAACTGTAGATGCACCTGGACGTCCTACGATTCGATGTAAAGTTAACAAAAATCCATCTTGAGTAAGAATAATGTGTTCTTCTGGCACATAACCCTCTTTTCTAATCTTTTCAGACTTCAATAATATTTTTTTGATCAATTATAAATCTTTTTTTTAGTTACGCACAAATAACTTACTGTTGTCATGTCAATATCTGAATATTTTTTTCTTCCACCGTTTAAACATTCAGATATCGTTTTATTTCCCGCTATTAGGCCTTCATAATTATTGCAATCACTTGTGTTAAAACATAAAATTAGCATAAAAATAAGATAAATTGAAAATAAAGTAGCCATATTTTTTAAAACTATGTATTTGAAATTAATTAGTTTAAAATTTTTAAAATGCTTTTTAGCTATGCGAAGCCACTTGCAGTTAGTAATGAACGAATAATATATGTTATGAAGAAAAAATGAATTTTAAAAAGTGTATCAACTATCATAATTTATGAGAAATAAGCTTATAGATATTAAACAATAATTTATGTTTAACCGATAAGCTAAATAATGATTGTTAAAAATAATAAAAGCCAATGTTACGAAAAATAATTAGAATTTTGTATGAATTTTAAAACTGCATTGAAAAAATAACATGACCAGTCATTATTAAATAAATATTCTTTCAAATTATTTTTCTGCCCTCCGGCCGGAAAGCGGCAACTTTGTGGCCGCTGCCCAAAACAAAGTTGCCGCTTTCCGGCGCCGTCGAGCAGAAAAATACTATACAACCCTTGGCCAGTAAATAAGAAAGCCTCAGATCACATGTTAGTAGACCTCGGCTTCGCCTCGGCCAACAATTACATGTGATCTGAGACCTTTCTTACTTTACTGGCCATGGGTTGTAATATACTATTAATTAACTCGGCAAAAAAAATTTTTTAATTTGAATTTTTCACCCATCATTTTTCACCCTAAATAAATTTCTTAATATAAAATAAAAAATTTAGTCCCACTGTAGCGCTCAAAGAGTACAACGTGTTAATGATCGCTCTGCAACATTATTTATGTTATCAGGTAGGAAACAAATGGTTTCCACGTATTCAAAAGAGAAATCGAATTAGCTAACAACCAATCTAGGAGTTCCTCAGGGTCGGTACTGGGGCCTCTGTGATGCACTTGACTCCGATCGCGTCGAGCACCTGCTGTATGCAGATAATCTTCAAATTTATACATAGGTCTCTTATGATGATGTGGATGAGGCTATTTGTATTTTACAGAGGGTGGCTAAGGCGGTATCGGGGTGGACTGTTGATATTTCTCTCACTTTGAATGCTAGTAAAACAAAAGCGATCATCTTTGGTAGTAATTGTTTTATTAAAAATTTTTATACTGGTGAGCTAAGGACGATTGACCAAAATTAAAAAATAGATTTTCAAATATTTATAAGAATTTATATATAAATATTTAAATAATTAGTAGAATTTTTATTTATATATACATATAAATACAAAAAAATTTTTGATGTAATAGCCTTGTATCATGAATATGTCAAATAATATTATTCGATAAAAAATAAACTATTTCAGTTACTGTCAATTATGCTAATACGTAATTTAAATAATTGGTTCTTAAATATAGTTGTAGTTTTTAATTATCATATAATTATAAAAAAAACGTTTGTAAATTTTGCATAAAAAAAATTGAAATATCATAATTATACAATTAAAAAATATTTTAAACATTATTATAAATACTTTCATCATTAACTAGTCAAAATAATGAAATTTTTATTATAACAACAATGTTGGTCCAATTATAGTTGTAAATATTTTCTTTTATCTGCTTGTATGCTTCTTATTATATCTTGTAATTTTAATTCATTAAGATTATCGATATCTTTCTATTACAGATATAACCTTTTTATACACTAAATTTCGAGCGTCAGTTCCCATAGCAAAATCGAAGTGATTAAAGTCTGCATAATCCACTTTGTATTTTAAAACTTTTACTGGTATTAAATCGTAAAGATGATCCACATCCTAAAAAATAAATTCTGATTAAAAATTTTTATTAAATTTAGTCCAATCATTTAATTTGTACAAAAAGAGAGTCACAGGTTTAAGTGACCGATTTTGACATAATTATCGGATACCTCCGAAAAAATTTTTTTAAATTAGTTTTGTAATTTTTATATAAATAAAATGACCTTTTCAGTGGCGATATAATCATTTCCACCCCAAAATAAACTAATTGGTACTTGAATTTTTGATAGATCATAATTTGGCGGTTCTGTATTATTATAAATTTCTAAATTCTTCTCACTTCCATAATCATATTGACGAAATTTTTCTACTTTCACGAATTGTGAATAATGTACGACGGTTTTAAACGAGGATCCAGTTGGAAAGTGATTCAAAATTACTGGTGTAAGAGTCTTTAATAAACGAAATTAAACAAATAATATAATAAAAAATTATGAAATTCCATTTTAGTATTTAAAGAAAAGATTTACATAATTAAATTGTCCAGGATCATATCCGCCTGTTAGAAAAAATATAACGAATACACAAATTTTTCTTTCTATTGAAAACATATCACAAAAATATTTAGTAAAAGTTTTCCATAGATCTGTTTGGAAAAACACTTCACCATCTGATAAAAGATCTATAATCTAAAAATAAAGTATATATTAATGATGTAATTATCACATTGTCTTATTTCATTAAATTGTTTACCTTCTGCCCTATGTTAGCAAATGGTACCAAAAGGCGTACTACACCTGTTAAATGGGTAAGAAAAGCTACTGGAGCTAAACTAACCATTCCTTTGACTTTTGATGCAATATCTGGCCTTTCTGTGGCCATAATATAAAACAGTGTTGTTCCCATAGAATGGCCAATATACGTAAGATTATCATTTTTCATTTTTGTAATATATGTAATAAAAGCTGGTAAATCATAAATTGCTTGTTCGTGTAAACTAAAAAGTGAACATTAAATTTTTGTCAAATATTAATTTTCGGATTCTTTTTATTTGTCATATCCATATATTGAATTTGTTAATAGTTAATAATTTTAGTAACTCTTTAGTAATTTTAATAAGTTTAGAAAATAATAAATAACCTACTAAATAAAAATTTAAGTTCATAAATTTAAACTAAATATATAACATAACGTCTAACTTTAGTTAACTGTTATTAAACTCCATTATACATATACAGACAACATCTTTATATATTTTAAATGGTTATAGTATATTACGTACCTGCGGGAGGAAAAATCTTGTTCGGTCCATAGCACGCGTATAATAATGCCCGAGGCGTAGCCGAGGGTGTTAAACGCGTGCTAAGGGGCGAACATGTTTCCCCCGCAGGTGCGTATACTATTTTCCATCGCCCGCGCCCCGGAAACAACACTTTTGTGTTTTTGTCGCAGGACCGAAAGTGCTGTTTCCGGGCCGCTGTGATGGAAAAACTATTTTCTGCCCTTCGGCCGGAAAGCGGCAACTTCCTGGCCGCTGCCCAAAACAAAGCTGCCGCTTTCCAGCTCCATCGAGCAGAAAAGTGCATTCCCACACAGCATGTAAGGTGAAAGTGCAAGGTTGCACTGTAACCTTTTTATGTCCCTTGCACATACCTTGTAACAATGTCTTATGAAACCTTGCTGCGAAGTTTAAACAATACATTGTGGCAAACTTCCAATGAAAGATTCCTGCAAGGTTGTTATGAAAGGTTCTTGCAAGATTATATGAAACCTTGCTGCAAGTGTGCTGCAACGTTTCAATGCAAGGTTGCTACAACAACCTTTCAGTGAAACTTTGCAGCAAGGTTTCATATAATCTTGCAAGAACCTATCATAGCAACCTTGCAGGAATCTTTCATTGGAAGTTTGCCACAATGTATTGTTTAAACTTCAGAGCAAGATTTCATAAAACATTGCTGCAAGATATGTGCAAGGGACATAAAAAGGTTACAGCAACTTTTCATTGAAACCTCTGCAACCTTGCAGCAAGGTTTCATGCTGTGTGGGTTTACAACCCATAGCCAGTAAAAAAGAAAGCCTCAGATCACACGTTTGTCAACCTCGGCTTCGCCTTCGGCCGACAATTACACGTGATCTGAGACATTCTTTTTTTACTGGCCATGGGTTGTAATATACTATTTATATTTCGTGGACTATTACCTTTTTTTAGGTATGCATAAAATTTTAATAAAACAAACCTAAAATCCCAAATACTGCTCTTAGAAGCATTCGAATTCAAATAACATCTTGAATAAAGAGAACCTCTTGCATTTCCTAACCAAACGTCATATCCTTGATCGGCTAAAAAAAAGGCTAAACATTTCACAAATTATTTAAAAATAAAAAAAATTTATTACAAACATTGACGATTTCATTTGCCAATGTCTCAAGGAAATAATTTATATTGAATTACCTAACGATTCATTTTTACCAGTGGCAACCCAATCATAAGAGCTTGATAACAATCCATGTTGCACGAAAACTGTTGATGCACCTGGACGTCCTACGATTCGATGTAAAGTTAACAAAAATCCATCTTGTGTAAGAATAACGTGTTCTTCTGGCACATAACCTTCTTTTCTAATTATTTCGGACTTCAATAATACTTTTTAATCAATTATACATCCTTTTTTTAATTATTTACAGATAACTTACTGTTGTTATATCGCGATCTGAATATTCTTTTCTTCCACCGTTTAAACATTCAGATATCGATTTATTTCCCGCAATTAGACCTTCATAATTATTGCAATTACTCTTATTAAAACATAAAATTAGCATAAAATAAAATGAAAATAAAATAATCATATTTTTTAAATTAATTAGTTTGAAGTTTTTTGAAAAAGCCTTTTAACTATTCTTAGTCACTTGTCGTTTATAATGAACTGATGTCTATTAAATATATTATTCATGAAAAAAAATGTTAAAAACTATCGACTATAATAATTTATAGAAAATAAGCCTATAGATATTAAAAAATAATTTGTTTAAACGATAAGCTAAATAACAATTGCACGTAACAATAAAAGTCAATTTTAAGAAAACAATGAGTATTTTGCATGAATTTTAAACTTGCATTTTGCAAATAACATTTGACGTGTCATTATTCAATAAATATTCTTCCAAATTACTTTAATATGAATTTTTCACGGATCTTTATTAAATAAATTTAATAGTGTAAAATAAATAATTAATTCCCATAGTAGAGCTCTAAGGGTACAAACATGTTCATGCAATATTAGTATAACGTATAGGGATTTATACACTCTCGTGATTAACTTTCAGAATCAATTCTATGCCAAAGTACAATAAAAATTACCCAGATGTAATAATAAGATTTATTGAATATCACTGCAAATTTTCAACTGTTATTTCGATTAGATGTGAAGGTCAAATTTATAAACGTCTAATAGATATTCTATTCTCAAAAATGATTAATTTAAAAAATTATCTGTAAAAACTCTTTAAAAAAAACACGTAAATACCATTCGCGAACTATATTTTTCACCGTTAGGCCACTTGATATTGTTAAAGATATTTATCCAAATTTGGATATCCTTCGAAAATCTTGCAATGATAATTTCTTATTATAAGACAAATATTTATTTTATTTTAATTTATTGACTTTTTAACTGAAAAACATTTGTTGAAAGTATATGAAATAAAAAATTTTTATCCTTTCATGCTAGCAATTTTGTAAAAAAAAAGGTAAAAACAAAAAAAATTATTTTACATTTGTTTAAAAAATATATTTTTTAAATTAATAAAGCGTTTTTGTAAAACGATATTTTTTATAAAAGTGAATTATTATTTTAATATTTCATTCGCATAGTACCAAACATTATTTTGACATAAGCTATATTCGAAAGTAAAATTGTATAATGCTTGACCAATAAAACGGTATAATCGCATTTGTTACATAAATCTCATTACATAAAACATTCACCTGTCGTCGAAAAGTGAACTCATTTCAATCTAAGTCCGAGCTGGAAGCACCAGCAAAGTAATATAAGCAAAGCGAAAAAAATATAATCACGCATAACGTAATAAAACAAAAAAGCTTCAAAGACCAAACATCAAATACATAAGGGGATAGAGAGAGAAAAGAATATAAACAGAAGCAGAAACTAAAGCATTAGAAGCGCAAACGCGCACATTTCATTGCTCCGATACCACGTGGAAAACTTGTTCCCGCACTTTCGCTCGTACACACACCTGTCAGTTTACATATTGCAATGAATTGCAATCAAATAGAATACATCGAATATTAAAGGTAAAAGTTATTTACAAATTAACATTATTGACCTTTTTTAAATCTTTCCATGGAAATTTAACACTTTTAAATAAAAAATTTACGATTCAAACAAAAAAAAGATTTGTTTATATATGCATATAATGACATATACATAGAGGAATCTATATAGGAAAACTCCAGGGCTCCGAGATATAATACAACGCTACTTTGGTTCACCCGTTATGGGTGGAGAAAATCAATAAGAAAGCGCCACTGTTCAAAAGCATAAGGTTGTAGTAGTATAGCTAGCAGCCAGCCTAGCGATGCACGCGCGTCGTCGCAACAGCGCCTGTATAAAAGAAGCAGTATATACTCTTAGATAAAAATAAAAAAAAAATACATCTAAGAAGAGGTAGGCACCTTTTTTTTTCTACTGTACTCTCAACGTACCTGCATCTGTAAAAAGAATAATTTTTTTAGGTTAATTCAACGCGTGTAACAGTGTGTCAAGAAAAAAAAAATACAGAAAAATATGAGAATAAATCGGTAGGTTAATTTTATATATAATTAATACGTATAGACTTTTAAGCTCAAGGATAGATTTTGCTTCTCTTTCTCCTCATGCTATTTCTTTATTTTTCTTTAATGTCAATGCCAAATGCAGCGTGAGATAGGATCTTTTTTTAAAAATTATCGCTATCCATGATGCGCGCTATGTTATGCGTCAGTTGTATATTTTAGGTCATTCAGGGGACTGAATTTTTTATGTATATACTGCTAAAGATATTTTTTATTTTATGTGATTAAATAGTTTATCACTGCAGTGGTACTTGAAATTAAAAAAAAAATGTGATAGTATTAATGTATTATGAGAAAGTTACTTGTTTAATCATTATTCAAAGTGTTTACTGATCCATAAGTAACAAGCTCTTGGGCAATCTATTGATATTGATTTTAGGCTTTTTATGTAATATTACGAAATTATTTGTTATTATATGATTAATTAATTAGTATATTCTTATACAGGGCAGGATAAGCAGAAAATTCAGAAAAGAAAGAAAAGTCAGCGATGATGATGAAAGTAAAATCAAAGCAACAGCTGTGTTGATGGAAACATGTCAAGGACATTGGTGATAATCTCTTGACAATTAGAAAGAGTTTTTATTATGGATTATATGAAAATGAGATTGATTTGGTTTTTGCCGCTGGTGTTGTTGCTGCTTGACAATACAAATTCAACGCACATCAGCGGCACTTTTAACACCAAGGAGTTCTTCAAGTTCCTTATAAAATTTGGCTTTCAAAAAACAGATCCACATAGACAAAGAGATTCTTATGGTTATATTTTTGGAAATATCACTGCTAAAACGAATTTTTCACATAATATCACTTTAGCTGTACTCGATCGTAGTCACTTTTTAGAATATTATGGGAATCGAACGATTAGAAATAAGAATCTTGCATGTGCCATGATGTTTAAAACTCTAAATCAGAGTTCATATGATTTAAAGTGCAACGATGATGGTCAAGATTACTTAAGGTATAACAATAAACAATTAATCAGTGACTGTAATATTTTAAAAACAAAATTCTACTTTTATTTTTCATTTTATATTGTTTTATCATATATTTAATACTTTATTTTATCACTTATTTATGCTTTATTCAACAAATTTAATATTAGAAAAATATTTTTTATAGAAGAGTACCTTGTCCGAAAGGAAAATTGTGCCCAGATGAAAATTTACCGTGGAATGTAGTCTCTGGAAATCAATTTACGTATTTAATTCAAGATATTTGGCAGCCACGTTTCTGGTATATTAGTTTAGTGGCTTGCTATAGAAATAACGAAACTTGCCAATGGGAGTATTACGACAAGCATGATGAGTTAGAATATGATATCTGGCTAGTCAATGGGAATCCCAATAATAGTGGTTTAAATAGTTTAACCTATCAGTTCTCTTATGATAGACAAAACACTATTGAACTGTACCTGCTATTCTTTGTATGTTATATAATATTAGTGCCACTACAATTGTATGCTGTAAGGTTACAGCAACATCCAGTTACAAGGCTTTTTACTGCTAGCCTTCTTTTGGAGTTTGCAGCCCTCAGTCTAATTCTTATTCATGTTTTGAAGTTTGCATTTGATGGAGTTGGCTATGAACAATTAGAAGTTGCTGGAGATATATTAGATATTCTATCAAGGGTAAGATTATTAAATTATATTATCTATATTTCTACAAGATAACATAAGAATTGTTCAGCAAAAAATGGATTATTAAATTAATAAGTAATACATAATTTCGAAATTTTTTTTAGACTTCATTCATGTTATTGTTACTTTTACTGGCCAAAGGCTGGGCTGTAACTAGGCAGGAACTTACATGGAAACCATTAGTATTTGCTATATGGCTATGTTACGGAGTAGTACATATTATGTTGTATGTATGGAATATGGTATGTAAATTTAAATTTTTTATAGAGTATATTAATATATTTATTTGAAACTTATTTTATTAAATTAACTATATAAATTATTTCTAAATATGTTTAAACAATATTGATGTTATGATTTTATAATTTGGATTTACACCAAATAAACAATGGATGATTGTTAACATTAAGTTTCTTATATAGAATTGAAAGTATTTTCTACAGGATTGACTTTCTATGTTTTTTTGGTGCATGTAAAGTGTCTGATTTTTGCATTTTAGTTAATAATAAGCAAAGTAACTACTTTGCGCCAAAAAAAAAATTTCACTTATACACGTGAAAAAAGAACTTACGTAACGGCGCATAAGTGTACTCGCTATGCTCGAGTGACGAAATAAAACCATGCAAAAATCATGTATTTTATACTTGATGTACTATTCCACCTTACATAAGATTTTGCAATATTTTTTAAAAATACCTTAAGTTAATAATGCCAGTCGTAGGTCGGGCCTAATGATTTAATGAAATATAATTTTTATGAAACTTTAGTTGTCAAAAATAGCTGTACGTGATGTAAATCCAAAAAACTGTATGAATTTCATAACCATCAAGAAACTCAATATTTAAAACAAAATAAAAGCAAACATTTAAATGTTATGAAATTCATCTATTATAATTTTTATTACATGTACATAAATTAATTTTTAATGAAAACAATATTTTTTTAGACTGAAGTTGACATTATTGAAGATATTGATGAATATCAAACATGGCCAGGTTGGTTCATATTATTTTTCCGCAGCGTAATAATGGTCTGGTTTTTGTATGAACTTCGTAATACTATGATGTATGAGCACAACACTCAAAAATTGAATTTCTTACTCCATTTTGGTGCATCTTCGTTAGTATGGTTCATTTATCTTCCTATAATAGCCCTCATAGCTCTTCAAGTCAGTGCTTTATGGAGGTTTAAACTTTTATTAGGTAAATAACAAAATTTTTTTCTTTTTACACATTATAAAAGTCAGAGGATTAATTTACTATGATTTTAAAATTAAAAATTAAAAGATTGTATATAAAAAATATAAAAGAATTATGATTATTTTTATATTTTAAAAAATATAATCAGTTGATATATTCCCAAAAAGTTATTTGCAAGGAATTAGTTTGTTTGAATTTTCAGTAAAAATTAGCATTTTAATTATAGCTTATTTATTGTTAAATTTTTCGTTTCACTTATTGTTACAATATAAGTTATTTGTTGAAAATTTTTCTACAAATTCAGCATTATTTACAATTATATTTAATTTTGATGATATTACTAATTTTTATGAACAAAATTATTGAAGAAATTAATCTTTAAATAGTATTTTCCAATATTATGATTTTTAACATATTATACAGACGTATTCTTGATATTTTACGTCAAATAACAATTATTACTTGAATTTCAGGAATCACGTACTCTGTGGATTGTTTTGCATATTGCGTGATGGCTCATTTGCTTTGGCCGACACGTAGCGAACAATACTTTTTGCTTGCTCAGGGTGCCGATCATGGCGATGAGCTCGACGAGTTTAACGAAGCACCGCATGTGCTTAATAATTATGTCGAGCCACCCGAACTCAGCAAAGTGATAGCTTAGATTTCTTTGGTCAAATCCCCAAAGGATTTATAAATATACTTGCAAGAAAGTCATCTGTTATAGACTGAGTCACGTCGCATGAGCGAAATCATTGATTTCTCTTTTAATTTATTTACAGAATTCTATGTTTAACCTTTAGAATATTCTCTTAGGTCATTAAACGACCTCAATACGTTGTTTTACTTTTTTAGGATAAATACTATCTTCTTTGAACATTTTTCACGTTTTCATTTATTTGTACTGTATAGTACTATAATTGTAAATGTCAATTTTTTGTAATGTCGCTCAGTCAATAACAAATTTAGAGTTCATTTGGAATAATTAGGTCAATAATTAGAAATAAATAAAAAAAAACTATCGACACGTTGATCCTCGTTCGATGAAGCATTGTAAGAGATAATATAAGAATAAAGAGAAAAAATCAATCGCGACGCAAAGCGGAATTATATAATGCAACGATGATGTGATGTATATTTGCCAAATGGATGAAAATTTTCATATATGGCGAACGAGATACTTTGTGCTTCTTGAGACTGATGTAATTTGTACTCCTTTGATATCGATTTCTATTAGATAAATTTACGACAATTCTGATAAAACGATTTCATTGAAAGTTGGTTGATACTCTTTAAGATAAAAACCAAAAAGCAAATCAAATAAAAAAATTATTGTATAAATTGAGATTTATTTTCATCATTTTTTGATATTTGTGATAATGAAAAAATTAATTTTTGAAAACGTTCGCATCAGAGAAATTTAATTATTGCACATTAAATTCTAAAATATTTTTGGCATTTAACTGTTACATCAGTATTACAGTTTTCATAAAAAAAATGTTTTTAGGCTTAACATTAAAAAAATGTATTTGTATAGCATAATCTTATAGATTATTTTAGTTAGGGTTTAATAAAAATATTGTTTTTATTATAGATTTAATCAATTATGTTATTATCAGCACAAAAATTTAATTTTATTAAGTGACTTTGTAAAATTGTAAATTTCAAGCAAAATAATTAATGTTTAATTTATAATATTTTTATAGATTTTAATTCACAAAGAAAAATCAACAAAAAATAATGCGTAATTTTTATATTATTAATTATACCGCACACTGTTTAATACAATAAAAATGAATTTCACGTCATTATAATAAAAGTAAAGTACTAAAGTCAATTCAATTATTCTGAATTTTAAAAATAATTTGTGTACTTGATATTATAAAAAACTAGAAAGATTTTATAAAAACTTCATTGTTTATATTAAACATACATTCCAGTAGAAAGTAAATCAATTGTAATTTATCTTGTTCTTTAACAATTTTGTAAATATTTTTGTGTAATATTTTGGTCCAATGTAAAAGTGAAAGCCAAGTACCAATCTTCAAGGCAAGGGATTTGTTATTAAAAGAACATTTTCCTACACTCTGTTAATGCTCAAAATAAGTATCTTAAAATGAAAGTAGTTTTAAGTAAACGTTAAATATCTTAGTGAAATTTAGTTATATACAATTAACAAATAACTAATTTTTCTTTCAGCACATGAAATTCCTATAAAATTGCTACATTTTTAATATTTGTAATAATGAAAATTGAAATGTATTGTAATACTTGCTTACTAAAATTTATCATGCATAGTTTTTTAAAAGAATCATAAAAACTAATTTTTCATTGTGTAACTAGATAGTAAAATTTAATTGTAGATTTGTATACTATTTTAAAAATATAATATTGCAATGTATTTGTAATTTGTGTATAACGAAATTAAGTAGCAATCCTTAGATTGTTAAAATCTTTCATCAAAAGATTTATTTGCATCTGCATTGCATTTATGATATAAAACATATTCTTACACAATCTCAAATGTTAACAATGCAAACAGATACAAAATGCGTTCTCTGCTACAGAACATTTTATTCATTTATAAGTGTAACAACTTTAAGGATGTTATTTTTTAAACTTTCGTAAATGGTACATTTAAAAATGGAAAAAATTTATGAAAAATATACTCTGTGATTAGATTTTTAAAACAACTTTTATTTCATTCACACAATCCTCAAGTTCCATTACAGAGATAAGAAGCATTTTATTAAATAATATTTAATTAATTTATACATATTTTTTTAAAAGTAATCATGGTTTATTAAACGAAAGAACTTTAATCATTTATAATTAATTACTAATAAGTTAGTGATATAATTTTTACTTTGTAACTCAAATCAGCAACTCATATTGTTAGACTCATAAAACCTAGTAATAGATCACTTAAAATATGTTTCCAATTCAAAAAAGTTATCTATCTCTGTTATACAACTAAACAACTATAGTTTTTTTTTCAATATGTTATAATAATTTTAAATGCTGTGTTACACTATCGACCCTCATTATTTCACCAGGGCCAATGCCTACAACTGTAATTGTTCCAGGTTTTACTTGTGTTCTTCCTTCATCTCTTATCGCAACTGTAATAAGTCCAGCTTTTGAAGCAGTTTCAGCTGTCTCTATGAGCTCTTTTTCATTTGGTACTTGTAGCACTACTTTAATTTGGCCTGTTGTTAACCAATATTTAACAGCTAATGATTTTAAAAAACCTGAATTTTGGCCTTTTAAATAACATTCCAATGCAGCATGAGCACATTGAGCAGCTATTTTTCCTTTACCCATATTAAGGTCCGTTCGGACAAGTAATACCATTTTTTGTAGTTCCCTTTTCAAGAACGACATGTTTCACTGGTTATTATAACTTTCTTCTTGTTTTTTACGATAAACTTCCATACACTCCTTAAATTGTTTTATTTCTGTTTGACACTTTCTCCAATCTTGATGCTCAAAAAAACATTCCTAAAATAAAATTTGTAACTAGAATTTGAATTTTTTACATAAATATATTCAAATTAAACTGATGCTACATTTTTTTGTTCATAAAAAGATTTTATTATTTTTTCTTAATATCCAAAACTGTTCATAATTTAATTTGTAATTTTAGAAAACGTTTATAAAAGTATAGACAATCCTGGTATTTCCAATAAAAATTACGTAAATAATATTGTTATATTATTAAATCATTTGATCTGTTCAATGTATAAAAATCTAATAATAAAATATAAATCAATGAAAAATGAAAATTATTGAAAAATCACTTGAGTTTACTTACTTGCACCTGATAATGTAACTCAATGCAACCGGTATTTTTCAGCATGCGTTCAACTGGATCCTCAATTTCTTCCTTTTTTGTAACTTTCGCATCTGTTAATTTCATTCTCCGTATCAGAAATATTATATTTTAATATTTGTTATCATTATAACGTGTATTGCAAAAATATCATACTGGACCTTTAACTTATTTAGTAGTTATGAAATTCCATGTGTGGTTGGTTAGACGAGCGGGGAATAAGCAGAAGCAGTGTGTTGGAGCTTTTTTCACTCAACATTGTTACCAAATTATAAATATTTAAATTTAGATAAGTTATAAAAAGCGCGAGTTTTTGAAAGTCGCGATTGTTTATTAATATTAATCGCTTAATATAATGAAATATTTTTATTAATTGTTTCAAATATTTGTAATTATCATGTAATTTAATATATTTTTAACGAGAGCTTTAATGCTTGGCTCGGTTTTTGTTTATAGTACTCCCACAATATTTAAAACCGACAATTAGAAAAGAACAGTTCGACAACACTTTTATCGCAGAACTCTAAAAAAATTATTATATTTTATAAATTTTTACTTTCTCTAATAGTTGGCAGAATGTAGGATTTTAAATTTTCGCTAATCGCGTATTCCTTCAAGTCAGGCGTTTTCATCAGTTTGGCCCAGTATATCAACCATAGACTTGTAATAGTAGACCAGCGAACTCACGTAATACTTTCCATTACAATTGAATATAGAAAGTTCTGACTTTTTAATTCCATTTCTCGACACTACACTCACTTTTGCACGTGTTTATTGGCGTTATTGTCACTTAACGTCACGAATAAGCAAGTATTTCTTTTTATTCCTCTATCGATTTTTCGTCCTGCTTGCGTGGTCCATTCTACTATGTTTATATGGTATTAACTGGAGAAAACTTTGCCCTTTATATAAATGAACTTGATCTTATTTCGCACCCTTAGTATAGCATTTAATCGTTTTCTGAATTTTCATTATTTTATTAAACAAGTGTTCTATTGATTTTCATGTTACTTTTCGAGTAAATAGCCTTGATCGTATTGGTGAATTCATAAAAAAAAATAGTACCGATAGGCCCAACGTATTATTGTTATGCACGTGCGTTTTTCGTACACCATAAAATTCATCCCGGCATTATTTTTTCAAATATAAACTCAATAGTTTGAAAAAAATGTTGTATGGACTTTTTAATTATAATTAAACATGTATTGTATCAGTTACTACAATAAAACAATTTTAAGTGATTTTGTGACTGTGTCTGTGTCAAAGTTTTATACCGTTAGAAGAAAAATAGCTTTTGGTTAAGAGGTTAGTTTTGAAAATTATTCTTTTTCTTAATTTATTAGTTTATTTAACATTAAGTTACAAATATTAATATTACTTTATTAATTTTAGTAAATATCATTGCATTGTTAGTTATAGTTCGCAAGCAAAAAAAGCAACAAGTATATACTTTTAGGTTAATGAACACAAAGTATTTTTCAATATTAGATGTTTTTATTTAAAAACCATCAATAAAATTTTTTTTATTCCTTGTGTAATTTTGCGTTATTAAACGCCACATGCAACAAGGTTTTTCATCTTTAAAATTAATAATTATGCAATAATTATTTTTAAATAGATATGAAATTTAAATTATCGAGCCAAAATAATTATGTAATTTTCAAGAAATAATATCAAAAAAGTTAAATACTGTAAAACACTAGTATACGCAAAGAATATGTATACTAACAAAATAAAATTTTGTGAAAAACAAAAACCAATTTTTTTTTTTAATAAATATAAATACTTTGAAAATAGTCCACTCAGTTACTGATTAAACAATTAATAATTTATTGTTCAATCTATCTAATGTTGTATCAACAATTTTCATGCAATTTTACTTGATGCACGTGAGTTATTATTGCACATGCGTTGGCGGCCTAGCAGACGACGCAAGATCAGTGCTTTAGCGCGATTTTTCGAACACCAAGTGATGCACAGTGTTACGAGCATTTCAGAAACCCAAGTGAAATATTTAATTTAATGACTTAAAATATTTCATCTATTTAGAATGTTATTGTGTTTCATAGTTCAAAAATTAATAAACATATATAACCGTTTTAAAACTAAAAATTCTTTTTTTCTAGTATAAACTTACCCAGATCTATATTTAACAGCTATATGTATCTAAAATATTAAAATTAAATTATTATTAATAGTAAAATGAATTGAATGAACTAAATTTTTACTTAATTGAACATTTAATTGAAATTATTAAAAAATTAAATATCACTTTCCACATACATTATAATTATAAAGTATTTTATGTGAACCTATTTAAAAAAAATGTCAAATTATAATTGAAAATCTCATTGTTTAATTAAATACATTCAAGTCTCATAAAATTTTCAATTTGGAATAATGAAGTTCCGAACGAAGCGCGCTAAAATATCGACCGTGCGTCTGCGCCTCCTTTCCCACGCGCGCGAGCTTTCGTTTCTCGTCCTACACCCACACTATATACATAATACAGTGGGGGATACTTTTCTTTCCTTTTCTTTTTTTTTACTCCTACTTTCAGTTAGTATTTGGGTGCAGCATGTACTTTTTACCTGTGTGCTTGTTATTGTTAAATTAAAATTATTGAATTAATGTTAAATAATTTAATTGTTTTGGTCAATGGTATACGTTGATTGACAAGTTGTGAATTAGTGATATAAGAACAGGTAGTATGACGGTCTGATTGGTGGATTTAGGAAATGGGTCAGTGATACCAGGACTATATAGACAATCTTTTTTAAGGTTCGTAGTGAAATAAAATTTTATTCTTAATTAAAATTTATGTTGAAAAATTTATTGATTATAATAAAAATGAATAAAAAATGTCAATTTAAAAAATATTAATGAATTTTAACGTAAAAATTCATTTTAATATAAAACCCTTTTGTCTTATATCAATACCTTAACAGGTACACGTGATTATTGAAAATAGATCTTTTTAAATGTAGAGAACACAATTTTTATTGTTAAATTAAATTTTTGACAAAACTAATTAAAATGAATAATTTTTGTAAAAATTTAATAATTTTATATAACTAAATGTTAATTATAAGTAAAGAACGAAATAACTGTGATCACACGATTATTAGTCTACAAAAAATTGACAATAAAACTATAATATGAAATAAAATAAGTTTTGATTCTGTTTTTAATCATTTAACTCTAAAATACAACTATTTCAAAATTAGGTCACAATAATTTTTTTGTTCAAAATTAAAAAAAAACATTATGTATGAAATTCAACATTATTTAATGCTATAGATAGAAGTATACATTAAATAATAATCTTATGCAACTGCCGTCATGAGGACTTACTAAAACTTCACTAGATAACCTCAAAATGAAGCATAATTAATTGTAGCTATTAAAATAATTATTGATAATAGTTTATAAAATGTTACCTATTGATAACGTTATTATAAATAAAATTTTAAAATATATATACTGAAAAGTATGTTCTCTTTATTTATATGGAATTTTTTAATTATAAAAATTATTTGAACTAAAAATCCTTTTTTTTTAAATCGAATGCAATTATTTATTATAATATATTTGGGAAAAAATCTCCCTTAACAAGGAAAAAAATTAAAACGCTCGATACACGTGTAGCTACGCGTAAATGAGATTGGCAACTTTCTGGCATGTTATCTTTTTTATTTTAATCGCTTGGTTGTGTCAGAACCACAAAATTGTCAGTTGAGCTGAAGTTGAAGGTCGTAACATCTTTTTTTATAGCTTCACGTTTTCCTGCATTAATAAATTGTCATTTCATATTTAAGATATGGCATTTTATCATAATGATGTTATATCCTTTTTATATAAAATTTAATTAAAATATAAAACTTCGGTCTTGTATTACTTCAACATCGTTTTAATGATGAAATTGTTTTTTTTTTTTTTTTAATCTTGTTTTTATATAAAACAAAAACATTTCTGATTCTCTGAAAAATAATGATTATAATTTAAAATTATTTTACATATATTTTTAAATTAAAATTTAATTATTATCAAAAAGTTTTAAATGTTTAAAGAATTATTAAAAACATTCAGATTTGTAAAAAATAGTTTAAGAAGTTTATTTCATTGTTTATGCCTAAAAGCATTTTTTTTAATATTGAACATTTTGATATAAATTAAAAAATGCCTTTCTTACTTCTTTGGCCTAATTTTCACTAATATTGATTTACTTCGAAATAAAGCTATTTCAAGAATACAAACGGAGTTAAGATTAAACGTGAAATTTATTTTGAAATAAAAAAAAATAATTTTTATGTCTAAAATTACGATTTTTTATAAATATATTATCTGTTAGAATTATTTAATTTTAAACGTCATAATCAACTCAAAAAAATAATTAACGTCATAGATTAAGCTTGGTACTTTAACCTATTCATACTTGATAAAGGTAAAAAATAGCTTTCTTACTGCGAAAATGTATTTTTCAATGAATGATAATGAATTAAAAAAGTTTTTCAGTGTCATTTACACATCAATAATTTCTACACTTTTATATAAGAAAAAATCAATTGAAATTGAATGTCAACTATAAGAACAATTATAAGTAGTAACAGACCGTTAAAAGCTTCTTTAAGCCATTAAAAAAAGATCTTCCGCTTACACGACTATATATATATATATATGACTATATACATGACCATACATATATATACATATAAGTTCAAGGCCGGCAACGCGCCGATGCGGGAATAAGTATAACACCTAACCGCTAGATGGATGCCAGTCATGCGTTTAGCAGAGTAGTCAATATTCTTTGAACATTAATCGTTTTTTAATACCCTTTAATGGCTTTTAAAAAATAAAAAATTCTATTCAATCGTTAGATTAAACATCATAAAATCGTTCGATATGAAAATATTGAATTTAAGATAATATTTAATGCGTGTAAAAATTAGTCGAAATAATAATTTTTGAAATTCGCGGGCAAAACTGGAATACTCCCGCAAGCGGCTGGAGGAGGTCCCGAGTGATATATAAAGCCGAGGAGTTGCATAGCATAACATGGTAGTCCGATACTTCCCGGGTAACCAACGCATTATGAACGCGGCCTGTTACTCTAGACCACTTCATGTGCAGTACACAAGTACATACACTAAAACCGTCATCTCGATTTCGATAATTTACTTTAAAACAGACCGCGGGGGTGACTTTGACTATCATTTTTGCACTTTTTAACTATTAACTTTTTTAATATTTATTTGAAAATTGAAAAAAATTATACTTTTGTTTATAATAATTTTTATTTGATTTTTAAATACAGGTATTATTTCGACAGAAACAAACTTGTACTACGTTAGCTGTAACAATGAGTGTATTGTCGTGTGTTACAATAAAAATAGTTAATATTATATTATTATTAAATAAAATATATTTCACAATCAAGACGACTGGCAATACATTACTTTTATATTACATATACATTTATTTATATAATTACTTTTATGTTTATTCTACTGCGAAATTCTATAGTAATATATATTTATAGTTTTCATCATGAGAATCTAATGTTTAATATATTAAAGCAATATTTCTAAGAGTAATATGCAAGATTTAAAAATCTTCTAACGTTATACCTTTTCCTGATTTCTCGTTTTTACAACACATAAATCAAAAACTGAAAGTTAAAATTTGATAAAAAGAGAATGCAAGGACATTAATTTTTATGGATCGTATACAATAAAAGTCTTTCGGTTATCTGCTGTAATGTGTTACCTGTTAAAAACACGTTAACAATTTTCATTACATTTTAAATTTGTAAAAATTTTATTTTAACAATTGTTTGTTAAAACTAAATAGACTAAAAATAGACTAGAAGCCTATTTACCTAGTTTTTAAAATTTTTTTTTAATTTTTAAAACACATTAAGTTTAAGATTCTAAATTAAAATATAAATTTATAATTTTTTGAAATAATTATAATTAAAGATATAAAAGTATATAATTATATGTTTTGAATTAATAAATTTAATCTATGGATTATATTTTCAATGTCACAGCATAAAATTGATAAAATAAAAAAAGGAATAAAGTGAATGAAATTCAATTTTTTGAAATATGATAGTATGTTGTGTATATAAGTTAAATAAATATGTTATGACTGCATCTTTATGGTATTAAATTTCAATTTAATTTTAATAAAACATTTCCTCGAATATTTTTATAAAAATTTACGCAAAACCTTGACAAGTAATTTAATCGTGAAAAGGCAATAAAGCAATTAAAAATATTATCAACTTTTATTTCAATTTCATTACTTTTACGTAAATTTTTAATTACTTTTACGTATTTCAATTACATTTAAAACCGCATTCGTTTAATTATTATCAAGAATTTCTATCAACTGGTTTAGATAAATACGCTTATTATTTGTTAAAATTGCTCATCTTTTTTAAAATATTACGATTTTTATTCATTCAAGTAAAATTCGTACAAATATTTATTCTATTTTCAGTGTCTATTATGAAAATAAACGTCACAAACACTCCTCTTTCTTTCTCGTCTAAATATTTATGAATCGCGAAGACATTGTATTTACGTCATATAAAAACTTTTTCGTTGATTGTATGACTTTTTATCAACGACTCGTGAAATAATTTTCAATAATTACTCTGTGCTTTTTACGATTGGAAATATTTTAAAATTAAACAATCATTCACTGATTACGTACATAAATCAAGCAATCGTTCAAGTTTATTAATGAAGAATTATGAATTAAATAATTTGAAGTTACTTTAACGACTACAGGCAGTCGCATGAATAAAATGTCAATTGGATAAATTTAATAAAGCAAAATTTTTTCTTTTAGTGCTGCAGTATCTTAATAAACATTGAAATAACGCAAGAATTCGTCTGCAAAAGTATCATAAAAACTTTTCTACGCCTTTATATATGCCATTTACTATATTGGGGGGCCGAAATGATAAACAGCTGCGTCATATTATCTTCCTTTTGTTCAAATATCTTTTTTTTTTCTGTCGAAAAAAAAATTCGCATATTAAAAAGTCGCGTCGTATTTATAATCGGAATCCAAAGTCCAATGAGCTCATAATCGATTCTTATCGAATTCAAAAGTATTTTTTTTTACGAGTCGAGCCCCCCTTTATTTCGGTTTTTGTTCTTTGTATCTTTTGCATTTGTACAAATAAAATTTTTTTCATTTATCATCGCGTGCATTTAATTGTTTTAATTAAATACACATACGCGTAAATATATTATTTAAAGATTAAATATATCGAGTAAACATATGTCATTACTTAATGATTTATTGTTTACAGACTGTATCATTTTTTTAATTAAAAACAAAAGAAGGTTTGATTTAAATTATTAAATAAATATTGGACTAGTATGGACCGGTTTGTCAACCTTGTAAAAATTATGGGAATCACTCGAAATTATAAAACATTGATAAAAATAAGAATAAAAGCTACAAAAGCATAAAATTTCATTGGAGAAAAAAAATGATAATGCAAAAGAATAAATGTTAATTATGTTTGAATTTTTCAGAAATATTTCGTATTTTATCATAACGGAAAAATTATTTCTTGGTAATCATTTTTAATCTGCCATAAAGAAAACTTATGAGCTTATAATTACGACTTCCGAATTCTTTTACGATAAAAAATTATTTCATCGGGACAAATGGTTATCAATATCCGATAAAGTTTGATATTTTTTTTTAACGTCGCTATATTTATGCTATTAAATAAATGCACCTTACACATAGATACAAACTTTGTAATTAAAAATAATTATGTATATATATGTATATATATAATAATTTAAAAGCAGAGGAAATATTATAGAAAAACGTTTATTTACATTGATAGTACAATGTTAGTACAACTTTATAACGAACATTTTTCACTCTTGCATATAGATAAGTTATTTTTATAACCTTCAATTTTCATTTAAAGCAGATGAGTTGTTGAAATCGTTGTATACTGCATTACAAATATTTTATAGACAAACAAGAAGAATTCACACCTTTTGGGTCACGAATGTCCTTGAAATCCTGAAAAATGTTTTATCGGTTTAAAGAATTGGACCTGTGTTTTAAAGTTTTACCCAGTATGCCTTACACTCATATAACACTTAATTTAAAACTGAACTCTCCTTTTTATAATATAGTTTTAAACATATTTCAGAAAATCATATAATTATTAAGATAAAAAATTTAAGCACTGATATTAATATTAAGCGAGAATATCTCCACTGTTTTGAAATACATTCATAAGTGTCAACGTAAATCATTAAAATAAGTAAAACTGCTCAAAATACTAAAATTTATCTTGATATTGTCTTTGTCTTGACTTTAAAAATTTGAAATTGACGTTTTTAATTTCATATATTAAAATATTAATAAAAATTGTATAAAATAAAAAATATTTGAACATTTCTTTATGCTCCTTTTTTTAATACTAGTATACTAATTTCATATAAGTTTAACGGCGTATCTTTTCTAATTCATTAGACACTTTTATGCCAAGCAATAAAATGCATCCTTCTACAATGTTGCACAATGAGAAAACTATAAACCACAGTAATTGCTTTGTAAAATTAGCATAATATGTTCGCACTAAGTAATAAAAATGTAAATAATATTTTAATATTTTGCTTAACAACGTTTTAATAAATATTTTCTTTTTTATTTGATATAGTATAAATAATATTAAATATTTCATCCAGTAATATAAATTATTTTACTTCCAATAAATTTTTACTTTATTATTTTTAGTTGGCTTAATTATAAAGATAAAATCATGTATTTTTAAACCAGTTAAAAATTAACTAATAATAAAATACAAACTTCAAATTTATTTCTGTTGGATACAATAGCATACGAAAAAGTACAAAACTATAAAATTATTTTTCTTTTTTTTATAATTGTAAAAAAAGAAGTTTTTATTAAAAAAAAATGTACATTATTATTTATTTTTAATTTTTCATCGTTATTTAAATTGTTCCTATTCTATTTTCATTGTTAACTTGTTCCTTACACAATACTACATGTTCAAGTCACGTAAAATAAGGAAATCACGTGAGGGCAATTTTCTTACATGAATTATTGGGAAATTACACATAACCGAACTTGTAACAAATTTAATGACATATTAGTGAATATTTATTTATAAAGAACATTTTATTACATGTCGAACAACATTTTATGCGTAGGATTTTTGAATAAAAAAAGTAAATAATAATCAATTTCTTAATTGTAAACTGTAACATATTCAATAGAATTATCGCATTATCATTTTACTAATTATTACACCCATTCAACAATAACCAATACTCTAAGTAAGTCGTCATGTACACTAAAATAATTTTTTTGCTTTTTTTTTAATATTTATTATTTCCTAGAATTATGAACCTTATTTTCGTTTTTATTTCATATATCCATGCTCACCTGCTAGTCTCACGTGCGCATCGTTGACGAATCTTAGAAAGTCATTCAGTGCCAATCGCGCTATCGGCCCAAAAATCGCCTAACTTTAGTTACTTGGCTTGCGCCGTGCTCGTAATACTGTTGTTCTAACGATAACTCAATATTGTACATAGTGTAAGCTGCACTTCCTTAATTCTTTGTTTTTTTTTTTTCATTTTGCGGTAATACCGATTTTTTTCATGTTTAGTTATTGGATTGAAGTTTTTAAAACTCTTATTGAAATATGATGTGCAGATATAAGAAAATAGTGAAAGAAAATTTTATGTGAATTATTAATGTTTTTATTTTTTTTGAGTGTGTAGTGAAAATCAATATAAAGTTTAAGAAAAAAATGAATTTTTACCAAAGTCTAATAAGTAATTATAATTTGTTTCGTTCATCAATGATATTTCAATCTTCTTAAATTGATAATGTTGCTCAAGATAAGAAATTATATAAAAAAATTTTCTAATTGATTTAAAGATACTCTTGCATTAAAAAATTTTAGCATTATTGATACTTATTATCAATTAATTATCAATTATTCCATTAACAAGATTAACAGATGATAAATTTATCAATTTTTTCCTCGAAACAATTATATTTATATACAATTTTTTTTCTATGATTTTACAATTTTTTTTTTAATAATAATAATACAGATATTTCGAAAATATTTTCCTGCTAAGGTGGAACGCGTGTGTATAATTTAAAAGTATTAATTTTTTTCTAAAGCAATCAAAAACGAGTTTGCGAATTTTTAGTATATATGCAAACAGGTTTTCTCTTTTAATGTAGAAAGTTATGTAATATAAACTTTGATTCTCATACTGTATCGCTAATTAACTTTTTTTTTCGTGAGCTTAAATTTGCATTTAAAATAACCAAAAGACATCGTCGATAATTTATATCCTCTTTTTTAGCTCCATTTTAAAAGTTCGTAGAAGAAACATCCATTGTAAATAAAACACATATGTATATGTAAACATGCGATATTAGTATAAACATTAATTAAAAAGATTTTTGCATGGAATATGGAAGATCGAGACGAGATTATTGTTATCGTTTTGTGAATTTTTATTGAATTTATTTTAAGACTTTACAAATGTGCGTTTGTTGGACTTATTGTATGCTTGATTATTTACGTATCGACTTTTCAAGGCTTTGTATCATTATTTTAATTATTTCATCATCCGATTAAAGTTTCGCTATTTCTTTTTCATAACTATACGCTTCGTTTACATAAATTTTTTGTTAATGTTAATTTTTAATCATTTTACAATATCAATCGCAATTATATATGATACTTTTGCAAAAATAATGTTTATCAATACTGTATGGACTTTGTTTTAGTGATTTTTATCAACTTTTAGAGCAACTTATTTTTTCAGGATGGATAAATTTTTTAATATAATGAATGAAGCTTGTTTCTCATTTACTAAAAAGAGAAAACCTTCATTTATCAAATCAATAAAAAATTGTTATTACTTTTGTGAAATGGAGAAATGAAATATAATAGAACAATAATGCAAGAGATAAATAAAAGTAAGGTAATGCTTAGTGCGTATTTTGAATTTTAAATAAACTATAAAATAATTTTTTAGAAAATTTAAAATTATTATTTATTAAAACAACCATCACATTTGCGATTCAGAAAAAATTTTCTGAAACTACACTGAAAATTTGTTTTAATTGATTAACTTTCAAATTCATACACATATTATCCTTTGATCATTAGAATTTAATTAAAAAATATGTTATCGTTTCAATTTTATTCCTTTGTTTACTCAAATGTATCAAATTATAGAAATTTATTTTTTGCACTGTCAGTAATAAAATTTTATTATTTAGTACAAAAAACATTGAAACATTAAATAAAAATACATTCGACCTTTTTCTCAAATGAGCTGCGTTTCTGTGTAATTTTAATTTAAAAAATGATCCTTGTAAACCTATGAAAGCTATAAAAACTCGTTAATATTAAATAAACTTATAAGTATACATTGCTAATTTTAACGGACAAATATTTTTTTATTTATCACCGACAGCTCAGTACTTCAGCATTGAAAATTGAATCTTAATTGATATTCTACTAGAGTACAAAACACTTGCAAGGGTTTAAGAAGTCTTATCAAATATCCTATTATATTTCTAACGTAATAAAGGTTTCATTAATTGTCTTAAAAAGTACGTAATAGAATTCTCTATTAAGACCTTTTAGTTTTTATTTTTATAAAAAAAATTCTCTTTGGCGCTAAATTAAGCTCGAGCTTTTAATTAAAAGAGAATCGTTTGCTTTTATTTTCAGACAGATCCTTAGGAGCATCACGAGCACAGCGAAGTGTAAGACTCCGTAGGAGATTTCAATATTAGCTGGAACTGGTATTACTTTGATTATCGTTAGACTGACAGTATGGCTACGAGCGTCGACAAAAATGATGAAAACGATAAAGACAAGTCTGCCCTTAAGGTTTATGCAGCCTATAATCCTGGAGGTAGGTTTTTTAAAAGATTATTTTTAATTTTAATCATTTTTTATGTATTTTGCTTTTGTTAAAAGTATATAAATATATTTTTTAAACAAAATTTTTTATTATTTGCATATATTTATTTTGTTATTGATAGATGTTTGTATCAGTTTAGGTGTAATATGCAAACAGAACGATTATGCATTAATTTGTAAAAAAAACAATGCATATCTTTTTGTGATAAAACATTTATCATAGAAATCTAAATTGATGGATAAATTGAATTTTAATGAAAATTTTCAATTCAAATGTAAAAAACGAAATTTTAATTTCCAATAAAGCTATCATTTTCGTTTTTAAATTTGGCTGAAATTTTGAAACTCTGTTAATCAACATGATTATTCTGGTTTCTTTAATATTTAATGCAAAAAAACCATTTTAAGTATAAAAATATATAAATTTTAGTCGTTTCATGGTGATTGATACATTTACAAAAATAATCTATCCAATTCTTCTTGTCCGAAAACGAAAATAATTTCGAATAAAAAATATTTTCGAATCAGTTATTGTTAACAATTAATTTACCTTTAATGCATTGAAATTATCTTTTTCGTGAGTATATTACATTATCTATATACAGATAGAAATCGATGAAATCAAATATTGACTTTTTATATAAGAAATATGTGTTATTTTAAATCTAATCAGGAGAGTGTCACAACTCTTGAACATTGATTAGGTTAAAACTGCAAGGCAAGTTTCGTTACATAAAAATATGAAAAATGCCAGAGTCATAAACTCCAACGCTCAGCACTTTTATAGTTGGATATTGTAGTCGTAATAATTTTATGAAACGCCAAAATTAGCAAGATTTCAAATGACCATAAATAAACGCATATTTCTCTTATATAATCCAAAATTATATGGAAAGTTTAAGTAAATTTTCGTGCATTGTGGCGTTAAAAAAGCAACTAATTTCAAATTTATCAAAGTACAAAACTATCGACCGTTTGAGTCTATAACTCAAACTTTTTTCATATATTATATGCAAGAAAATTTCTCTTACAATTTAAACCAAATTAGTGATTTGGAGTTCTGACATTCTCTTGGTAAGTTCATTGATCTGACTTACATTACGATAATATTTATACCCTGAATTGCAACTACAAACAAACAATGAATTAAAAATTTTTTCACGCATCCACCAATTTATTAAGAACAGTATTAATTTTGTCCATGAGAGCAAACACCTTAAATTTTAATACTAGTCCAAGCCCAAAAATATTTCCTAAACCTGATTAAAAATTACACAACACTATAAGAAGATAAAAACATTTCATAACTATCCAATATTTATCTGCATTTAAAATCTTTAACTCCGCGCGTAAAATTAAATACCCAACTATACAAAGTAAACAAAAAAAATGTCACTACCAAATGTACTATACCAAGCTGACGCAATAAGAAAAAAAGATCGTTGAAGTCGCGAGTCGTCGACACGCGTGTGGTCGATGGAAAAGGAAAAACATATATACAAACGTATAATTAAGAGAAAAAAATAAAACGACTAATCATTGCATTCTCTTTTTACACATACACCTAAAAATAAGATCAGAACATTTCGAATAACGCAAGTGTAATGAAAATATGAGAAAAATACATTGTTGCTTGATTTTTTAAATTTCTTATTTTTGATTGATTGCCAGCGATGATGTGATCGTACGACTATATACTTACAATGACTTTGCTTTTTTTTTCGTGTTGTTATTTGCTATTGTAAAACGCACACTACTCGTTTACTTTTAATTTTCATTAAAGTTCTCATTTTTCTTCTGATTTCTTCTAACCATTTTTCGCGCATTCATTAGATTATGTTAAAATTTTGAAAGTTTAAGTAAAGTGCTATTTTTAAAAAAAATTCCGCTATTTCATACCGAGAGGCGCGGCAGCGCCACGAGCAAATTCGTATACGCACACGTGTGTTCTCTTTTATGTAATTAAGATTCATATTACGTAAATCGATTAAAAATTCAAATTCAAAAATATCAATAAGAATTTTTAAATATCCAAACATTTTGTTTTATCGCAATTATTCCGTGTAATCGAAATAAATAAATTGTAAATGTTTGAATTTTTCAAAAATTATCAAATCGAATGTTTATAAATAGTAATAACAGAACTTAATTTCATGCTCGATTGAATTGTCTTACTTATAATTTTGATGATGCAATTGCAGAAGAAAAAAATTTCACCGACTAGTTTTGGCAACTTTTAAACTAACCGGAAACTAATTGTAAATTGTTTGCATATCTGCCAGAAATACTAATTATATGTTATAAATCAATTCATCAAAGCAATAAATCATTCCATTCCACACAAGAATATCTCTATTCACTTCTTATTGAAATTTAATCTTAGAAAGTTTCTTTTTTTTAAAACGCGTCGTTTTTAACGTATTACATAATAATATATATACATAAAAATTTTTTTTAATAACTTCTTTGCTTATAGTTTGCTACAGAATAAATTTTATTTTAAAATTAATTTTAATTTTGAAAAAGTTCCATTTTGAAAATACTATTCAATACTGAGCCGTCCACATAAGAAAATATGCTGATTAAATATTTTCATTAAACTGTCGTCAGAAATTTTAAAATATTATTGCCACTGTAGGATACAAAACAGTATGTCGATCGATGAGAAAACAAACGAGGTTCACATTATTATGTTGGTGAATAAATAAGTTACTTGAATTAGTAATCAATCATAAAACGCACGATCTAAAGTTCATTGAAAATGACAAATATTGCAACTACTTATTAAAGATTAGACTGTAAACATGACTATGAACTCAAGTGTCGTCATAACAAAATGCAAATTCATACGAGAACAATAAAATTATTTCATTAAATGCAATTATAATTTAATTATATTTGAAAAGTTTAGAAATATTTTTTAAAAATTTTTAACAAAATCGGTGAAAGTCTGTTAATAGTATAAGATTTAAACGTGATACCAAGTATGATGTTCGGTTTAAGGCTTGAGAAATGCCAAGGTCATTATAAATTTAAGGGGAAAGACCGATCTTCATTTTTAGCTTACTCTAAAAATACGTCGTTAATTATCTTCATCATCATCATCGTCATCATTAGAATCATTTGATTAAAATAAATTTCTATAATTGTGTTTATATTTAATATTTTAAAAAGGAAATGTAAGAAGTTATAAAAAACTAATAAAACGCAAAAAAAATTATAATGAAAGGAAAAAGTTTTGTTGCTTTTATGTTAAACGTAAAACTGAAATTAATTTTTAAAGATTTCAAGGAATACAAGTAATTTGAGTCGAATCAACGCTCGAAGCATATATAATATATCCGACAGTATAAGTAATAACCAATCGATCATCGATACATAATCCTCAAGAATTTTAAGCTCTAATGCACTTTTTTAAACTAATTATCCCTCTCAACTCAAATAACATTAAACGTTCGAAAGATCGATTACAACAATATTTATGAATCATGTATCGTTCAAAGATCATTGGCATACATACATATATACGCATAAAACAATCGCGACTCCATTCTCCCACTCTTGAAACTTTTGTTCGAAAGTCTAAAAAAATTGTTTTTACTGAAATAAGTGCCGGAGTTTATAAACTCGCAGAAATTATATCGTCATTCTTCTTCTTTTTTTTTTCTTCTTTCCTTCTTTCTTGACCGACGAGCCTTCCACCAACAACCAATAGCATAACAGCTAAGCTATCCCCCCACATATGAGTATCAATGACGTGGCTTGCCTTATACCCGCGACTTTTGTAAAACACAAGAGAGGCCAAAGCTGAGTTGAGAAAACCTTTTTATTTCAAGTCTGGATGTCTTTGGAGGCGTGTGGTTTATATATACAGTTTGGTATACTGTCGTGAAAGTGTCTAGACAGTTTTAAAACATATCGTGAGAAAAAGCTCCTATATCGGACGGACAACCGATTGTGCGTGGGTGATATATTCGCGGAATTGGTTACGTGCGAAATTTTTTTTCTTTTTATTTGAGAAGAAGAAATATTGAACTTATTTTTTTTGGACTCTAGAAATAGACGGTGGTCACGAGGTAAATGGTCAGAATTATCGAAAATTCGATCACGTTTTTTCCTTTTTTTTTTATTATTAAATATTTTATTTAAGTTGAAACTTAATTTCTTTGGAGTAAATAAATTTTTAAATTAATTTTTATTCATATTTATATTTGATTATACTCAAATTTCATGCTTTATTAAATTTATTAATTTTCGATGGATAACTATTAATTCTTTTTTAAATATTTAAAAATTAAAAAAAATACATTACTTAACATTTACTTATTCAAATTTTTCTACAAATTTGTGTACGACTCATAGTAACTTTAAAAATTTATTTTCAGTCATTGTAATACAAATTACTAAGCTCTTTGAGCTTTAAAAGTACAAAGCATTATTTATTACATAGCGAAAAATTGTTTATCACTCTGTTGTTTCTTTACAACGATAACCAAATTAATGTTTGAAAAATTAACTTACTTTTAAGTAACAGAATTTTTAGTAACAGAAATAAATAAAATAAAATATACGTAATATTTCTGCATAATGGACGAAATATTTAATCTGTATGCCACTTTTTTTTTATTCATTGTTACAGATATGCCGGTCGTACCAAGTAAACCTGGTCCATTTATTGGAGTGATTGACGTTGGCACGCGAACTGTTAGATTTGTCGTAAGTAATTTAACACGTTAATTTACAATTCAGTGTTAAATGTTATTTATCTTTAATGGTAGCATATTTCTTTAGTTATATATAATTATAGTAAATTAACAATATCAAATTGCTTTAATTAACAAGTTTCGATCATTTAAAATAATTACATAGGTATGTTGGAAGTAATAATTAAGTAAAATCGTTGATAATTTTAGTTTAAAAATAATGTTTTACTAATGCATTGAAATGATATTGTTTATGTCCCTGCGTCATCTCATAAATTTATCAAACTTTTTTTTCTGCTTTTGTGTATTTTTTCAAGTCTTTTGTAAAACTTATTTCTTTTTAAATAATCAACACATTGTGTGCCATTGAAAAATTTGTTTCTGTTGAAATTATCATTTTAACTTTTAAAAATTAAAAAAAAACTTTGAAGTTAATGAATTGAAAGTGAATTGCAGTGTTACTTAATCGCTTAAAGTCATTTTTAATTGGCAATTTATTTTTCAATAAATTCGGTGAATTCGTGAATGAAAATTGATAATTGAGAAATTTAATTAATGCATAAAAATAATTCTATCTTTTAATAAAGTTTTAATTTTTCATAAATATTAACTGCTATAGAACTTATTAAAAAGATTCATATTTTTTTAAGATATTGATAAATTTTACGTTTGGATTTTACGTTTAACTTCAATTAAAAACTCATTAAAAAAAAATTTTCTCAAAAGATTAATCAGTAAAAATTATGAAAAAATCTAAATTTAATTTGAACAAAATTTACGTAGTACTGCAGTTCAACTTAAAATTTCAATCAAACTAACTACTTACTTAATCAGATGAGTCTTCTTGAAAAATATATTGTAATTACGATAATAGGTTTTTCAAATGTTGTCTGTCCATATCGAACATGTTACTACTGACAAATTATTGATCATTATGTTTAAGTTCATAAAGTTCAAAATTAATATCTAAAATATATTTTTACAGAAAATTTACACTACTAGTTTATTAATTTATTTCTCGCTTTCATACTGTATTATCAATTTTTATAATAATTTTACTTGAAAACGATTATTTACAAATTTTACAAATTACGAACTTTGAAAAAACGTTATGATAAATCTTAGAGACTGACATCAAGCCGGAAATCATTAGATTTTTTAATAAAAAATATATTTTATTTACAACTTTGTATAGAATATAGTAAACATCTAGAAATATTTACTACAAATCCAATAATATTACATCACGTCAGTCTGAGTCTGAATTATTACACTTTAAATGAAATTTACTAGACAGTCTCTCCCTGTATATAGTTTTCTAGAATATAGCCAATCTCTTTCTCGAGGATAGCTGATGCTGGTTTGCATTTTTATTTCCTTTGAGGAAGAGTTATAATGAAAAAAGCCGTCCCAGAAAACGAGTTTTAAATTTAAAAGTTATGGAAAAACAAATAAAACATTCCGAAAGATTAAGTAAAGAAAAAATTAAAATATTTTTAAATGAGTTTTGACTTTTTTAAATATTTTTTTCTATTATTTTAACTTAATTTAAAACTTGTTTCTTAAATTGCTTTTCTTTGTTATGTTCTTCATTAAGAAGAGTAGAAATGCAAATATGCAAACTTATTCTCGAAAAAAAAGTTTTTTTATATCTTAGCAAAACATGCCGTAGTCAGCTAAGATAACCACTTCTAAAAAAAAAAAATGTAATAACTTTTAACTGATTCACTTTTTTATCATTAATTTTCTAAACTTCCTAAAAGGATATTAACAAATGTACTAAAAATCCAACTTTCAGATATTCAATGCAAAACATGTGACCGAGGTGCAATCACATCAGATCGACATAGAACAATTGACACCGCAGGAAGGATGGGTTGAGCAAGATCCAAAAGAAATAAAAGAAGCAATTAAAGAATGCATCGATAATGTACTTAAGCGTATGGAAGAAAAAGGTCTCGATGCGTCTAGCATCGTTACCGTTGGTATTTGTAATTCTAGAGAGACAACGCTCGTCTGGGATTCTAAAACTGGCCTTCCTCTTTATAATGCTATACGTAAGAAAAAAGTTTTCTTATTTTTCGTTTTATTCTAAATGTTAAAAAATTCATTTACAGATTGTTGCAAAAAATCTTGAAAATTTAAAATTCACAAAAAAAAACAAATATTTGCGAACGTAAATATTTTTATCATCAACATAAAGATGCTTTTGTTTTATGAAATTAGAACTTATAGAGGAAAGTGCTGATATTTCGTTACAGGGAAAAACATTAATGATTTCCTTATTCATGACATTTTGCTTAATTGAAATATGACTCATTTGTTATAAATATGAATTTAAAATTCATGAAATATAAATCTTGCTCTATGAATTAAAATACATAATAATATACTCTAAGATAAAAATAACAAAATATTAATTTTTTTAATAGTTTGGTCGGACATCAGAACGGACAAGATGGTTGATCAAATAATAGCAAAGTTTCCAGACAAAGATAAAAATCACTTGAAGCCACTTTGTGGATTACCGGTAAGCTCGTATTTTTCAGCATTAAAAATACGATGGCTTATAGAAAATATACCAGGCGTAAGGAAAGCTATACGCAATCGAAGATGTATGTTTGGTACTCTCGATACTTGGCTAGTTTGGGTAAGAATGATTTTATAAATTCATTTTTAATTCATTTAAGAAATACAAATAGAAATAATTACGATTTAGAAATTTTTTTCAATTAATTTTCTTCAAAATTATTTATTATTAGCCTTTGCGTAAAACATGTTCAACTTTGTCTTTCACCAAGATATCAATTACTAATAAATGCTTACGTTAATTCATAAATATTTATATGAAGTATAATTTTTTTTTACATCATTGATATAATTTATAATTAATAATCAATCGTAAAATATGTTTAATTAAACCTGTATTAAATAATTGTCTGTATAGAAATAGACAGTTTCACATAATATCTGTTAACTTTGTCCTCAATAAATTATTATGAAGCAAGTTGAAATTTGTATATTCTAATGCATCTAATTAATGAACGAGTGCATGATTAATGTAATTTCACAATTGTTGATAAGTTTTTGCTCGGCTTTGCTTGGAAATCCCCGTAAATTTGAAAAAATTATATTTATTGTCAATTTCGCAAATGATGATAAGTTTTTGCTTGGCAATTGCGATTAATTTGAAAAAATTATATTTATTGTCAATTTCGCAAATGTTGATTAGTTTTTGCTTGGCAATTGCGATAAATTTGAAGAAAAAAAATATTTATTATGAACGAGCGAAAAAATCATATTCGAAGTAAAGTGTACGATTAGCGGGATAAATAAATCTATCATTTATAAATTTCAAATACTTGTTCATGGATATTCTTGGAATTTATGTAAAATTTTTTTTTCCAGAACCAAATGAAATTTTTAATAATTTGACTATGAAATAAAAATTAAAAGCATTTCTCTTTTTATATATTTTCAAAAATAGTCTAAAAAAGTGAAAAGTCTCAATTTCCAAATCAATAAAGTGACCGTATAATTGAGTCGTGAATAAAATATATACAACTCAATAATAAAGTCAATTATTCTTTTGTTATGCAACATAATCATTTTATTACTATATGTCAATTCGCTATAATGGTATATAGCTATCATATATAATGTAAAAAAAATTTTTAAAGCCAATATTTAAGTATTCTCATATTTCTTTAAAGTACGTTTATACCACATTTTTTATCTTTAAAATGCACAGCAATTTTTGCTGAATCACGATTAAATAAAAAGTAACGAAGATGAGTAATTTTGACATACTGATTGTTGCTTCGGCATTTTCATCAGAAAGCTATATAATTATTAATAAAGATAGTAAATTAATATTTTTTATCAAACGTTATTAACTAATCTAATTTAAAATTAATCTTCATTATAAATTTCATACCTAACAATAATATCTTATGTTTACACTGACGTTTCTATTGAAAGTCTACAAGAGTATAGTTTGAATAAAGCAAACTTTTCTTTGATAAATATTAATCCATTAATTTTTTTATATTTAGAATTTAACCGGTGGCAAGGATGGCGGCTTATATATAACCGATGTAACGAATGCTTCACGTACAATGCTAATGAATATCGAAACGATGACTTGGGACATGACACTTTGCCGATACTTTAACATTCCCATGCATCTTTTGCCGGAAATACGAAGTAGTTCGGAGGTTTACGGAACTATTAAAATGAAGAGATTAGAGGGTATTCCTATATCAGGGGTGAGTTGTATTAAAAATAAAATATTTTAATAAGTTATACTTCCAAAAATTCCTTTCTAATTTTTTCGTTCTTTGTTGCAGATTATAGGAAACCAACAAGCAGCTCTTCTAGGACAAAACTGTTTGAAGCAAGGACAAGCGAAAAACACTTATAGGAGTGGGTGTTTCTTGCTTTGTAATACTGGTAATCAGGTAAGTTTTGGATTTCAAAAATTTTTATATTTAAAAGAAAAATGGATTTGTAAATAAAATTTGAATTTAAAAAAGTCCAAAGATTTCATCTTTAAAATATAAAAGAACTGTTTTTAGAAAATCTATAAACTTTTACAAGTGTAAAATTAATTAGTGCAATTGATTTTACATTTGTACTTATCTTAAAATTAATACGAAATCCATAAATTATTAATTATTAATAAATTATAAATTTACAGCGTGTATTCTCGTCCCATGGTTTGGTAACAACAGTCGCATATCAATTGGGACCAAACAGTCCAGTTGTATACGCACTCGAGGGTTCAATAGCTGTGGCTGGTCATGCGATAAAATGGTTACGCGACAATATGAAAATGATGAAAGATGTACACGAGAGTGAACATCTTGCACAAAAGGTATTCAACACCGGTGACGTCTATTTCGTACCTGCTTTTTCTGGTCTTTATGCGCCGTACTGGAGAAAAGACGCCAGAGGGTTAGTTTCTTTTCTTTTTTTTTGTCTTCTTTTGACAAGTTTGTTGAAAGTGTAAAAAATCAATACTCAAGTTGAGCTTTGCAGATTTTTCTCTAAAATTTTTAAAAATTGCTCAAGGCTAAAATTGAAGTCACATTTTTTATATACACTAGAAGTATTAACAAAAATCTTTTTAAAAATTTTTAATTAGTTCTTAAAAAAAAGAAATAAAATAATTTTGTATAAATTGTAATTTTATTGTTAGAAAATTAAATATAAAATATTTTTCGTATTCGATGTGAAACACTATGCTTATATTTAAATTTTCTTTTAAAGGGTCATTTGCGGACTAACGGCGTTTTCCACGAAAGATCATATCATAAGAGCATCATTAGAAGCTGTTTGTTTTCAAACAAGAGATATTCTAGAGGCGATGTTTAAAGATTGTGGTTTTCCATTAACAAAATTATATACAGATGGAAAAATGTCGGTAAATAGTTTGCTTATGCAATTACAAGCTGACATTGCTGGAGTACCAGTGTGTAAGTATTATTTGTCTATTTTGTTGTTAATTGAAAAAAATTCTGCTTATGCTAATTTTTCTTTTAATACTTTTAGTTAGGTCCACAGTAGCTGATATAACTGCACTAGGTGCAGCAAAAGCTGCTGGGAATGCAGCTGGAATTGGGCTTTGGGAATTGGAAGGTGCAGGCGTAGAAACTGTTATAACTGATACCTTTTTGCCCACAACAACACCAGAAGGTAAAAGATTTTACTAACACATTTAAGTATTAAATTAGAATAGATAAATACTCATTTTAAATTTATTTATTTCAGAAAGAGACGCAAGGTATAAAAAATGGAGAATGGCAGTACAAAGGAGTCTTGGTTGGGCATCAGTTAAGATGTCTCCTCAAATGACAGGTAATAATAAATATACTGCTGGTTCAAGAACTGAACATGTGGACTCGATAAAGGATTCGCTTATAGATTCTTCTGTAAATTTGCGTACCTGTAGCTAATACTGCCTTTTATGTGTAGTCTTATTTTTACACTTATTTCCTTATTAATGATATATAGCAACCTCACCTAAACTTTCATTCGTGCACTAAAAAATTGTAAATAGATTTCATAGAACATAATTTTTTTGTAAATTTTACCTATTGTCTTAATTTATTTTATACAAATATTTATATTTATATTATTTTATTCGTAGATTTGTGTATATTTAGAAGTATTATTAAGTATTTATACTTTGTTACTTGTGTTTATGTACATACTTTTATTTTTAAATAATATTTTACTATAAACTTTGTTGTAAAATGTTATACATTCTTCATCCATTTCCTATGCTGGTGATTTTTTTCCTTCTGTGTACCTTCTGCTACTTTTATAATAAATTCATAAAAATGTAATGAAATTCATTGCGCAATGACTTAAAAATATATCCAAATGTAATCACGTCATATAAATTTAATTATAAAAATAAAATAAAAAAAACAAAAATTAAAGTTTCAAGTGAATTTTTTTGCAAAATCTGATATTTGATGTAAGAAAAATATAACACTAATGGAAGGGCCATTGTATAGGCTAAAGAATATTAGATATTGGTATTTTTTCAGAAACCTAATAAAGATTTTAAATTAATTCACATCAAAATCCTTTTAATTTTTGTATATAACTACTGTCCAAAATATTGTCTATCATTACATAGTTTTGAATTTATTACAATATTTCCTAATTAGTGTTTTTTTGTAAAATTTGAATAAATAAAAGAAAAAATTTTAGCATATATTTGTTTCATTTTTGCAGATGATAGGTATCGCATCTTGGCATCTATACCGGCAAGCTGGTTTTTAATGTCCAGTTTTATTTTACTAAGGCTAAGCTTCTATTTCAACAATCGGTGACGTCTTACTATCTGCGATACAAGAAAATCGTTTATGGCTATCAGCTAGCTTTTTAAGCTTCCTAGGATTAAGCCAGTCATATAGCTATATATAATTATTTGAAAATCATGCTAGGCTTCTCGAGACATATTGTCGTACTTTCTCTATCAAAAATATTTTCTACTATATCTTAGGAAAAAAAGTTATATATAATAATATTTTTTAACTATTTGAATTATAGCAATTTACTGACAGTTACAATATATCTTGATATGTGTATATAAGAATCATATGTTTAATATCTCATGTACTTATGTACATATGATTATACAATTTTTTTAATACTTTATTTTATTTAGAAGTAATGAAACTTTTTTAATTATTTTTAAAACTTTTTAATTTATTAAATATTACTCAAACAGTATTCTTTTGTAAAAATTTTTTCAATTTTAATAATTAAGTTAGATATACCTATTTTAGCAATCAATTATTTTATAATACTAAATTTAAATATAAAAATAAAAAGTTGGATGATTATATAAAAAATAATTAAAATTGTAATTATATATAATTTTTTTCCCAAATATTACTATCTCGATGAAGCATTTATTGACAGTATGTAAGCACAAAGATAGAATTTTTGTGTAATGTAATTAAATAGGCTTTTGAAATTGTATTGCTATATTAATTTTAAGGTTCTTTGAGTATCAATATTATAGATGCAACAAGTTTATTGACTCCAATAACAAAAATGTAACAACTATGACGTTTTAGTCTACATCATTTGCGTTGGATTTGTAATCTAACGACTTTAGCAGAAACTCACTAAAGTGGCTTCTTTTAAAATCTTAAAAAATGGTATTCTTTCTTTTAGTTCAATTGCTTATGAAATACCGAATTTTTAAATTATTTTGACAATCAATTTTTTACAAAAATGTTTCTCTTTATATATTTTTATTTAGAAAAAGACAAATTTATTTTAATTCTGTATTTATTTTTCTGTATACAGAGACAAAAATATTATTTTAAGATTTTGAAATTAGCTGTTAACATCAGTTACTGTTTTGTTGCACAATTTGAGGCTGTAATTTATACAAAGAGCTGAAAAATTTTATGACCGAGTATTCCAAATTTTGATTTGAAATCTGATGAATTTTATCTTTTGTAAAGTATTATAATAAAGCTTAAATTTTGCAACAAACAATATTATTAGCGAATTATACGTTTCTGCAATTGATAAAATTTACTTATAAGATGAATATCACTCAGCAAGATATTTTTATACTATAAAATATAACATTAAATGTTAAATATGTATCTATGCATGAATGTTATGACTAGGAAAATAAACTATTTTCTTAAACAACAAGAAATGAACATGAAAATATAATGTACACAAATATTTTTTGAAAACAAATGATGGTACTCGGTCTGTTTTAGCAAATCAATGTCTATTTAGTAAAATTTGATTGTTCTATCATTGCCAAAATAGTTTTTAAGTAAACATCGCATATTTATAGAAAATGCAGTGGCCAAAGTATTTAGAAAAATCACTTGTTTACATGCTCAATTAAACTTAGTTTATATCTAATTTATTCAAATTTTTGTTACAATATTGTTTAGGCAAAATAAGAAAAATAATGTTTATAATAATTTTTGTAATTACATTAAATAAATCAGAGACACATTTGTACTCCTTGCTTATTAAACTGTAAAATATTGTTTTATCTCTACAAAAAACTGTACATTGTTATTGAAAATAAAATTGTTAAATCCACAGAAAACATTCTCATTTAATTTATTCTGAACAATATTGTATTATAATGAAATAGAATATAATTAATCTAATTAAAAAATTTTTTTTCACATTTTTATTCTATACCTTTCAACTTTTAATTTTAGACCAAAGAATATCATAGATTCAAATGCCATCAACTGCTGTTTTGTTGATAATTTTTATTATTTTAATAAAGTAAAAATAAGTTTTTAATCAATCCAATTTAATATTTTTGATAATTTAGAAGATTTTTTTAATATTAACATTTTTTTTATTATGGAGTTACATAAAAAATAATATAATTAATTCATTGTGAAATTTTTTTTTTCAGATAATTACGAAATTCAGACAAATTTGACCTACATTTTAAAGTATTATAGGTCAGAATTCACGTAAATTTTAATCGATCTTCATCTGAATTTAATCTGAAAATAGACTAAATTTTTTCTTACTATAACACAACTTTACCAAAAACTATCTGTGATTGACTTGAAAAAAAAATAAGAAAATAAAGCCGTATTATTTCGCAAGTGAAATTCACCTGACGATTTTGAATATTTTTCACGTAAAATTTAGATGAAATTTGTCTGGTATTCAATGAATTTTATTGGCATATAGATCCCACATAATATTTAGAAAATGCAAATTCAAATGATAATTCAGATGAAATTTCAGGTGAACTTTACATGAACATTTGCAACCAAAAATTCGAAAAATAACCCATTATAATCTATTAATTCAATCTAACTTTGTACGGATGTTTATTAATTTCTGTTTATAATAAAATTTATTTAAATTATAAAATATAATAAATAAAATCAAAATATCACCGTTCATCACAATTTTGAAAATTTAATAGTTTTTATTTATATCTCAACATTTTCTATAATGTTTAGTTCTTAATTTCATTCCAAATAATTTTACAATATTGTTAATTATATCAACAATCCGGAACAATCAACTTCCTAACAATTTCTCATTAATTTTTTGTTAACTTTTTAACATTTGATTAAAACGTAAACATAAATAAGATTTTTAAATGTTTATGCATGTTTTATATTTACATTGAGTGAAACGAACTGAAAGGATAAAGCAGCCAATCATAGCACAGTGCGAAAGAGAACAAACTACTTTATCTACTGTCTCTCTCGCACCGTATGAAGACCGACCACGATTCTTTAACTCGATAAAATCCAAAGTTCTTAAATTAAAATACGCTTTTTATGGTATTTAAATTAAATTACAAATGAGTATCATGTTATGAATGTTTTTAAATATTTAAATAATAATCTTTAAAATATTAGTTTGACAACAACAAATGATTCGATAATTTTAGTTAAAATGAAAGAATATCATCTATTCGTAAATTATAATTATTCAACATTTCGCGTTTATGTCATAATTCCCGATTGCTCAAGATTCTCAAAACGCTCTATCTTTTCTCAAAAGTTTATGAATCAAATATACCTACGCAAAATAAAATAACCTAACCTTACGTAGTAACAAGAGCCAGTAGCGCCCCCACCCACATATAATTTTTCGGAATCCCAAAGTTTACAGGTGTCACCGCTAGGCGTCGCCAAAATAAGCCATCCGTAAGCAGTAAGTAACAGCAGTAGCAGCAGCAGCAGCGATAAACTTCTCTCTGCGGCTGCTCCGAAACTCCAACAACTCCAAAAAGATACTGTACAATCGTGTGTCCAAGTGCTATAAGCAGCCAGTAGTCGTTCGAATGCGCGATCATTCTCGCGTATCCGTAAGTGAACTTTTAAGTGTGCACTGTTTTGAAAGATTCTCTAAAGGTATAGATTAGAACTTAGTGAATGATAACGCAGTGAAATAAAAAGCGAAGAACAAAAAGAAAGGAAAGCTTAAAGACAAGTTACAGTGATAACGAGATCCTATTAAAAATGCGGAAAATTCGCTTAATTACATCGTCGAGTTTGAGCAGCGTCGCGTCGTCGCGTAGTACTGTACAAAGGTACACCGGCTGAAAATTTACAAAGTTAAAAAAAAAGTTCGACGAATGAGTCTGGCTCTGTCTCTCTGTATAGCGTTGGCTATCTCATCTTATAAGCCGCGCGCGTCCATTGAGAATTGAGTTGAGAATAGTGTCTTACAGAAAGAAAGAGGAAAAAAAATTCACACAAACACGTATCATAAGTGTATGTGTGTGTGTATCTGCGTGTGCAGAGCAGTAGCAGCAGTTTTAATCTACGAAGAATCGTAGCGCGAGAGCAATATTAAGTACACACACACATATATATATACGCATATATAAACAGTGTGCATAGTGTGTTTTTGTGTTGAATAGATATATAGATACATCATTTAAGTTTTATCCTGAAGAGTGTACAAGTGAGTGGAAAAAAGAGTAACACGCATACAATAATTTTTTTTTTCTTGTGTGTTAACTCATGTAAGAGTGAAAAAGAGAGAGGGAGCATACAGTGCCTCCAGAATAAAAAAAAACTGAAGGCTTCTTTTCTTACATATTCCTCTCTTACATATATAACCCTTTAATGTCTTTTTACACCGTCGTCTTCCTCTCTTGGACGAAGAGGAAGAAGTTCTGTAAGTCCTATTGAAAGCCGGATTTTCAACAGAAACAGAATGCATAGTCTCGTCTAGCAACGACGAAAGATAGAAGAGAGAAGAGAAAGAGAGGAAAGACTGACAAGAGGTTGTTCGTGAGTGTTGTATGTGTATGTGAGGAGACGAACTGTTGCGCACGAAGACGCTGAGTTTAAGAGGAGTTCAACATATTTCGGTAATGAGAATTTCATAACGTCTTTAAGAGGGATGTATTTAGGATATAAAACTTATTAACAAGTATTTAAAGAGAGTTCAATCAAGTTCGCTAAATAATTTTTTATTTTCAATTTATTTTTTTCTGAAATTGTTTACTCGATTGTTCTGAGCAAAGTGTTTTATAATGATGATGAACTTTTAAAAATACTTTAAAATATTAATTGTATAAAAAATTTAAAATTTTTTACTGGTAAAATAAAAATGAATTTTAAATCAAATATTTTAGATACATATAAAAATCAAAAGTAACATGCTGTATCTTGTTAAATCTCCTGAATAATAATACAATTTAAACTAAAATTATTTTAATTTATGTAAATATATAGAATAAATAACAAACTATATTAATTTTATTTTATTTTTAAATTATCAAATAAAAGCTTGAAATAAAAAGAGCATATGAAAAGTATATATAAATTGTGATATCTTACAATTTATTTATTTTTATAAATTAAAAAAATAATAAGTTTTTTGTTTTGAAATTATGATAAAATTTTACATATTTATGACTATTATCTTACCAAATATTATTCCAGCTTATTCTAACTTTGACATTTTAACAAGGATTTCAAATTTTTTATTTGTAAAAATTTATAAAATATTTTAATGAATCTTGTTACTAGCAAATGTAAAGATATTATTTCATAATACAATTTTCATAAAATTATTGGTTTTATTTACATTTTAAGAGTTGAATTCTTTTTCCAGAATCAAGATGTCCTCGGGTCATAGCAGCAGAAGTCGAGCAGTACATATCAGCTCGATCTTCCAGAAGCTGCAAGGTCGTTTTCAAGATGCTATGACACCACCAAAAATTTCCACGGACAAGCGAATGCTTGACAAAACGTGGAAGTTAATGGACAAAGTTGTTAAATTATGTCAGCATCAACGTATGAACCTTAAAAATTCACCACCTTTCATATTGGATATATTGCCTGACACGTATCAACGACTGAGGCTCATCTATAGTAAATATGAAGATCGTATGCATGTGCTTCATAATAATGAGCATTTTTGTGTATTTATAACCAATTTAATGAGAAAGTGTAAACAAGCAATTAAACTCTTTAAAGAAGGAAAAGACAAAATGTTTGATGAAACTTCTCATTATAGAAGAAATTTGACAAAACTAAGTTTAGTGTTTAGTCATATGCTCTCAGAGCTAAAGGCTATCTTTCCTAATGGGGTGTTTGCTGGTGATCAATTTCGTATTACTAAATCAGACGCTGCTGAATTTTGGAAAGAACGCTTCGGCAACAGGTAAGATTTAGTTTTTTGTCTTTATTAAAACTAAAAATAACTATATAAATTGTTAAATTTTTTAAAAATATTTTTATACCTAATATTGTTATCTATAAAGGAAGGCCAATCATAATGATATATATATATATATTATCATTATGCTGTTACTATTTCTTAGCTTACTTTTATGATTGTTTGATTCTGTTATTATACTTTTTTATAACAAATAAATAAAATAATTATTTTAAGAAACAACCTATTCTTCGCTATACATCATCTGTTATTATAATAAAAAATTAATGCTTTGGATGAACACAATTTTCAGTTCTTGATAAAAATAAATTCTACGTTATTCTTTTGAAAAGAATCAAATAAGTTAAAGATTATAAAAATATTAGCATATTCTGTATCATATAAAGAACATAGGAAACTTAAAAAGATATTTATCAAAGTTTTACTGATTGTATCAATGACAAGTTTAAGTAGCTTTAATAAGATACTTAATTTAATTGATGAGATCACTTTGAAATGGCATATGATTTCTGATCTCATCAATTTAATCATCTTTTCATATCTCTAAAATCAGTATATTTAAAATTTATGAAATTTTTAAAAATACATCAAACACAATTGAATTTTTGCAACATCTGATTCCAAGATAAATTAAAAACTAATTCATTCCAAATTCATGTCACTATTTTCAATTATTACTAAAAAATAAATTCATCAAATCAAAAAATTTTAAATGTAATTTACATGTCAAATATTTGTATATATAATACATTCTATTTTAGACATCTCATTGATAAAAAAAATATTTTTACAACTATATGTACATGGTTGTAAAAAAGTGAACTAAAATATATGTAAAAGTATGAAAATGTGATTTTTGTGCCAAATGTTTCATTTTAAGCGACTATAACTACTACATCTACTATTTATGTACTATTTGAAAAACTCAATTTTTTTGCTTTTTAAATTTATATTTTTATATACTTATGTACGTTTTCATTCACGCCCATTTATTCACTTTGAAAATGTACATAAATACATACATAACTTAATATAAATAAATACATATAAATGTGTGTATGAAAGAAGAGAATCATAAATTTACAGATTTATTTTACAATCATTTTTTTTCTTTTGACGCAAAAATACACATTTTATAAATTTTCATTTTCAATGGTGTTCATTAGTTATTTGATTATAAAGAATTAAACAACTTAAATATAATAGATTTTTAATATAAATATTTAAATAACCATATTTATTCAAAAGTTATAATAAATAAATGAAAATGTACACTGAAAAAAAAAATTTTCAAAATAAATAAACAAAAACTAACGATTTTATTGAACCCTACAGAATCTAAATTTGAAAGTTAATATATTCAGGTTTTGAAAGTATATTAATGATCAAAACAAAAATATTATCATACTTTTTAAAAAAAGAATCGAAAATTTAAATCAAATTTTCTTCATTCTCTAAAATTATCTTTCTTTGAAACACGACAATCACCGAGTCATAAATTGAAATTTAAAAGTCGAAATATTTTTTTTTTTAACGAATTAAAATTAGTTCGCCGGCTTATTTTAGTCGAACAATTTTATTTTGTACTGCTACGGAAGTAGTAAAATAAAAGAAAACCTTTTTTCAAATCATTGAAGTTAAATTAAGAAATATTACAATTGTTATGAGCAGGGAAGAAATAAATATTATAAATAGCAAAGATTCACTTAAATTTCTACATCTCTCGTATTTTTACCACGTGACCAAAAATAGTTTGTAATGCATTTTGTATCTTAAATATCTGAATGGATAAAAAATAAAAACTTTATTATTGTCTTTTATCGTAAAATTAATTAAATCATTCTTTTTACGACAATCGAACAATAGATCCGACCTACAAATGACACATTTATTACAAATTTTTATGAAATATAAATTATTCATGAAAAAAAAATTGTATAAAATAAAGAAGTCGAATAACAAAAAATTTCCATTAACAAAAATGAAATAATCCTGTACTATAAACATTAATATAAACTGCGCATACACACCCACTTTTTTTTCTTCTCTTTCAATTGAATTATCTGTCAGCTGTTTGTGAGGCTCATTCGAAAAACAAACAATATATATTCACCACTTACACATAAACCCACACACATTTCTTTTATATATAAACTTAAAAAAAATACGATGGATACAAAATTACAAAACTTTCTTTTTCTTTTCATTACATTTGATTTTTATCCACTTTTTCTTAAAGAAAATTCCTTTACGAATTGTATATCTATACGCGCTGAATAATTTGTATTCTAGTAACGCAGTATGAAGACGTCGACGTCATTGTCGATATACACGTCGTATTTCTTATTCGTCGTCGTTTTCTTTTTTTTATATGGAGCAAGGATCGTCGGCCGTACTATTTCGTTCATGAAAAAACGAAACGACCCACTTTAATCGGCCGTATCTGTGTTGTACTATATATGAAGGACGCGTACATAAGTTCGAGCGCTAATTATGTAGTTCGCGCGGATGTGGCAGCGAGCCCAGTCTTATTTCCCTGGAGCTTATCTATTGACGATGGTCGATACTCTAATTTATAGTTTTTTTTCTGTCATTGATAAAGTTCAATGATAGATGGGTTGTTGATTTCTTTAAAGTTTAAAAATTTTTAAGTGTTTTGTAAGAGGAAAGGTTGGTTCATTGGTTTGTTAGTTTTGTTCTCTTTTATTTATTAAATTTTTACAATGAAGAATCTTGATTTTACGTATATTTATTATTAGAAATAGTAAAATTAAACTTTTTTTTCTATTAAAAAAGTGCATATATATTATTATGAATAAAATATTAAAATATGCCAATAAGAGAAACTTATTAGTAAATTCAAGATCAACAAAAAAAATTGTTTATAAAAAAAATTTCTTGTTTTTTTTTTATTTAAAAATTAATTTTATCTCAGAAAGATATTGATTGTCATTGTGAATATTTAATAGAATTTTTTTAAATTAAAATATAATAAAAAAATTAAACCTTTATTATAATTTTAAATTTTTCATTTACTACATTTTTGAAATATTTTATTTCAAAGTAAATGAAAATATTATAAAGATTTAATTTTTTAAGAGACAATCGTTTTAAATACACATATTCAAATATAAATTTCAATAGGATTTATTAAAAAATAAGAACTCACCATTAAAAGTTCCAGATGTCATTTTCAATATCAGAGTAATTCTAAATAAATCTTTAAAATCTCTTCCATACAAAATTGCTAGCATAGTATCACAAAAGGGTTCGCCAACTTAATCAAACTTTTTGCGCGAAATGTTGAATATAGACAAGCTTTTTTTACGTACTACGTCAAAAAATTTAATTATCGAAATCGTATAACCCTATACGACTTTAAAATAACATCATTTCATCGACTTTTTTCTTTTATGCAAAACGAAATTGTAAAACATTTTTAATTTTTATTTTTCTAGGTTAAGATTACGAAAAGTATCAACTTTTTTTTTCAACTCCAATGATTTTTACCTCGAACTTTGATGTTGAATTTTTATGAAATTCATAATTAAAATTCTATCACGTAGACGCTATAGCGTATAAATTACACGTGAAATGAAAACTTGTTTATGCTACATCATGTGATATAGAAATTATGTATATATAGAAAAAATTCTCACGCGTTTTAAACTTTTTTTTCTAATTTTATAGAATTCTATGAATAATTCGGATTGACGTTGACGCGTAAAAAATACAATAACTTTTTATTAAATTAACGTCCTTCTATAATAAAATTTTGAACTATTGCAAAAGTTTATCTTAAATGATTCAAACATTTTTTTCTCTTATTGACGTCGTCTCCAAAACTTTATCAATTGTTTCTATTTCAGTAGAAGCGAAAAGTACATAAAAAAAGTTTATTTGCCTAGATTATATCCTCGGTAAAACAATTTTTAATATTAAGTCGTATCAATCGAGTATTCATATTAGTCTATAAAAAAGATAGGGGGGAGACAATAGCCATTAAAAACTCTCACGAACTTGATGTTCAATAAATATACGCGTTAGAAAAGATAAAATTAAATTGGTAACTCGTAAAAGCTGTGTGAAAATAAATTTCTAAAAATAAATAAATATAAATATTGAGCTAAAAGTCTTAAGAGAGTCAAAAATAAATGAATGAACAATACACAAGTGTGTTTATCTCAGTTGAAGAGGTCAGTTTTGCGCGTCTCCTTTTTTTTTTATTTTTATTTCTTTATTTTTCGGTTTTCTCTGGTTCTTATGTTGTTTTATTATATAAAGGACAAGCGCGCTAAACGCGACGTACAAAACTTGTTTTTGTACAAATTTTTGCGTGGGTTGCCCCCGGACCCTCTATTTGTACACGAATTTATGTTTAAACGTAGGATGAGTTACGCCCCTCGAGCAGATGAGTATGTAATAAAAAAAATTAAAATGAGTCTCATGAAAACGAGCTTTTTTTTTCAAAATTTTATTAATATTTTCTTAACGTGTTCTGTAATTTTATCTAAAGTATTTTATTGTTTCTTTCTTTTCGTTATAGTTAAGTGAAATGAATTATTTTTTTAGTTGATGTTCGACCGCCGGTGTTATGAGTTTTTTTTATGCTCAAATTATATTAATATGATTGTATATTTATTAATTGGAAAAATGTCTGCTGAGAAGAATTTCAAGAATATTTTATAATCTTATATTGGTGGTTATAAATATAAATAGTAAAATATTAAGGAGGTTAGTGCGCACAGGACCGTATCTACTCAGGGCCCCGCAATAAGGAACAAAATATTATTTTTGTATTATAAATTATTTTCATAAAAAGTGTAAATAATTTATTATTATAGTTGTAACTTCAATTATATTTAACTCAGTTTAACAAAAATTCTGTTTATATACGCACACCTCCCCTCTCGTGTTTTACTCGATGAAAACTTCGGTGAGATAGCATCCATTAAATTGCTATATCTACGAAACTATGAAGCTAGGCCTTCTGAAATTTTAATATTATATTCTAATTATAATTGTTAAAAACATGTCAGTTTTTTGGTTTATTCTTAAGAAAATTTTCAGAGTTATCGATGAAAACGTTTGCTTTTTTCTGTCTCGTACCAACCTTCCCATAAGACGCTGTGTTAAATTTTCGAACTTTGAGACTTCATATCTCGGCTTCGGTGAAGCTAAGCTATCTGAAATTTTAACATGATATGTAAAATAGTGCTATTTTTATTGTCTTTTAATTTCAAGATATTCTTAAGAAATCGGGATATCGCACTAACCCCCTTAAAAAATAATATTTAAAAATTCATTCATTCTGTATTCCCGAAAGATATATATTTTGTTTTTGAATTTGTTAAAATAAATAAAATAAAATGCAATCATTTTTTGTCATTTTGTTGATTTTTTATTCAAATAGAGACTTTCATGTTGACAAAAGTATTCCACATATAACGAGGTTTCTAAAAATAAATTTTCATTTGATCTTACTATTGTGTAAATAAAAATGTTTTATCATCATACTCTTATCACACGCCGTTATACTTTACAATTTCAAAAGCTTTAGATGGAAGACAATAACAAATTTTCGAAAATCTTGAAATTTTCTAAAGTTTATAAAGAATTTAACTTTAGCTTAGGTAACTATTCAAACTTTTCGAGGCATTCTTGCATATTCTAAAATAGTTTTATTGTACAAGTGATAATATTATCATAAGCTAACAAAATAATTTCATCACTAATTTAATTTAATAATATTAAACTACTCTTTTTTTCAAAATATAATTACATATTTTAATAATACATTGCAAATTTACGTGTTGAAACTTCTAACGTTAAACTATGTTAAATCTTATCTTCTGTACATGATAAGAAAATGTTATTGAAATCTTAATGCGGTTAAAAAAAGTCACCTATATATCGCGAAAAAATAGAAGCAAAAAAAGTGCGAGAGATAGTGTAACGTGCATATTGGAAAATTGAAAAGTGTGAATATTTGTTTTTTTTTATATGTATGCATATATATACATCGTGTCTGGTAAAATATCGCCTTTTATCTTGCATTGCATTCACATATGAGTGCATGAAGCTTAGATTTTTTTTTATGTGACTTATATCATGTGTTTGTGAGTGAAACCTTTTCTTTCTGTGTACTACTCGTTTTTTTTATCCGTTGTTTTTTATTCACTTTATTTCTCTTGCGTAGCGCCATATAGTAACTCGTTTATTTTTCCGTCTATCTCGAGTATTTTTTTTCTTTTTAAACTGCATTCTGTCTACTGAAATCGAGCTGAAATCCGTTTTCCGTTAATTCAGTATTTTTTTTTTTTGTGCTGCGTTGATTTAATTTCGTTGAATCACCTTTTTCTCACATTTATACGTGAATAAATATTGTAAGCTCAATTGTAAAAATGTTTTAATAGCATCTGTGTATTTTTATATAATTATACTGACATAATAAAAACACACTGATCCCACTAAAACATTTCAGAAATTTTTAAATCGTGCCTACAATGTCAATGAACAATGGTATTACATATTACATTATATAATATTCTTTTTAATTTGTATATTTTTTTTCTTGTACAAATTAATTATATTGTTAAATATGTGTTACTACAATTATAAATCTAGCTTACAATGCTAATGTGCAATGTAATGAATTACATAAAACTAAAATTTTCATCATACAATGTTTTATTCATTTTAATAATTTGTATTTTTTGCAAAATTTTTCCTTTATTTTATGAAAATTAATGATATTGTTAAATGAGCGTTTGTTCGTCAACTAATTGTTTGCTTGTAAGGAAAAGCCAATACACGCTAATAAACAATGAACAGGCTGGATGAATAAACGTACTATTTTCCTTGACATTTTCATTAGCTTTTGTGAAATTGTAGAAAAATGTATAATTACTTTACAGTATTTACGAGCTTTATTGAATCTTAATTAAAAATCTAATTATAATGCGATAACCTCGTGTTAATATTTAAATCATCAATATATATTTTGTATATAATAACCTAATATTATAAATTTTTAATTAAATTTTTTTTTAAATTTGCTTTAATACGAATTCTTTGATTTATAAATAAAATCCAAACTTAATACAAATCTCATTTATATTTGAATGAAACACATTCGAAACCTTCACAATTTATATTTAAATTTATTTTTATCTCAACCAATCAATCTGCATCGGAATCAGAATATTTTTTCTTCTCTCTTATTTTTTTTTCAATTTTCAAACACGCGGGAGTAAATGCGAAGTGCGAAATGATATTTTTTACGTGTAACATTTTATTTTCATTCATCAAAGTTTAATTAGTTCAACGTCAAAAAGTTTTTCCAAGCGCGAAAAGTTCAAGTATGCTCGTTAATTTATTGTTTTGAAATATATTGCGTTGGTGGGTTATGTGCATGCGCTCTAATTATACTATATACAAACTTACTTTGGCTATCTTGCAACATATTTTCCATCTCTCTCTCTCTCTCTCTCTCTTTCTCAGGTAAATTGGTGTAAATATTTAATTGGATTCTCGATTAGATACTATGACCAAGTTTTCATCTAAATTTTAACTTAATAGATAGATGATTCTATCCATTACTGGATGCTCACAGTTTTATATGAATATAAATTCTTAAAAGTTCATTTTTTTTAATTATTTTAAATGATTTGTACGATCCATATGAATCACTATTTCGTTTACTTAATAACAAACCTATTACAGAAACTGTTATAACTGTATATTTTACAAATTAAATAACAAAGTAATGTTTCATCGTAAACCATTTTTATTGTAATTTTTCAAATAAAAAAGATGAGTAATTAGTACGACGTATTTATAAATTGCAATTATTTTATAGGTACCACAGAATGACGTCAGCGTACAATACTACACAAGTGCACAAGTAATAACGTATTATTTCTTATTAATAGAAATTACGGGAATTGCAATTAAAATTTAATATAATCTTAACAATATCGCTGTAAGAATCGTTAAACTCTCAATGGTATTTCAGCGTCAAATTGACGTCAACCGCAGAAAGAAATCGTATCCCATTGACAAAGTACTACTACTTGAAGATTATTGATTTTTTTTTTCAATTTTATAATACTTATTCAATTTGAATGATTTATGATATAATTTAATATTTAACGACTATTTTGTTTATAACTTCGCTTTAGTTGAATGAAAATTAATTTCTTGACTGTAATCTTACCATATATTATACTTAAAAACAAAATCGTTCTCACATATTAATTTTAAAATAATAAAAACAAATCTCGCAATATTTGATTTTATTGGATTTTTAATTTGTTAATGTTTTCTCTTGAAACAGCTTGGAAATTTTAAGGAAAACAATAAAAATCACAGGAAAGAATGCAAAAACCGTATTCTCATAACGCAGCGTGAAGACGACCACCCCGAAATCCTTAAAGAGAAGCGTAACCCCAAACCAACTATCAAAACGGCACCAAGTCAAAGAAAAATGTTTTTAAAAAAATCCAAACCATCAATATAACCAAAGTACCTCTCACTCTAGTATCCATCGAGCGTAAATACTACCCTGAATGCAAATACCGTATATTAAAGGATGTACGTGCGCGCATATATGTGAGCGCGTGTGCTGGTTCTTGTGGCGGGAAAATTCAAAAAATCGGCATGGCTATATAACGTCCAAGTCTATAATTCGATTATCGGCCTTAATACGGCTGAGCAAACCGAAAGTTGAACGAACTGACGAGGTCTCTGACCACCTCTCTCTCTCTTGCTCTTTCTCTCCTATATACGTATACGTTCATTCTTGATCGAATATATACTTCTTCAACCAATGTATACATATATAGATGTGTACTAATACCACTACTACTGTACAAGAGCAATTCTCTTGTCTCTGCATGAAGTTTTGCTGAACAGATTCTTTTCGGCTTGCCTCTCTCTTATATATTTTTTAAGTATGTGTATGTGTTGATCCGAACGCCGGGCGCCAAGCGGTCACGCTCCTTGAAGCGTGTGCACCGAATGGTACTACAAAATAAAAAAAAGAAAGAAGAAAGAAAGAAGTAAAATCGACCTGCCCTTGTTGTCTGGTCCCTTAAAGCTTGTCAGTAACTTTAACAGGTACCTATATACTCGTGGTATCTTTTATCTCTTAGGTTCACTTGTCTATTTTCTACCAGACTTGTTTTTATTGTTACTCGATTTCCTTCTTCTATTTTTTTCTTTCTTACTCGTTGATGTTGTTTTGTTCATTTTAGGATGTTGATTTGGATATTTAAAGAGTGTTTGTAATGTGGGTGACGGTTGTTTATATAGTTCAGCCACGTTTTAAACATTGAATGGTTACAATCGCGTACTCGATCAGTATTCCATAGACGAACTTGCCGATACATGTATAGACGAAGAGGATTTTTCTTTTGAATTCTTTCACATTGAAAGTTACCAAGTTTAAATTCAAATCATAAAACTGATTTTAATTGATTCTCCATTTTTGTTCTTATGCGGTGACATTGTTGATTTCAATGAGTACGTCTTAAAAGTTGATTTTTAATAAATTGTTTGTAATTTGAAACTTGATTAAAAATTTGATATCTGAACCATCCCATCTTGGCTATCAAAAAGACTTTTGTAAGAGAAATAAATGAAGTATAAGAAATATTTGAATATAATTCTTTTACTTTCTAAATCAATTACAAACCATAAATGACTATTACGAAATTGTATTGACTGAAAAAAAAGATAACATCGAATCAAAATGTTAACACGTTCGAAGATTTAAATAACACCTTGCCTTTGGCTTCGTATAACATGGTTAACGCTAGAAGGTTTGAATATGTTTCACATCAGAGAACTTGCTCTGACTTCCCAATTTCTAATTTAACGTACACCTTATAACACATCAGTGATCAAAATAATTTTCGATGATTCCAACAAATGCGAAGAAACATTGTATCTCCATAGAATACATCAATTTTGCAAAATGCATACAACAATAATGAAGTGGAGCAAGTCACGCTGTATAAACTTTAGTATAGGTATAGCAGAAAGGCACTGAAATCTGCAATCTAGTTTCCACAGTTAAATCCTATTATCTTAAGAACCCTGCTGGCATTGTCAATTTTCCAAGTACGAAGCATATACATAGAATTATTGCTGCTTCAAGTGAGTTTCGTATATTGCTGTACGCGTTTCATCTTCTATTTCTCTTTCTCTCGAATCGCTCGTCTCACGAATTCACGATTGAGAAGAGAGAAAACTGGATACGGCTAATTCTGTATATTCTCTCTATATATCGACGATCTGTTATGTTGCATCGAATGTAAGCTATTCTTAGTTGGATATTATGTAATAATTTTAGGTCTCGTAAAAATAAAAATTTTTTTTATCTTCCAGGTTAGAAGTTAATCTCTTTTGGGGCCTTTGTGGTAGATGTTGGGTATATTTTTAATGTCTTGGGATGAACTACGAGAGATAGTGATTATTTTTTATGAAACGATTGTCTGTTGTAAAGCTATTTTCAAATACCCATTCAAAGTTGAAATAAATCATTCGTGAAAAGTCATAAAAAGAAAACATTCTAAATGGATTGAAAGAATAGAATGAGGATTGGAAAATTACTCAATAGTGAGAAATTGTTCAAATTTTTATTTCGCATTGTTTTCATTAATTATTTTCCTAGAAACCTAAGAATATTATAAATCTCGAGTTAATATGAAAATTCGTACTTGTCCTAAATTAATCATTAGAAAACGTAAGACGATATTTCCGCTAAATATAGTGTCAAATAGACAAAGGATTCTCTCGATAAGTTTCCGCTTCTGAAAGTGTATTAACTATTATACTACCATAGTTTCCTGTGCTCAATATTATAACGTCAATAAACATCCATTATATTCCCAAAACAAAAGCCCAACCCAAAAGATAACTTCCTATATTACAATATGATTATGCTTGTGCAACTAAACCATACAAACAATAAGTTTCTTACTAAGGAAAAATAAATTACTGATAAATAGTTGCGAGAGTACCTAATAAATAAATTTTTTATTTTATTAAGTTTCATTTTTTAAATTAAAAAACTCATATAGTTTGGAAATATAATATTATGGTTTGCTTGACCCATAAAGACTGAGACAATGAAAAAAGTGAAAAATATTGATCAAATTACTTGGGAAATATGCTATGGTCTTCAACTAAGGGATTTCAGCAATTTATTTTTCTTTTTTTTTTTCATTTTGAGTTTTCTTGGTTGTTGTTGCTTCAAAACTATTTTAGGAACCTATAAGGAGATCAGAAATAGTTGACATTAATCTAACGTATTTATTATGTCATATAGTGCTTATGTCATAAGAAAAATTGAAAAAAAAAAATTGATGTGACTTACACGTCATATGTGACTATAATGGGTTAACGAAGAAATCATTAAACTATACCTATTTATAGACTTTTTACAATACTAACTTAAAAATTATTATTTTTTTAAAATTATAACTATCCTAAATAACTTTTTTGTATAGCTATTTAAATTATTATAAAATTATTTAAAAATAAAATTTAACGAAGACAGAAGCTGAAAGCCTTAATGCTTACAAGTATCGCTATGAGCTGAACGTAAGTAATGGCGCGCGCGTGTGCGTAAAAGGAGGGCGAGAACAGTCTTTTTTATGAATGGCAACGACTTCTCTCTTTCTCTTTCACTCCCGTCTTATACTGCTTTGCCTATGCTTGCTTTTTTTTTGTGCGTAGGCGGATGGAATCGTATAGTCCCTAAGCACGTGTACCTATATCAACTTCGCCTTAAATATATCTACACACGCATACGCACGCACACACGTTATATAACGTGAGCATTATACCGAAGCTCGAGTAAGCATGATTGATCTTTATGGATGTAAGTTGGTGTGTAAGTCACAGGACGTTTAGATCATTATAGAAAAATGGTTTGGAATTTCAATTTTGCATTAAATATTTATTAAAAATTATTTTTTTTCTGGAGTATAAATATTTAAATAGATGGATACATTTATTCATCTATTTAAATATTTATAAGATGTCAAAATAAAGCTGATATTTTTATTGTTATTTTAACGATTGAGGGATTTAAATTTAGACAAGCTTTATTTTTTCTTTGATCAGATCAGATTTTTCATTGATGATACTAAGAATTTCAACCTTGAAGTTAGGCGTATAAAATATATTCCACGTAAAATTAACCTGCTACTGAGAACAACGTTTTAATTGAAGATTGTTTCATAGAGTTTCAAATTAAGGTAAAAGTATATCTACTATATTGGAATATTGCAAATCTTAATGATTCCTGGAAATTCGTATCAAATATAGGTGTTTTTATTTTTAACATAATTGAATTGATTCCTTATATTACATGTATTCATTTGTTATTATTATATAATTTTATTTTATTTAACGTTTAAAATATATAATAATAATTTTTTAAACGTATTAAAAAAGTACTAAAATTTCGTTATCTTAACTTCCACGTTCTTTTAATCCATCAATCTTATACCTAAACTAGAGTAAACTCAGGAAATGAAATTAAAAAAAAAACTTTACAAATCAATGTCAGTAGTAAGTGGAAAATGTTCAAAGAGCAAAGAAAAATAAAAAAAAAAAAAAAAATCTACTGGAAGTTTCTTTCGAAACTCAAGTGTGTGGGTAGTCGATGGAGAACTCTTTTTCTTTTTCTACTCTGTCAATCGAATACAGAGCCTTGGAAGTTCATATACATGTGGGGATTCTTTCGTATTACACTACAGTCTTATCCCAGAGAGAAAGAGAGAGAATCCTTCCAAGTTGGCCCCTGACCCTTTTCTCTCTCTTTTTCTCCTTTTCTCTCTCTCTCTTTCTTTCTATCTCTTTGCCTGGGTAGAGAACGATACTTTTCGCTGAAGACGTGCAGGAAATACAGATTTATTGAAGCACGCGACAAACGCGAATGTATATGGTTAAGGAAAAATTTTTAAGTTTTACTATTTTTTTTTCTTCGTCTCTTTCCAACGCTTAAAAGAGTTCAAAGTCGGAAGTTTTATGTGAAAACGTGACGATTGACTTTTATCTCGTATAACATGGATATATGAGAATTTTTTCATTTGGAGTTAATGTTTTGCAAAGTTTTCCCGAAGCACTCTTTTCAAAAGATTTCAACTGATGAGATTAGATTTTATAGGAATTGAAAATTTTCACTGAAATAAGATTTAAATTTTGTCAAAAAATTATATTTTATTCAAAATTTTAGTTTTAATACATTTTGGAATTTTTAAATTAATGTTATAATATAATTTTTACATACATTATTTTAATAAGTATCGTAATACAGAGCTAATGATAAAGGCAACAAAAGAATTCCTAAGTGATAATATCAGTCTCATGACGAAAAATAATGTTTATCTTGTAAAAACAGACTTTTTGTAAAATACCACCTTTATTCTGTAAGCCATTGATAAGAAATTATTTCATTCATAAAGAATGAAAACTGGTTTTAGAGATAATGTTTGATATTACGTATATATAACAGAAATTTTATTACATTGTTATAAATCAATCGATCAAATTTTTTTAAATTTCATCCTAACAAAATAACTGATGTTTTAGAAATTTTAAAGTTAGGTAAAGATATATTTGAACTATAGATATTGATAACCATATTTAGTCATATTTTAAACACGTTTTCGGTTTAATATAGCTAGTAGTATTTAGTATTGATAAAAAAATTTTTAAATTATTTTTTTATATCATTTATTGGATAATTTACATTTTTATCTCGATTTTAATTAATATTAACACAAATTTTTAAGTTCACAATTTCGAAGTATTTCATCACCAATTTTAATAAAAAAATTTTTTGTGTGAAAAATTCTGTTTATAAATTAGTTTTCTGATTTTTAATATATTCTATTTTTTACAGAATAATTGTAATACATTCACAACAGTTTTATAATTTAAAAAACTAATATGTGATCAATTAAAATAAAAATATAAAATTTTTCTTCTTAGACTATCTGAAAAAAATATTAATAGTTCGCAATCAATTTTAATTCATCATCTTATAATGACCATAATTTAACAATTTCAATCAAACTAATTTGTAATAGTATATTTCATTCATGTCTACTAACGATAAAAGTTAATGAAGTGTACATAAAAAGTAAAAACGTACAAAAAATTTTGCTCAACTTCCTTTACCGTTTAATTCGTTAATAAAAAGACATCGTTGGCAAACTTACTTTTTTCTTCACTTCGAAGCCTACGTTGCACATAAAACTTTCATTGTTAAAAAGTAAAAAATGATGGTACGTAACGATATGGGATGTTAATATTAAGATGAAAGAGTATCAATAAATCCAGTCTTTATTCGCGTATAATTATTTTATCAAGGATGTTATTTTAAATAATCATTGACTAATTGAAAAAAATCATAACTTCTGAATGAGCATAATATTCTGGAAATATTTTTTCAAACATTTAAAATTTATATAAAACCGATCAATAAAATTGTAGACGTGAATTTCCGCTTTTGCCTTGATATTCAATCATTTGGCATATTTCAAGTGTATACACATGTTTCTTTAACTTTTGATTAAAAAGTATAATAATCGAGACCGGATATAACCTTTGAATAAAATATAAAAAAGCGATACACATACAAATTACAATAAAAAATTACTAAATGATAAAAAAAAGCTTATTAATAACATAGATAATTTGATAATACAAACAAAAATTGCTGAATAAATATTAAACAACAATATAATTTGAACAGTAAAATCGTGTTATTTTTAAAACATCACATTTACTCAGTGAATGAACTCTTTGACAATTTTTTATTGCCAATTTTTTTTTCCTTGAATGGCCAACTATATCGACATTTTTAATCTTCGTTAAATATTTTATTAATATTTTAATATCAATGAAATCCAAGATATGCCTATTTATGAAACATTTTTATTGAATATAGATTAACGTAATAAATCAACTGTATATTAAATATTTAAGATAAGAGTAAAAGAATAAACATCCGTTTTTTTGTAGATCAAGTTATTACGAAAAGAAATTAAAATTCTTGTTAAGACGCAAATTTTTTTATTTATCTTTTGCGTAGAATTAATGTTTTGCAAAGTTTTTGCTTTTAAGAGTTTTTTCTTTTTAAGCAACGTTTTCTCAAAAGGTTTCAAATGACGAGATAAATTTGAATTGCAAATTTTAATTTCATGGTTTTAAACAGGTTAAAATTTATTTAAAAAGTAAACTTCCTCATCAGTGCTACTAACGTGTCAATGTAAAGCTAGTTATTTATTAGTTATAGAAATCGATATGGAGATTATTAAAATAAAAAGATTTTTAGTTTAGGTTTAAGAATAATTATAAATTTTAGAATTAAAATATTATATAGAAATTATCATTAAGGTATTACGTATCAGCCAATGTGTTTATCCTAATCTCGAAACATTTTAAAAAAAATAAACAATCATTCAAACATAATAAAGTATCGAACAGCTTTCTCTCCGCCCATTTACATCATACTACATACACTCCGCGTATAATCTAAGAAAAAGAAGAAATAAAACGAAAATAGGAAAAAAAAGATGAAAGAACAAATAAGAGAAAGAGAGAAAGGCGTATAAATGCGTAGGATGTGGGCGATTGTATGCGATTATCAGCCAATGCGTGAACCTTCGGTTTCCGGTCAAATGATCCGCGGACATCCGTCTCCTTTTTGACGCCAGTTATGCGACTGCGCGAGACCGGAAACTGACGATTCCGCCATACTTTGCTTCTTTTTCAACTTATATATATATTACTTGCCTTTTTTATTACCTATATATAACACATGTTTTGTCAGTCTATTTTCTTTCTTTTATTACTCGATGACGTAAATTTTATTGTTTGTACGAGAAAACATCGGCGTTTTTATTTTTTTTTGCTTGGATGACGATATTATCTGTCTTATATATATCACAAGGAAAAATAATGCAAATTTCTTTGTCCTTGGATGAAATTTTGAAATTATGAAATTTGTCTACACGAGCGCTTATTTGAGTTTCTGATTGTAATATAAATGATATAGCGGCAAGTGCTGGTTAAATAAAGAGGAATGTATTGACATTGACATGTTAGAACTTAATTAGATTTTCGGGATTTCTGCTTGATCAACGAATTATCATTCAAGTGGATATCCCTTACATTATGTTAGATTAAATAAGACAAAAATTGATAATTCAATATTTAGTCAGATGATAACAACATGACGGAAATGTTAAATTTAGCCATGTTTACTCACTATATATAACAAAAAATAGGAAATTTCTACATTTAATAAAACAACTTTTTATTTAATTAGTGATTAAATATTTTAACAATAATACTAATCTGAAAATGAAATTTAAATAATATAAGCCAAAAATAAAAGAATTTTTTTTTTTGTGTAAAATAGAAAACAAAGAAAAATAAATAGTCAATTATTTTCTAAATTTCACAATAGATTCATTTTTTTCATTCGTTTGGGAATCACAATAATCAATTCAAATAATATCAAGTATAACTTTCAAAAGTTGAGAATAATGTGTAAATTTTTTCAATTAATTTTTAATGAACAAATATGGTTCTCACAACAATAGCATATTCTTTTTACTCTGATACTCTCACGCTTTATCATCGTTCCATTAGTATAACACTCTCGATTATTTTTTTGAAAAGAATAAAGAAAAAGGAATAGAGTAGAAAGATCAACGCGATAAACAAGCATAACCCAAAAAATGCGTCGGCAGGTATAGACGTCGATATGAAACGGCGCTGGCTGCTGATTTTAGGGAAAAATATCTGGTTTTACCTGCTAAAGAATTTTTGTTCTCCCATTAAAGGTTTCATTCTTGATTGTGGTCTTGTATTCTACTTTTCGTTTTCCTTTGTATACAATGTTCTTTCTTTAAAAATGTCTAGTCTTTTGAAATTATTTGGAATAAAAAAGAAGAGATTATCAGGGTCCTAATTTTTAATTATCTCGAAAATATTTTCTATGATTTTTAGTATATTTAAAAAAACAAAGTTTAATCTTTAACATAGCACACATAAGAAAAGTATAGTTCCTTTACATAGTCTTACCTGTAAGCAAAATTTAATTACTTAGTAAGTTTCTCATGAAAATAAGGTTGCCTATACATAAACCGTTATAATAATCAATACTAAAAGTAACCTGAAACTAAGGAGAATAACGATGAGATTAATAAAACAATGGTTACCCTAATAAAATGTTCTTAAATATAAAACAGTAGTCTGTTTGCTAAACAAATAACTGCACTTTTTTTTCTTTTTATAGTCAGTATATAAAACTGATCCAAGCGATACATATATTTAAGAGAACGATTAATCAAAATCAAATTTAAGTAATCATTGTGTCAAAAATTAATTAAAACGCGATATATTATTCACATTTATTATAGTAATTCATTTATGGTTTAAACCACAAAGTTTATTTCTAACATGTATCTGTCCTTTTACTTGTCTTCTAAATATATAAATATTAGTGTTTATGTTTATGTTAATAACATTTTCTCACTTTTTATATAAATTTGTATGCTATAATTTCAATTAATTAAAATAATTATAATATACTTTTTGTAAATGTTATATGTTAATTAATTTTAAAAAAAATATTTTTCCAGAATCCTTAAATTTAAACAAACGAGTAATCTTTTCTGTAGAAAATTTGTTATTCTGTACTTAACACGTTAACAAACAACTAAAATCCGAATAATCTTCTTCCTTTTGTAAGCTTTATATCTTAGAGTTATTTTCTCCCCAAAAGAAGAAAAAATTAGTTAACTTTCTTCTGGGAGTCACGAAACCCGGAAGATCATCAAACATCTACAGTATACTCAATAGAATATATCATTACAGACCTCTAGTATTTCATTACTTAAGGATATTTTTTTGTTTCATCTCAAATATATGGTTATAAGCAAATCCAACCGAAATTTAACTCATTTTTCATTATTTTACTACATTAAGATTTTATCTTTAATTTTACAAAATGAAAATGCACCGTTAAAAAAATTTTATTCTCAATAATAATTTTAATAGCAAGTAATGAAAGAAGCAATTTTTTACTAATAAGTTACATTAATTAAGTAAACGATACACTAATAATTTGAATTTAATGAAAGTATAATTAAGTGATTTAACTGTCATTAAAATAAACTTATATTTTTATAACAAAAATTGATCAAAATCTGGATTTCTTTAAAAAAAAAAAAAAAAAATTGGGTCTTTAACAGTATAACACTTAAACGCTATTAATTTTTTTTTATTTGCTAAATGTATACATGTAAAGTATCAAGCTTGTTTTTTAATGAAAGCTTTCGAGGTCGAAAGTATACGTGTTGGCGGTCGCGCCGTTGGTACAAAATACACACTTCCCGTCTCTCTTCTCTTTTTTTTTTCTCTCTTTCTATCGAAATACACACATACACACGCACACATGTATACATACTGTCGAGTTAAGCTCGCATCCGGAGTGCCAAAACGGAAGGAAGGGAGCCGTCGTGACGTCACGATTGAAGCAAATTAAAACACGGCGTATTGTAGTATATATAGGCTTGTTCTATATCGTTTATTTTTTCGCTTATCCTAGAGATACTTTATCGGTTATTAGATTTGTGTTGCAATTTTTTTCATTTCAATGAAAATTTTTAATATTTCAAAAATGTTATCTAGTAAAAATAATTATCATGTTTTATAATCTTACCACAGACAAACTAACAATTCATGTATAATTTCTAGTGAACATTTGAGAGAAATTATTTTTCTATATCTTTATAACTATGACTTATCAAAAATTCCTCATTTCATTTTCTAATTTTTTTCTCTTTATTAACTTAAATTCTGTTTTTGGATTAGCACACCAAACGTATACAATGTTACTTTTACTTAGAAAATAATTTTGGGAAGAATTCATCACAATGTTAGTAGAATTTCTTTACTTTCTCTGATTCATTTTGTGTGCGTAAACTTCAATTTAAAAAAAAAAAAATTTCATTAAAATTTTTTTAAAAATAAACAAAAAATTCCAATGTAACCTATATGTAAGATTTAATTAAGTACAATATTTTAATGACGTAAATGTAATTTATAATTAATTTATTCATTAAATAAATTTTTAAATATTTAAATATTTGAGGTCGTCAGTGGCTCAGTCGGTAGAGCTATGGATTTATAATCTCGAGGACTCGAGTTCAAATCCCGCTCTCGGCAGCCGATTTATACAAGCACCACCGTATACGATACACGTGCTTTGTTCACAAATACACTGAAAACCTCCGTTGCTAATTAGCATCGTAATGATAACATAAATATAGCAACGTTAAATAAAATTAAAATTAAATTTATTATTTAAATAAATATAATGACTTGTCTGCACTAAAGCAAAGTTAATAAAATCGTTTTATTAAAATGAAAAATTATTTGGGTTTATTTTTTTATAAAATTTGAATGAAAATTAGATATCAAACTCGATAAACCTAACCTCAAAATATTATTCACTGAAAGTTTGTTTATAATTTTTTATGTATAGGATTCTGGTGAATTTTTTGAACTCAGGCTTAATCATACAAATTTTCTTATTGCAGTGAAAAAACTCGATTCAATGCAACGTTTACTCATAAACTTCAAATGAAAATATTACTGAACTATTTTTGAAGGACGGGAGAGCTCCGTCATGTTCTTGAGTCTGTTTTATAAAAAAATGTTTAACTTAAATTTTATGTAAGATAAAATATTTAAATAAAAAATGTAAATACTCATCGTTAAAAAAAATCATCTTATTAAATGTATTTGTCACGAAAAAAAAGTTGTATGCTCATTCAAGAAGGTCACATCATTAATACGCACATATGACACTCGAGTATTTATTTTATATATATATATAAGGCTCAACCTACATTTTGTCATCGTCGCATTGCACGGGGAAATGATTAAGTCAATGCCACGGTACTTCATGACGTGCGATTATATATAAAATACTTTTATTTTTATTAATTTTCAACTTTCGTTTTTTTTTTTTGCATTAATCCTTTTTTGTTCCAAAAGCAATTAAAAATGTGAATTTGTTTCACTTAGTTAACACTGTTCAAGAATACGTTTGAATTTCGTTCTAAATTAAATGAATTTTTTTGTAGATAAATAGAAACATAATTTAGTTCTTGAAGACAAAATTTCGTTGATTCATCGAAACATGCATGGATACTGTAATTTAGTGGGTCAACAAAAGATTGATTTTAATTTGATTATAACAAAGCCATTTTACAGAATATCACGCTAAAATGTATTAGATAAAATGTTTCTTTCGCAATATTGAAAAAAAGTTGTTAAATCTTAAAAAATCAATAAAGATAAAACTTTTAAGTATATAATGACCTCATTGTACACTCTCATACTAACGATAACGCAGGGTATTTTTAACAACCTACAATTTAATATTAATAACGAAAATTTATTATTTCTTTTTGAATAAAAAACCACGTTTTCACTTAACACATATAAAAAATATATAAACATTTGAAACAATTAATTGTTAAACTTATTAAATGTTGTATCTCAAATTAAAAAAAATAGATAATCACGTTTCTAAATAAATAATGGCATCAACTATAATTTTAACATTGCCAACTTTTACTTTTTATTGTTTGCTCATTTTCCCAGTGCGAATTTTTACAGTTTCACTTGGCATCTAAACTTATAATCCTTAAGCCTATTGAAAATCTTCAATCATTAATCTTATAACTGAACAATAAACACGCAAACCCATCGGACGATAAAGTACAAGATGTAATAGTAAAATTAAAAAAAAAAGTATGTATACATTTATACATAAAGCCAATAGATAACTTTCGCGTGAGAAAATTTGTTGAGACGCGCAAAACTACAGTGAACTGAAGATTAACTAGTGAAAATACGTGTAAAAAGAATTGTATTTAAAGTATAAAGTTTTTAAAATGAATTGGAGGAAAGATTGAAAAAATAAATATTCAGAACTTTTTATTTTATTTACTTCAACTCAATTGTATAATTTTTTATTCGTTTTTATTTATCAAAATTTAAACCCTTGAAACAATTGAATTGTTTAGAAACCGAATATGTGCTTTTGATCGTCCTAGTCTGTTTCTGATAAGATGTTTAGTCATGGTAAAGTAATTTCGCTTTTGATAAATAGGTGTTTCGTAAAATTACAATTAAATTAGTTTAATTTCTTTTGACTCATAATTCTTACCAAAATAATCATTCTTTCAATATTAATTTGAGAAACAACATTTTATTCCTGAAAATTTATAATAAATTATATTTTGTTTTGTACTCAGATTATTTAGTTATTTAAGAGAAAAATATTATTTCTTTTTATAAAAATATATGAAAAATGATGTTTTTAATCTTTCAAAATTAGAATTGAGTAATATAAAAGTACATAAAACTTTTTCGCTAATAATGTTATTCCCTCGCATATACAGCGTTTAATTTATTCTGTATTTATGTTTAATTTCCATCCAGGGACTTTAATCATATATAATAGCATGCTATATTCCTATCATAAATATTGTAAGATTAAAAATTTTTTATTTTCTTTATTAATTATTATAAATAATCATAAGAAATTTAATATGGGATGTTACTTTTATTGACATTGTTTGCTTATAAATTCGTGAATTAAAAGTAAGCAAACATTTTTAGCCTTGTACTTTATAATTTTCGAGGTCTTTGATCTTTAATTTTCTTCGTTTAATATTTCCTTCGTTAATGTATACAAAACCCAAATTCCCTCGCTCTTATTCCAATATTGTTACGGAGAAATTAAAATGTAAAAAAACGAGCTTTACCAGCCAAATAATTTACTCATTTTTTTTATAAAAAAAAATGAAGATTCTTTGTCAATGTTGTTCTAATATTATCTTTCTCGTTCTTTATCTTTTTTTTCAAGCACAATGTTAATAAGTATATAAATCAAAATTTTAGAAAATAAAATATCTATTAATAGTATATATTTTAAATTTTTATTAAACGAAAAAAAATGATAAGAAGTTGATGTCGAATAAGTAACTTTAAGTTAAGTTTTTTGGGTCAAAAGGATATACGTTCCAGCATCTTTCAAGCGAACATTATCAGCGATATTCGAATCAAAAGAAATATTTCTTTTAATATACATTACTTTAATCAAAAAGTATAATTTACTTTGCCGAAAATTTAAAAAACTTTGAGATTTACATTTTGTCATCGGAGGCCAAACATCTTGTAAATCTCTTAACAGCCGGCCCTTTTTATTTCATTTTCAGGTCAAAAGGATATATAACACACGTTGTCTTATAAAATTTTTTTTTTTTTTGTTAAACAAGGAGCCTCAAAGGAAATATCCTTTTAATATAATCAAAGACATTCGTTTTTCCAAATGAGAATCGGCACCTTTCTTTTCTTTTAAGAAAAAAAAAATTTTTTTCTTCTTTTTTTTGTATCCTACATTTTCCCCACTTTTTGTTAGTGACGCATTTCGAAGCATATAGCGAATCTGACCTACAACTGCTACAAACACCGCGGAAATTCGCTCTCATTTCTTTTTTTTTTTTTCATTTTTCTTTTTATCGTTTTCTTTTCTTTAGCTCAGCTTCTGCTCCTTATTCTTCGTACGAAGATTTAATGACGTAGGGTTGATGAAGAGTTTTTCTTTCTTCAAAACTTCCGGTTTGACGATTAGTTATCGGGTATTTTTCGAAGATAAAAACGAAGCACGCATACTCGCATATACAGACATAAACGATCGTATAATTTACGAGGACAACGTGCTGATTCACTCAATGTTGTATTCACCTCGTTTTTTATTTTATCTGCAACTTGGGATATGTCAAGTGCTTGGATTTTTATGGGAAGCGATTTTAGTATTGTGACGTAGTTGGCGTAATACCCGAGAGAAAAGTTATATATCTTGTTAAATCCATTGAGATATCAAAGATTGATATAAAGTTATAATTTCATTTTTTTTATGGAAATTAATTCATACTTGATTAATTTTTAACGACGTTATATTATTTAATTAAGATCTTGGAAAAATATCACTTTTGAAAGTGTTATTGCTTTGAAAGTTCTTTAATTTCTCAAAGATATAATCAATGAAAAGGAGATTGTAAATGAAAATTTTTAACGAGATAATTAAACTATTGTTAATTGTAGCCCTCGCAAATTACAAAAGTTAAAAGCTCTTTTGAAAAGCATAGGAAAAGTAAATTTGAGAAACATTGCTTAAAGATCGTAACGTTGCGATGAAACTTTGATACTTTATCTCTCTTTTTTTTTTTAACAAACACTAAAGAAGGATTTTAGTACCTCGTTTTTTTATTTTTTTTTTTAATTAAAAAGAACCGACAAACAAGACATTTAAGAAGAAATGTTATTTTTAATCTGATTAATTTAAAATTTTACGATCGTGACTCACGTAGTCTTAGTGATTGTAAATAATAAGTACAATATTGATGTTATGATTAATAAGAAACGTAGAACTATTAAAAAATAATTAATACGTGTTAAAAATAATTTTGGAGCTATTACAAATAGTTTGTATTAATATTAATTCATTATAATAATAATTATTTCAATTCACCAATTAAAAATGAAATATATATTTAAACTACTTTTAAAAAAGTGTGATTTTTTTCGTGTTATTTTCAGTAAAAATCTAAAATCTTGTACTTCTGTAGTTAAAGTAAAAATGATTGAAGTAATTGAAGATGTCCTTGGTGAAATCAAGTTTCGTCATTTCAAAGATTTACTTAATCGGAAGTTTTTTTTCTCTTCGTTACAGTTTTAATTGCAAGAAAAGAGTCGTACTTTAATAAGGCTGATAAGAGCGATTCTTATTCATCCGATAAAAAGCATTAGGTCATAAAATCTTGATAAGAATTTCTTTCATTATATGTTCATTCATATTTTAACGATAAAAACAATGATTTACGTATTATGAATGGATATTTCCAGAGTTAAAGCGAAAAATAAATGAATTGACTTTATCTTTTTAGCGGTCATTATAATTTGTTTACGTTTTTAAAATACAAATTTTTACTTTTTTTCAATTTTTTTTGTGTGTATTATTAACATATGAATATTTTTTGTATTTTAAAACTAAAATTTCAATTATTTTTTTTCTTTCTAAACCTTAAAAATTTTAATTATCATCACAAATTTACATGAAAACTTCTTGTGTAATGATTTAAATTTTAAGTTCATATTATTGTATCAATGATATAAATATTATTCTTAAAAAATAAATAAATAAAAATTTTAACACATCGGTAAAAGGTAACAAATATACAGAGGGCTGTACATGATTGTAAAATCTAAAAAGACAGCATCATTGCGCAAAAAGTTTGACTTTAATTTTTTTGTTTGACTTTTTTGTTTTTTTTTGTTTGAGTGCAACCTGCGTTTCGATTTGTCTTTTCTGTCTCTTATTTCCGGCCCTTCCAACCGATAAATAGTCTTCCGTTCGAACAGTTATTTCGTCGCTTTCTTACCTCAAGTTATATGCGCAAGCACACGTTCCGTTAATCAACGGACGACGCCTTCAAAAATGTGCCGTTGTTTTGTTGGTGCATTGGCTCTGACCTTTTTTTATATCAAGCTTTATACGTTTCGTTGAGTTTAATTAAAACAGTTAAGAACTTTTAAAAAGTCATTTTTTTAATGATTTAATTTTAGATGAATAATTTAAAAAAAAATAAATACGCAAAATGAATTTTTTATTTTTAACGATTAACTAAATTGAATATCTGAATTATTAATTGTATTAAATATTCAATTTGCATACTTTACAACCAACAAATATAGTTTCTATCTCACCTGTTGCAGCGATGTAACGCGCTATATATTTGTTTAACATTTTCAGTTATTTTATCAGTTATTTTTAATACTTGAAATGTTTTATTATTTTCTTTTAATTATCAAACTTTTTTTTAAAAATTCATTTTTTTAACATACCAAAGTTATTCCAATTTAGTCAACATCGCGTATGAAAATAATGATTTATTTTACCAAATAATATCTATGTCATGAAAGCTCTTAACCAAATAATATATAAAAATTTCATCAACAATTTTTCTTTCATTGTTCGTTTAAAAAAAAAAGCATTTCTCTGATATGGGAAAAATTCTCATATTTTCTTACATAATCTTTTTAAAATTGTGCATGTTCAACTAAAAAAATAAAAAAAAAAACAGAAAGATTTTTAAAAAGCGATGAAGACACGCTATAATGAAGAATCTCCATCTCCCTCTAATAAAAAGATAGGGTTAACTTTAATAACGTCACACACACACACACACACACATATATATAAAGCGGCGCTTATGACGTATATAGGCTTATATTGGGATTTTCACGTCAAAGGCGTGTCTTTTTAATACCTTTTTATTAGTGCCGCTTATTGAATTACAGCCTAAGGAGAATTTTTCTCCTGCGCGTATATACTTCTGACGCTGAAGAGAAAAAAAAATATGAGTAATGTAATTTAATATGCTTGTACTGAATTGTTGGATTTGTATATACAGTAAACATTTTTTCTCTCTGAGATTTGAAAAAAATATAAAAACGAGAATTGAGGTTATGTTGAGCAATTTGCAAATGCTTGCTTTATTGTTAAATTATAAGCAAACTATGGGAATTCAGGATTTCTTCGTAAATAATCGTTAGTCACATCGTTTTAAACATTGTGAAATTATTATACTCAGAAATCCTCGTTACAAGTACTTTTTATTCTTGTTTTTAAGGCTGAGAAAAATGAATTTATATTTTATTACAGTATGAGAAAATTATAATATTATTACGAGTTTAATTTAATAAGAATAATAATATTAGACAGTTTATTCTGAAATAATGAAGTTAGTTAAATTGTAATGTCACTCAATAATGTGGTTTATAACTTTTAATATAAGAATGTACTTAATAAATTTCAATGTTCAAATAAAATATTGACTTTTCTCTTGAAATTTTAATGCAATAACGCCAAATATTTGAAAAAGCTGTTATATTTGCTGTTATTTAATAAATTTAAATATTTGTTATAATTGGTATTACATTAATAAATTGGTTATATATAGAAAATAATAATTAATTAAATGAAAATGTTATTACTTTAATTTAAATTAAAAAACGAAATAATTAAAAATAAAAATGTCTCATTATGTATAACTTATTTAGAGTATTATTATTTAATAAGTTTCCTGTCAGACATCTAAAAGCACTTAGCTGAGATTTTTTTCTATAACCTAGATGTGGGTGGTGTTTCTGAATAAAATATCCAGCAGTAACACTCTTTATCGATCAGCTGATGCAGCATGTTTAATGAACCTACTCAACTTTTATCTAAATAAAATTATTTTTATAAAGTGTAACCCTTTTTTTTTAATAAGTTACTTTGAAACTGATGAATTCACGTTGATAAAAATAAAAATTAATTTTTCATATCATTATTCATTAGTGATATTCTAAAATTAATATTACATAGATATTCATGATACCTATATAATTGAAGATAGTTGTAAAATAATTTTAATTACGGTAAAATACGGCATATTTACAGTATCTTAACTTGGTGTAATCAACCCCCTTAAAAAACAACAAAAAATTACCTGAAACTTAAGGCATAATTAAAACCAAAAACAGTGAAAAAAAAGAGAAGAAAAACAATAAAGCTCAAATGTATATGTTTATGCATGCATACATACTTATACATATACACACATATAAAAGCTTAGACAATAAAAGGCGTTCTCCTTTTTCGGGCAGTCGCACTGGCTGCATTATATGCATCGTTCACGCGCGGGGGCATAAAAATGCAATATAAGAAGCCCAACCTTTCTCTCTCTCTCTCTCTCTCTCTCTCTCTCTTATTCTTTCACATTTTTTTTTCTTTTCTTTGCAGACATGTATACATATACTCTAACATACAGATATATATATACACTCTTTTCCTGGTGCTTTTAACTTGCGAGAGAAAGAGAAAGGAGGAGGAGAAGAAACGAGGAGAAGGTATATAGAAGCCCAGGGCTCGGGCGAATTACTTGACCCCGTTTTCTTCTCTCGGTTGCCGCCAAGCAACGCGAGCAACTATATAGTCTTGTATATACTCAGAAAGAGAAAAATAAGAAAAAGAAAGAGAAAAATATGGTCTAATGAAAAGAATAAGAGAAATTTTTTTTTGTCTCGCATGGATTAACGTCTGATTTTTAGTAATACATAAGCTTTGACGAGCGTTAATTTTTTTTTTTTTTTACTTTTTTTTATTTACACCGTGATATTGAAAAATTTAAAGATTTGCTGCACAATTTTTTTGGGATGAATATTTTTCAGAAATGAATATACTTTGAATATGGAAATTTTAATTAATAAAAATTTTGTTACACTGAAATATTTTTCTTTTAATTTTCTTTAAACTGATGAAGGATACACAATTCGCCTGTTTCTTGAATGAAAAATTGTGTATAAACTTTATTAAATTACATGAATGGAACATTTGTAAATGGTAAAAATATATTTTTCAAAAAAAATTATCTCAAATCCAGTAAGGTATTTCATTTTTTAAAAGCACCTCTATTATTACGGCAATTTAAAAAAATCCTGCGAAATTTTATATGTATATTTAACCTTCCAAAAATTAGAATTAATGTGAAAAAAATGTAGTCGGAATATATTAAAATTAATGTTGAAATAAGAAAAAAAAGGTACGTATTAGTATGAAAAAAAATTAAGTAAAAACACGTAGGACTGTACCATAATTCGAAAAGCGCAATTTCATTTCTTCGCAGTGTAAAGAATAGTATTACTTTAGAAGATCGTATAAAACTTAATAAAACTATATTAACTTTATGATACTCTGTTACGTAACTTTCTTAAATGGGTCTTCGTCTTTCAGATCCATAGCAAAACTTTTAGGTTAAGAAATTCTACCGCTGGCTTCGGTATATAAAGTTCAAACGTATAGGAGACCTATAATTATGATTTTCTAGGTCAATTATACATGGTTTGGCTTATTTTATTGGATTTTAATGAAAACCTTCAAAATGTAACTAAAATTGAAATTTATCACGTTATATTTTATTTTATGTTGAAATTTATTATTTTGAAATTAATAAATTTTGATTAATTCATTTTGAGTTCTCATACCAAAGATACGTCTATCAGAAAGAAGATAAAAAGTGCTATGTTTTTTTTTTCTTATGTTAAATGTTTTTTTATACAAAAATTTAAGAAATTTAAATGTATCAAATCGTGAATATAAAAGATACAAAACTATGCTATCAGTATGCTACAAATAGAGATCGACAGTGGACCTTCAGTAAAGTGATGGATTCGTAATCTCGAGGTTCCGAGTTCGAATCCCGCTCTCGGCCGATTATACAAGCACCACTGTACTTTACATGCGTGCTTTATACACACTGACGACTTTTGTTGCTAATTAGCATCGCAATGACAGCATAATTACAGCGACGTTAAATAAAAAAAAAGTATTCGTAATTTAAAATTAGAATTTGGTGATTTTTTTTTTCATAAATATCTAATTAAAAGAAGAAAATTTCTCGATGTTAATTTTTCAATAATTTTTTAATAGATCTAATGTATTTTTCAAACAGCTTTTTAAATTGATATAAGATTCTTTGAAATCAATATTAACATTTTTTGACTTTATAAAATTAGAATGAATAAACAATTCTTATTTTACGTTTGAGAAAAATATTTGAAGAAAATCTGTTGTATACTTAACGAAAAAAACAAAATCTTAGAATATTAACAAACGGAAACCCACTCGTCGGAGAGCAAGCCAGACAACAGTAAAAAAAGACTGGAAAAAAAGAGAGAAAAAAAGATTTAAAAAAAAAGAAAAAAGAAAAAGAAAACAAAAGAAGAGGCATAGAGAGTAGGTAGTCGTCAAGCAATGAGCAGCAGCCCTCGTGTCGGTCCGCGAAATTATTAAAGTCTCATTTTTTTTTTGTCTTTCTTCTCTTTTCTCCTTTCCTGTTCTTAAACGTATACACGTGTTATAGTGTCTGTACATTTTTCTGTGATGCCGCGTGCTAGCGGAACTGAATCGAATGAATTTTTCAAGCTACGTTTCTTTTTTTTTTACCTTTTGTACGTCAAGATTTGTACTACTACTTCTTACAATGTCTGCAATTCACTTTCTTTTTTCGTTTCTTTGTTTTTTTTTTCGCTAAGATTTGCGTTAGGGTATTTTGTCGGTTTATACGGATCTACGTTATATTTGTAAAATGAATAAACAGCTGAAATTGCTCACCTTTTCTTGTAACGGAAAATGTAACTGTTTTTATTTGAACGAAGAAAGCTTTAAATACGGAATTTTTTATGTGCGCAAATTAAGCGTAAAAATTAAGTCTAGTAAAATTTTTTATACCTTTTTTGTTTATATTTTCTAAGATAGTATTTATACTCTTTTTTTAATATTATATTTTGCAGAACATTCTAAAACACATTTTTCTTAATATCTGCATTCATCAAAGATTTTGCAAATCATCAAATATTAAATTTGTTGAACAATCCATTTGAACTTTCTAAAACGATAAAGGTTAAACATCATCAATATTCGGAATAGAACGTTGCGTCATGTATTTTATCCAAATTAGACACGATATATCAATGAATTAAGTACAATATACAATGTCAGCGCAATTTCGCTATGTACAAGACCAAGTTAAATACAATTTCCAATACGATAAAAATTGACTTCGTACAAACATATCCTCTTTCTCTCTTTCGACTTCCTAAAAGCATCGGCTATTACGTCAGTCACATAAACTTCCATCCGGTATATACACTTCTGACCCACTTCTAATAAAATAAATCCACATCTCTATAGAAAGAAGAAAAAAAAAAATAAGAAGAACCAAAAATCTTTTTCTCTCATTCGCAATAACCCAATAACCCAAGAGGCTTATACAATAAAGCTAAGAAATTCCCATTGTCATATAAAGAAACAAGTTTTTTTTTTGTTGTTGTTGAAATCTTATCGAGCGTTCAAAAAACTGATTGATTTTCTGATTGCTTATTCAATAAATCGATTTACTGTTAAATTTTGTTAGAACATTAAATTTGATAATTTATACTCAATGCACAGTTAAATTAATAAATTTCTTATTAAAAATGTTTAATTTGAGATTTATGTGCATAAATAAACGTTTTTCTAAATTTTGAATAAATACAAATTTTCAAGTATATCATGACTCAACTTGCTGTCGAGGCGCGACCGCGCCTCTTGATTAATAACTGCACATAAATGTCGAAAAAATTTCCCATTATTACACATAACCTTGCAACTTCTAAAAAATTGATCTATTTTATACAGCTGCGAATTTGATATTGTTTGAGTTATCCTCACTTTCGTTCCCACGAGCTGTTTCACATTCCCATTTTCTTGAAAAACCACCCCCAACTTAAGTCCACACCATTGTGATAACTTTTCTGCGGGATAAATCTTTAAGAAAAATCTTCCGTGGAATGACTGGTTTAAGGAGCAAAATCGGTATTAGGTGTTCTTTTCTCCAAAAACACATCTATTTCATATTTGCCGCACCTCCTGTGCATATTCTCAAGTGAATAGAACTCCCGGATGACCGTTACGTAAAAAACAAACCCAAATTCATCTGTTGGCACCTGAAAAATTAGTCCAAGTATCTACCGTTCTCAATGCCATTTAACTCTGTAGATCGCCTGCGGCATCCTAATTCATTCGGTCAATACTGCGCTAGTCTGAATCTGATATCAATATCGAATAATTCGTGACATGAGCAAACACAACATATCTCAGAGAGAGAAATTGGTTTATCGGATAAGGGAACTAAGTCTCTTTCTCTGTTATGCGTAAATGTGAATCATTTGTATATATCTGAAAAAAGTTATGCGCCTTTTCTGTGAAAGTGTAGGAGTATAGAATTACCGACTTTCTGTTTTATAAGACTCATCACTTCCAGGTGGATAAGATGCAAAACTGATGACGTATTATATTTTCTTCTTTAGTATGTATCTTTCGCTGCAAGTTTCTGTGTTGATGATGCCTCCAAGGATGAATAATGCACGTTCCAATGTATATAGATATACTTTGTTTTCCTTGATTGAAAAGGAAAAAGAAAACAAAATACTTAGAAATAAGTGCTTGATTTTTTTTTATCGGTTGACCTGGGTTCAAAATGTTACTTTTTGTATAGATTCTTTAGGAGAATTTCGATATCAAATTGAAACATATTATTTGATTGATTTTTTTTAAAAATGCAATATAATTGATTAAAAAATTTCATTATAAATGATATATAGTATGATTCAACAGAATTTTTTATCACAAATATTTTATAATTAATATATGTTAACAAATATGTATAATTTAAGTTCTTATTTAATAAAATTAATTCTGATGAAAAGTATTAATATTACAATATATTTATAAGCAAAAACATTTTGTACATACATTGCAATTCACTTATAGTAGAAACTTTTTGTAACAATTGATTTTTTTTTTACAGGTAAGAGAGCAACGACACTTTTCTGGTATAATGTTACAAGCACAATGCTGTTATTATGGTAACGTAAATTTTTAACGAATAAATTATTTGTTTATTAAATTCAACATTCAAAATCGATAAATAGTAACAATTTTAATATTAAAATATTTCTTAAAAGTTAATTAAAAATTTTTCACATTTCGCATAGAGATTCTTTTTAGATCACTACTATTCATACATTAATTCTTAGATATATAAGTCTTAGGTCATGAAAAGAAATCGAAAAAGTTGATCATAGGAAAGAAAAAGAGAAAAAAAAATAGACTTTTAACTCAAGCTCGACTGATAAAAAATTTTTTTTTTCAATGTCTAAGTCAATATCAATTTTTTTTTTTATTTATTTATTTAACGTCGCTGTATTTTGTGCTATCATTACGATGCTAATTAGCGACGGAGATCATCAGTGTGTTTGTGAACAAAGCACATATAACTTACAGCGGTGCTTGTATCATTCGGCTGAGAGCGGGATTCGAACTCGGGACCTCGAGATTACGAATCCATATCGCTCTACCAAGTGAGCCACTGACGATCTCGGGTCATATTGATTATTCGCACTCTAATAAGCATTCAACCTATCATCATTCGATTCGTTACTCATCCCACGTAGATTTTTGGCTTCTTTTACTAAATTAAACATAACACTGGCTTCCTGTTGACTGTTCATTTTCAGCTCTTCATCAATCAAATCTATGAATAGAAATCTAATAATTATATTGTGTTTTCATTAGTATTTTAATTTATTAACATGTTTCATTAAGAAAAATTTATTACAAATTATTTTAAATGCATATTTATTTTTATTTAAAATATAGATGAAAATGAGTATGGAAAATTGTTAATATTTTAAACTTCATTTGTGGTCTTATATTTCAATAATTATAGAATCAATAACAGAAAAATCATTATATACTTTATTGCTTATTTTTATTTTTTTTTTTTGTAGAACATCAATAGCAGAATTCGAAGTAGCGCTAAAAATGAATGTTATATAAAATGACAAATGTTTGCAATGAATTTTGAGCAGATGTCCTATTTCGCGACGATCTGTAAATCTTAAAAGTGAATTAATATCAGAAACTAGGTTAGCTTGACCTATTTACATAAGTACTATCGACTAGTGCTACCCGCTCTACATTCATTATACCTCTGCAATAGATACTCTTAATAAAACTTTTTTTTTTGCATTTTTTAATGTTTTACAAGCGCATAAAATAAACATAAATACTTGAAAGTAAAAATTTCTTTATATTTGCTAACACTATATATGTTTTTTCAATAACACGTTATTATGCAGTTTTAACAAATTAACCTGGTATCCTGAAAATATACCCATTGTCATATTATAAAATAAATATATTTTTCTTACGTAATTTAAAACAGGAAAAAAATCAAATTAAACTCAACAACACTTTTACCCCACGTGTATCTAAAACAATGTATTTATCATTTTAATGCGCATAATATTTCATTTTCAATGAAAATCCCGATGCAAAAAAAGCGGATGTAGTATATGAATGAAAAAAAAAGAAAATAAAATCGAGAGACTCATAAGAATGACAGATAAGGTGAAAGAAGAACAGCGATAATGTATGTAAGCATGAATGACTCTTCATATCACGTGTGTGTATATATTTTATAAATTTTTATATATATATATATATATATATATATATATATATATATATATATATGTGTAGCGTGTTTTTGATTCGTCACACATGAATTATTTTCAACAAACGTGCCGTATACGAGCGTATAATCAATTCGACGAATCGGAATTTCGCTATGTGGTAAACAGGGGGATGATGAAAAAAAGATTCTTAGAAAATAAAATCGCTGGGATAATAGTAATAGCTCTATATAATTTCAATGTCAGTGACCTGCTCGTATTGCACGAGAGAAAATTTTGCGATTTACACGCATTACTTCTAATGTTTTTTTTTTTCAAACTTTGTGCATTGGTTGTTATATACATAAGCGAATATAGAAACTAATGAGACCAAACCATTAAAGAAACATCCTTTTATATGTACCTACATATTTTAGTTAAAACGAAATTATTTTTCCTTGAAACTTTTTTTTCTTTTATACATACCAATAATTAAATATTTAACCTTTAAAAAAATCAATTTTTTTTTGTTGCAAAAACATAATTTTATAAAGAATTTAACACGTTTTTACTCTAAAAAATTAATATAATTGCTTAGTTTCTAAGAATTTTTATCTTAATCATGCCTTGGTCATTTATAATAGTCATTTATAATTCGAGTAATCATATTTAATAAATGATAAAACGGTTTTTTGCTCGATTTTTTTTTGTCTAGTTCAATTGGCGATCCGCTGACTAGCGTAAACTGACCATGAACTTAAATGAAAAATGGTTCTTCAAAATTCCTCAACATTTTACACTTAAATGAGCCTTTTCAAATGACTAATCTCTATTTAAAAATGTGTTTTAATGCAGATTAAACAATGGCAAGGCGTGTAGATGATCTTTGGATAAAAAACCGTAGAGCTTATTACATGACTCAACTTAAATACCGTTTATTTATCTGCGTTACGCACTTTCCAATTGAATCAAACAATTGCGTATATTTCACGTTTATTTCCTTGTTTTATAACGTAATTAATAATTTTAAATATTAATTAAAAACAAAAGTTTAATAAAACGTAACAAAAATTTACCCTCAAACTAATTAAATTACAGTAATTTCTCGCGTCTTACGTAACATCGTCCATCTTCACCTCGTTCGGGTAAACTACATAAACTCCCAAGAGCATAGCCATCAATTACTAAAGAGAAAAATAGCATTGACAAACTAAAAAAAAAAAGAAAGAAAGAAAAAAGAAAAGCCAAATAAATACTACGACACAAGAAATGACGTGTAAAAATTGTCGTAACATTTATATATATACATAGTATTAGCGAAAAATAAAAAGCAAACCACATGAGCGAAACGATGAACGTCGTCTATACGCGCGTGTGTGTGTGTGTGTTGTCGTGTGTTCTATGAATGGAGGCATCGCATCGTTAGATCAATTGACGACGAGACAAGGACGACTAATTATAGCCGCAGTTATAAACGTATATGTATGTACAAGTAATGCAATAGACCGACGCGTGTGTGATGCTCTACTTATATGCACGTATATACTTATGCCGCGTGTGTATACGCGTAACGCCCACATAATACTTTATACACGCGAGAATTTACGGGGATTCCTTTTATCCATAAAAAAAAAATAAAGAAATAAAGGGTGTAGCGTATAAGTTTCACTTGAAAAGCATATATATATATATATAAGGGATGAAGAAAAAAGATGTGCGTTGTGGCGTTGGAAATATACTCGCGATACTTTTGTTTACAGCGAGGGGTGAACGTCAATACTTGTGACGGAAGTGGTTACGGAATGATACCTATGTTGCGTAATATTATGGTTTTATATTCGTTTGATGAAAATTTGAAACGTTTGCCAGGGAATCACTAGTCTTTAAAATTGTATGAATCAATTAAAATTTTAACTTAAAATTATATAAATGTTATTAAAATTATATAAATCAATTAAAATTTTAACTTAATCATGATTCATTTGAAATTATTAGTTTTAATAAGATTAAAATTTTTTTCTAATTAACTACATTTTAATGTAATAGACGAGTTTACATGATATAAGATTTTTTATTTTATCTATTACGCATTGATTTATAATATTTATCATCTCAAGGTTTAAATGTAAGAATAAAATGTATTATAATCAATTATTTATGATAATGCAATTTCTTTTATTACATAGCTGTTCTTAATTATATTAGTATAAAATTAATATTTAATAATGTAATTGATAGATGAAAAAATACTTTAAAAAGTTTCAAAAAAGGAGCATTGCACATGGATTCTGACGTCAAGCTAATCTACTTCTAGTAGATTTAATATGAAAAAAGAAGGATTTTCTTATTCAATTTTCATATCATTTTCATCAAATATTATTAAAAAAAGGAGGAACTACTTAAATAGAATATTTTAAAATTGAATTTGCAAAGAATATTAAATTACGCTAAAAATAGGAACTTTAGAAAAAATTAAGTGAATTCGGATAAATTTAAAGATAGAAAATAGAAAAAAGAAAATGAAAACCTAGAATGAAATTGTAACTATAAGACTGTTGACTTAATTAAGGAGACCTTCGGACCAAGTGAAGAAGAGCAGCTGCTGTATACGCGCAAAATTCTTTAGCCTTTTTTTTAGCTTTTTGTAGCCCTCTCTATACACATAGACGTAAAAGGAAAAAAAAGAAAAGAATAGAAAAGAAGTTGACGCACTTGGCTTCCCCTCTTTATAGCGGCTACTTGTACTCGTTCCTCTAAAATATACTAGCTCATATATAAAAAGATACACATTCAAGCTTTCGAAATAAAAATTTTCGCCTTGATTATTATTAAGGCGATGTAATAGAATATATGATTCGTACATAGTTACGGACATTGCAGTTATCCAAATTTTTAATCTTTACTCAAAAATTTTCCGAAATATCTCTATATTATGCTTTTTATTAGTTAAATTGGAAACCTGTAATATAGAAATATTTTTTTTAATTTTGGATTAAGAATAAAAAATTTAGAAAACTGTAATGTCAGTATTTTACATTCCCTTAAGGCGACTACGGAAGTTCGGTTCGATTTCATTTTGTAGTTTACAAATTACTCTTTCAGTTTCTAAAATTTATTGAATTTTTTAATTTTCCACCATTTATTATAATCCGTAGAATGGTGGAAAATTAAAAAATCTGAAAAATTTTACATATTGAAAGAGTAATTTGTAAACTCAAAAATAAAACCTAACCTAAAATCCGAAGTCGCCTTAAGGATAATCGTATTAAAAAAACCGTTAAAATTTAAACTTTAAAATTAATATCCACATTTTGATAAACAATAAGGCAATGGTTAAAAAAAAAAGATTTGATGGTCGTAATTCCTATACTTTAAAATGTTTGAAATTCGTTAGTCCAACCTCTTTAAGAAAGAAGAAAAGAAAGGTTGTGCAACGTCTTTCTTCATAGTTTAATATTAGGTTATGCGTGGAGTTAACTATTAAGAAGATGAAGTTAATCGATTTGTTGAAAATAGAAAGAGCAACTGCAACAGGGTAAATTGATCAACGTAATTTATATGAAAGATGCTCGCTCTTTAAGTGGCCAATAAAAACAGTAAACTTTAAAAAAACGCAATTTGCTTAAGATAATCGTAATTGGTAAAAATTTAGATAAGTTTAAACATTCCTATACAAAATTTATTTAAGAAGTCTTGGCATTTTAACTTAATTATGGATTATTTAATCGTAATTATCGACTAATTGTACTTAAAACGCGCAAATGTTTGTAAAATCAAATTTAAATATAGAAGGATTTTGAATGAACTTTTTCTTTTTAATTAACAACGATTTCGAATAGTACGTAATTTATTTTTATAGCCCTTGGTACAACGGTAAACAGGATCTTATTTTTTCAAAATATATAATACTATATTTCTTTTAAAACTGTAGCAAAGTGCTTAATTAAAAGACTTTTTTCTCGACATTAACCTCCTTTACCAATTTGAATTATATTATTTTCAAAGTTTACTTTTTTTCTTAGAAAAAAAAATTTTTTTTTCTTTAAACACGTTTTTCTTGGAACTTTTATTATAAAAGTACATAATTCTCTTTGAAAAAATGTTAAAAAAATAATCAGTTTTACGAACAAATACGATGATTACTTAATAGCACTGGAATGAGATTAAATTAATTTACAATTGTTGAATAACAATATTAAACTTTACCATTGAAAAAAAAAGTTTACGTGCTCTCATTCTAATAGCCACAGTGTGGTTCTTCGCGGTATTTCAAATGAACTGATGGGCGTTTCTAAGAATTATTATAAAATAACATTGTTGCTTATGTGAATAGTATTTTCAGTTTCAAAGTATAATGGATATACAATGCTGTTTTATATTACTTCAAATTTACGTTATTTACAATGGCATTTCAAATATTTATTCACATAAGGCTTTAACGCAACATACATAAGGCTTTCTATATTGTGATTTTAAAATAGTTACTTAATAAATAAAAACACTAAAATATTTGTATTAAATAAAAACAATAGATAAATTTAATTGTAAATAATTTTAAAATCGAGTATGATGCTAATTTTTCGAGTTAAAATATTCTGAAGCGTAAAAACCTTTCTAAAATATTTAATAACTCAACGGCACATTGTCACCTTCAGCAACAAGAATGACTCATAGCGCGCAAAGTCAACGCGCAATTTTTCACTTCTTCTATAAACTCTAACAATGGAAATCTCGCGATTAGTTGCGCAAAATAAGATCCATGCGAACGAGCAAGAGAGAGAAGGATAAAAAAAAACGCACAAATTAACTTCTAGCAGCCAGCAGTGGCATAAGAAAAGAATGCGCTTACGAAGAAATCACGTATAAGTTCAAGGCAAGGAGAAAAAAAAGGAAACAAAAAAGTAATAGAGGTGGAAGTTCGCCAATTGAAGTTTTCATTCATTAAACGTTTTACGCGAATGATCGCCGTTTATTAATATTACTACGTATACGATTGGCCTAATGGCGCATGGAAAAATTGTAGGCACGCATTAAAAAAAGGAAACACGTGCTTGAATATTCTTGCATTTTATAATTTTCGAATAACTCTTTGGAGAACGCTTAAAGTCATTCTTAATATGGAAGTTATTTTTGTAGAAAAAGGTGGGATTGAGGTTTTTCTTTTCTGCGTAGGTGTTTCCCAAGAAATTCATTAGATGAGGAATCGTTTTTTTAAGGTGATTAAAACAAATATGTTTTTGGATGAAAAAAAAGTAAATTGCTTCTAATTTCACTTCTAATTTTGTACATTTATTAATACAAATTTTAGCGAGTAGTTTAATTAAGATATTAATAATATTCGTGTAAACTTTATAACACGGATTATATATTAAATTTTATTTAATCATTGCAATTAATAATTACCACTCTGGTATATATTTGAGCATTAATTATAATTTCATTAAATTCATTAATAATAATTGAGTAAATATAGAAAATAGAGCATAGGTATATTATCAACGATTGAGTGAATAATATGTTTTTGAAAACAGAAGAAAAATAATTAATTTAATAATTCAACATTATAAAGTAATAACAATAACAATTCAGCAATATTATCCTCACGTGTTGTTCCAGAAAAAAAAGAATCGTTTTCAGCTCTTCTATTCATTAAAAGACTGGGTTTTCTCCCTCGATGACAAATCTTCTTTTTCTAATCTTCTTATATCCTATTGAAAGATTTGGATTCTCTTTTTTTTTTTCTTCGAAGAAAAGAAATAGGTGGACAATAGGCGACTTATGACATAATTTTTCATCTCTCGCGTCATATCTAATCTATGGCTGAATTATTAAATTCAATTATAGGATGTCTCAACAGAAAATTATAAGAACAATAATACAGATGGTCATTTTTGTTTTTAATTAAAATAATAAATTATTTTATAACCTTTAAATATTTAATGTCTACGAGTGCATTTAAATGAAATATAAATGAAAATATTTAATATTTTTTAATAAAATTTGTTATTCCTAAAATAAAGATCTCTACGTTTAACATGCACATTTATTATGATTTGATAAGTTTGAGTTATGTGTTTTAAAATAATTACGCGTTTTCTTATTTTCCAAAATAATATTTCTATTTTTTAAAATAAAAAATATTGCAAATAACAGAATTGAGGATACTTTTTTAACAAATAAAAGTGCATTTACATTGTGCTTCTATGAATAGAGAAAATCGTAATTTAGCTATCCGCTTTTGACTACAAACTGTCGGTTTTAGTTACCTCAACCTTAACTTTTTTATAAAAAAAATGTCTTCTCTTCTTTCCCTTCCTTTTCAACCTTTTTTATTGCGGAAGTATATATTACGGTGTAAGATTGTCGCTAGAAGAGTAATGAGATATTTTCTTTTGGTATAATCGCTAAAACGAATTGTAGAGTTGAATGTCCGCTTTAAATTATTTATACTATGAATTTAAATAAATATTAAGACTCAATAAGTATAGTATACTATGCAATAAATATATCTAGTATATGAGGTTTAATAAGTGATTGCATTGAGAACAAAAATTCAGTTATGCTAATCATGAATAGCTCATTGAAAAATATAGAACGCATTAAGGAACTATTTCGTGCTGTTTAATTAATTTTTCACTACGTAGTATTGATATACTACGATGATCTTAACTCATTCAGCTATTCAAAACTATTGTTTTATGCATTTATGTTAAAAACGAAACATTAGTCATTTCAGTTGCTAAAAGCTCAATTTCCAGTCGTAAAAGTATAAAGAAAAAAAAACGAATTCATTATGACAATTTGTTTGATCTTTAAATATTAACTCATTACATTAATGATTTACACGTAATTATTTAAATTAGTAATAATACATAAAAATGAGATATCAAATTCTTTATTTTTTTTATTTAACGTCGCTGGTTAGCGACAGAGGTTTTCAGTGTGTTTGTAAATAAAGCACATGTAACGTACAGTGGTGCTTATATATAAATCGGCTGAGAACAGGATTCGAACTTGAGACCTCTAAGAATGTGAGTCACTAAGAACTCTTAGTAAATTTAATTTAATTTCCAACATTGTTCTCTTTTTCAACAGAATTTTCTGTTTTTCACAATAAATTTTTTTCATCAACTAATCTTTGCTATTGATTTTCAATTTCGTCTTAAAATCACAGTCAACCAAAACAAAAATTATTCTTTTCAAAAAATAAATATTTATACTATTGTACAAATTTCTTTAAGTTAAAATATTCAAATTCTAGCATTTACCAAAAAATATTCTTAATTAAAAAGAAAAAAAAAGATATATAAACCATTATCCTCTGAAATAAAAGAAACATTCGCATCATCATACTCATCATAACAAAAAGTATGCCCGCTAAAAAGCCACGAGTGAACGAAACAACAGAAAAAAGAGAGGAAAAAAAAAATCGCGCGCAATATCCCTACACCGAAGTAATCGCAAAGCAAGGCAAGTCTTTGTTGAACTAGAAGCATATATTCAAAACCGGAGGAGTTTGCGCCAGCCAACAACCAACACATCTCTAACATACACACATAGACATACAAATCGAGAATATATATGTATACAGAAGCAAAAGCTACTGCTGTATCCCCAAAGCATCACTATGTACCCTAGATTATAACGCGTATATCCACAAAGAGAAAGATAGAAAGCGAAACACAGAAAGTAAGAGAGAACAACGCGAAAAGTAGAGAGGGTAAGGGTGGCTGTGCAGAGCGAGAAAGATAGAAAAGACAGCTTTAATATCAAAATCGATACGTCATGCGTGTGCTCGCTACTATTACGAGATTTACGAGTGTACACGAATGTATATTTCGTAAACGCGAGACTTTAACCCCTCATTTTGGTTTTGTTGCTAGCATGTTTTTTTTTTCTCGTTTCATTGTGCTTTAGTCTTGAGAAAAATGTAGTGGGTGGAGAGACTTTTTTTTTAGAATATAGTAGAAAACTTTTTTTTCTCAGACATTTTTAAGCTTGAAATTTTAAAAAAATAAGGAATTAGTCTTCGAATAGTTTAAATAAAAAATTATTTATTTATTTTTTATTAATTTATAAGTTTTTCAATTGTCAAAAATTTTTAATTTGAACATTATATTTTCAAATTAGAGATCGTCAGTGGCTCGACAGAGCGATGGATTCGTAATCTCAAGGATTCGAGTTCAAATCTCGCTCTCGACCGATTGATACAAACACCACTGTACTTTACATGTGCTTTTTTCACAAAAACACTGAGAATCTCCGTTGCTAATTAGCATCAAAATGATAGCATAAATACAGCGACATTAAATAAAATAAAAATATTAAAAATTTTATTATATAAATTTTTTAAAATATCCTATTTTTTCTTATTCATCATTTGTACAGAATAAATAAATTTAAAATATTAAATTATTTTTATATCTTTTTTTTTCAAGCTTTTTATAATGAAATAAAAACGTTTTTAAAGAAATGAAATTCAATTATTTTTTTCTAACCGTTTTTTTTTCTTTTTTGACAAAACAACATTTACCAAAATGAAAAGACTTAATTATAATTAAAAATGAAACTAATTTTACATTTTTTAAAATAATATACTTTTCGTGAATTCTAATTAAAATTTGTTAATTAATTTATTTAAAAAAATGTAAATTTCATACTTAATCATTTGAATGCCAATTATTTAAATGTACTACTATTCCTTATTCTTTTTGAAATTGTAGTTAATCACAAAACTAATATATTAAAGTACCATCAACGCTCTGTTATTCGCATATCAGAATACTCCATCGCGATCTACGTTTATTATACATCATATTTTTTATTCGCTCCAGCATCTTCATTTTTTTCGTCACGAAAGTATAAAATATAAAAAGAAAAAAAAAAGAATACTGCATACAAGAGAGTTGTTTTCCGGATTTTTCTACTTACTTGCATCGTTCGTCCGAAGCACGCGCGGAGATTTTAATTTTTAAAAGCTCGTCAAGATTATACGTGCCAGGAATACAAGATGCCACACGATTGTATATTTTCGGTATATGCTCGCGCTTGTTTAAAAGAAAAAAGCCATCACGTTTTGCCGGTTTATTACAGACGAAATTGCTCGAGTAATTTCTGTACGTATTCTATTATTTTATAGGAAATGCAATAATAAATTTTTGCTTATCGAGTGACTTCATATGAACACAAATTTTTTGTAATAAGATGCTGATTGTTTAAAATGCATTTTACGATTCTTGAATTTCAACTTCCTAAGTATTATATAAATTTTAAATTTTAAAACGTTTTAGAAATAAAGAAAAACAAAATTTTTTTCAGTTTTAAAATAATTTTATATAAAAATGTAAATCATAATTCATACAAAAATTGAAATAGGTTGGCTCACTAAAAAGGGATTAAATTAGAAATAATTTCATATATAACAAAGTTGAAGTACATATACAATAAAGATTAAAGTTACTCGTGAAATATTTATAATAACATTTTCAGAATGAATTTACGATACTGTTCGTGCATATACTATTAAAATGAATTTTTCGTACAATAAAATTCTTATTTACGTAACAAAGACAACCGACACATATAATAATAATAATAAAAAATAGAAAATTGCTAATCAGTCTAATCTTATCTTAGAATTAATTAAAAATATTTTTCGAGCTTGTCAGCAAGTTTACAAGGATCAACGTTTGGTCCGTGGCGTTCAACAACTTTGCCCTCTTTATCAATAATGAATTTCGTAAAGTTCCACTTAATAAAGCTGCCAAGTGTACCGCCTTGTTCCTGCTTCAAGTATTTCCAAAGAGGGTGGGCATTGTCCCCATTTACATCGATCTTTTCAAACAGGTCAAATTTCACCTAGAAAAGAAAAATCATAATAACAACAATTAACTTTCGTGTTGAGAAATCTTTATAACAGATTTTTTAAATGAAATTTCATTTTCTATTCGAAATTATTTCTTTTCAAACGTTTTTTTAATAAAATGACAAAAAAAAACAATTGTTTTTTGTCAGATTAAATAAAAAATAGGCTTATAACTAATGTATAATATTTTTGAAAATAATTAATTTTAAGACTATAATATTATACCTTTTGTCGATCTGCAAAAGTACAAATTTCCTCAGAACCACCAGGTTCTTCTCCATTAAATTGATTACATGGAAAGGCTAAAATTCTCAAACCTAAAATTTTATATATTTTATCATTTTATTAAAAATACCAATAAAACATCTTTTTAAAAAAATATATATATAAATGAAAATTAAAAATTGACCTTTGGATTCAGCATATTGGTCGTAAAGTTCATTCAACTCTTTGTAATTGGTTGCAGTGAGACCGCATTTCGAGGCGACATTTACGATCAGCAAAACGTGTCCCTTATATCTGAAAATATTACATCATATATTTTAATCTGTTATCCAATACGTATAAATTTAAATGAATTTTTTTTAATAAAGTTTTTAAATTATAAATATTTCAAAGATTGAATGATTAACATTACTTAAGTAATTAAATATTATAAAAAAAATACATATACTTAATAATTTATCATTAAAAAAATTACTTATATTAAAAGTAAACATTTTAAAAATACGTTAATAAAAAAGAGACAGAGAAAACTATAGGTTCCTCTTAACGGAAATTTGAATTATAAATTATTAAAAAAATATTTAGAAATAAAAAATTTAAACAATAGAAAGAAACATTAAATTATTGTAACTGTAATTAGAATATTTCAATTCCGATTATTCTTCAATAATTTCGTTATTATCTTTCTAATAATATTATTTGTATATCAAATGGAAATAAAAATTATATCTTACTTTTCTAAAGGAACATCATCTCCTTTGATGTTTTTGGCCACAAAGTCATACACTGACTTGGCAGATTTGTAATCATCATTTCCGCTCATCATTACTAAACAAAAATCAAATCTCAAAATAATATTTTCAATATTAAAATTTAGGGAAAAAAGCTTTTTATCGAATTCTTTTTGAATATTTTAGATTTGATACTATAAATTATTAAGAAAACTGTTTATATTTCATTAAAAATATTTAATCTTCAGAGGATATTATAGGACATGATTTTACAATTTTTAAATTTTATCTCATGCTTTTGAACATATCTTTATATGGTATTAGATATAATTAAAAAACAATAAACAGTAATATTTTCAAATTAAATTAAAAATTCCACATCCTTTAAGATAAATTAAATAATAAATAAAAATGATCTAAAAATAAAAATTATAAAATTTATAATCTTTTTTGTTAAACATATAATTTTATCCATTTTCTCAATATTTTTTTTAAAAAAGTTTATTTTACTTCGTTCGAATTTGTTTCTACAAGAACGTTTGAATTTCGCGCGCTAACACGATGATGTGGAACAGCTGAACAACACATTCTATTTTGAGAATCACTTGAAACCCAAGCTAAACTTTATTTTTTCAATTACAAAAAATGTTTATAAAAACTAGGCACAATTTATGCGGCTATTCTCGATAGGATAAATTAATTAACTGTATATAGCATTAGCACTGATGCAACAATTGTAAATTTACTACAAGATAAAAATAATTGTTGAAATTTCATGATAAGAATTTACCAGTTTTATATTTTATGACCTATTAATTCTATTTAACAATAACTTTATAAATGAAATCATAAATTTAATAAATTATCATTTTTTTACGTAATATTATTATTTAATTAATCGTTTATGAATCAATCACTTAATAATCTCACTGATAAAAAAAGCCAACAATGATATCAACTATGAATCAATCAAAACACTAAATTTTTAACGTAATCTTATTGTTTAAAGAGCAATTTATTTAATAAAAATAACTTTCATACCAGTAAGTTATACACTTCTTAACCTCTTCGTATCAAGGGGCGCGGCAGCGCCCCCGATGGCAAGTAGGCGCAGCAATCGGGCGCTCCAAGCCTTTATATACGTTAAGTTTTCGTGTTTAACCTCGTAATTGAAAAAAAAATTTTTATTTTAAAAGATTTTTTTATATTTTATTATTGCTGAATCTTTAAAAAACTATTTTATTTATGTTTTTAAAAGATTCAACATAATTAGATGAATACTTTTTGTGTAACGTAAGTTTTTAAGTTCGTAGCAGACGGCATTACTATTTTACTTATAATTTTTCTCCAGTTTCTTCAACTCATATATATAGATATACTGCCGTGCTTTTCTCCAGTTCGTCAATTCTTTAACTTATGTATATATATAGGTATACTACCACACGTCTTTTTCTCCAGTTCGTCGATTCTTCGACTTACAAATATATAATATGAAATAAAAATAGATAATAAAAATAGGTACTACATTTTAATAAAAAAAAAGTGCTGTTTATGATTTAAATAATAAGGTTATATTTAATTTTTTTTTCGAATTTCAAAAATACATTTCATTTGTTTTTAATTTGCATATAATGTACATTTTTTAAAAGTATTTGAATTTTACATTCTTTTAACAATATTTTGTAAAAATTGTTTTGAATTTTAGTAAATACAAGTTTCAATTTTTGGAAGTTACAAATTTAAATTATTTCTTACGATTCAAATATTTTTCATAGTTTTTTTTCTATTTTGTTTAACTTTTGTAAATACAAATAAAATATTTAAAAATCGTCATTAGAACAATATAAAAGTTTTTGAACGTAAAATAAAAGAGATCATATTAAAGAAAAGAAATGACAGATTGTAATCACATAATGGCTCAATAAAATTGACATGTACTGCTAAAAAAATATAATATCATTGAATCAATCATTTCTTTTTTATTAATAATTTGATATTCTTAAATATAAAAGTTTGTAAATGTTACATTATAAAAAATAAATTCACGTAAACATGAACGAGAACAGTCATAAGTAAAAACCTAAAAGAATTTTTTATTTTATTAAATCTCTGTAACCAACAAACTGAATATTATAAAAAGCTTACCTTTAAAAAGGTATATGATGGGCAAGTATGCTTAGCAATTTATTTTAATTAACGATTTTAACTATTTTGATGTCTTAAACATATTATAAACTATTTTTTTAGTGATAAAATCAAACCTTGACATTAGAATTTTATGAAATCATGAAACAAATGTCAAGTATTTTTTTTTATAATTGAATTTTACATGGTTCACAGAATTAATCCATTTATTTAGTATTTGAAACTATCGAATCTTGACATTAAAATTTCATGAAATCACGAAACAAATGTCAAGTATATAGTAAAAGTGATAAAACTATGGCACCTTACCATAATTTTTAACAAAAGATTTTTCAAATTTTTTTTTTTATAAATAAACGTTGAATTTTACTAACCAAATTACTTCTTATCTTTTTTTATCATTTATTTAAAAGTGTTCTGAAATTTTTAAAATCTTATTAAATATTTACAAAATTACTTGCTAGGCCCGTTGTACACAAATATTGTATTTTATGTTCAGTATATTTTTCAGGAGCGTATCATCTTAACGGTAGGCCGGAGTAGAACCTGATACCGACCGAGTAACAATTGAGTTGTTTGTTATTTACTCAAGTTTTAATCGGTGCATCTTCAAATTAAAGGTCGAGCGCAGTAGATATTATTATTATGAACATCTATGCACAAGAAAAAAAATATCTACCGGTTTGTTTTTGAGAAAAGTAAGTATCGCGAAAATATTATAAACATAAACTTTTACTTTGGCGTTACTTACTTTTCTCAAAAACAAACCGGTAGATATTTTTTTTCTTGTGCATAGATGTTCATAATAATAATATCTATTGCGCTCGACCTTTAATTTGAAGATACACCGATTAAAACTTGAGTAAATAACAAAAATGCCAATTAGACAAGGACAGCGAATCCGGCCTGCTCTTAATACATTTAAATAATTGTATATTACCTGTATCTTACACCTATTATAATTTCTAGTTCAAATGTTAGAACATACATTCATTAAGCATTTCACCAATAAAATATTTATCCACGGGCCTAGCAAGTAATTTTGTAAATATTTAATAAGATTTTAAAAATTTCAGAACACTTTTAAATAAATGATAAAAAAAGATAAGAAGTAATTTGGTTAGTAAAATTCAACGTTTATTTATAAAAAAAAAAATTTGAAAAATCTTTTGTTAAAAATTATGGTAAGGTGCCATAGTTTTATCACTTTTACTATATACTTGACATTTGTTTCGTGATTTCATGAAATTTTAATGTTCTAGTAGACAACTAAATGAGGATTCGGCGCTGCTTGTGTCGTTCAAGTGTACCGTTAATGTGCTTAAACAGGGAAGATATAGAGAGTCTGAGTCACCTATATGAGAAAATAAATGTAATATTTATGCAATACTTGTATTGGACTTTGACTTTATATTAATATGAAATGCTCGGTCATGGTGAAAAAGCTTTCAAGTAGAAAATTTGTTTTTTTAGAAATATAATCTCGTATTTTTCCTTGACATTTTGAATTATTATATTTAACAATATTTATAGTATTTGTTTCTTACATTTTAACAATACATATGAATCTTTTTGTTTTCTAAAAGAAAGTTACGTATATTTCTAAGTTTTATGACTTTGCTACTGCAAATTTTTTTGTTTCAAGGATTTACGGTTTTTTTTTGGTAATAATAAATAAAGACAAATATTTGACTTTGATACTGTCTTTTAATATACAAATAATATTATGCTATACATATCTCTTAACTTTTGTATTTGTGCACACAACATATGCCCGTATTGTTTTTGATAATCTGTGAGAATTATAAATATAATTTATTATCAAACATCTTGATTCACTCAATAAATGGTAAATATTATAAACGATTGTGTATTAAGTGTTTCAATGAAAATTGTTAAAAATTTTTAAAGAATACAATATTGATTTATGAAATTTATATTTAATAGTTATTGTGTTTACATTTAAAAATAGTTTTATTTTACAGAAATATTTTCACAGCAAACTTTTTTTTATCTGCTTATTATCAATTTAGGAGATTCTGCATTAAATATATATCACGTGTATCAAGTCTTTTGATTTTTGCATAAAAACTTCAGTGTGAACGTTGGTTATAAGATGCAAAAATTTATTCTTAACAGAACGAAAGTAACTCACAAAATATATAATTTATAAAAAAAATTAAGAAAAAAGTTCTTGGCTTATTGCCTCTAAAGCTATAAACGGAGTCTGAGCAATATTTTTCACTTATTGTTACACATGTAATTTATACGTAAAGAATTAATTTTTTTATGAATTTTAAATAATACATATAATATTCATTACCGTATTGTATAAAATATTTTTTTGAAAATTGAAATAATACATATGTTTCTAATTGATCATTCATATTTAATAATATTACTCAGTGCTATTGTCATAATATTTTTATTTCATGTTGTATACATAAATAAATTCTAAAGAGAAGGATAAAAATTAAAGATCAAATGAAACCAAAGCCATTCTGAAAAATAATATAAAATAATATGATTCTTGAATAAAGAAAAAGTAACTTTTTTACGATTACAAAGGGAATCATCGCTCACTTTTATCGTTACAAAACTATATATAAAAAATAATAATCACAATAATTTTCTGCAAAAATAAAGCAAAAAATTTTCAAGGCGCTTGTTTTTTTTTTCTATTGATATAAATATATCACTCAGACTCATAGTATTGATCGCACGTAAAAATTATGTTTCTTTTTTTTTTCTTCTTCGTGTAAAATTTTAAAAGTATTTCTCAAGATTATCCGTAAGTTTGTGCGGTTCAACAGTAGGTGCATGACGCTCAACGACTTTGCCGTCTTTGTCAACAATGAATTTGGTGAAATTCCATTTAATGAAATTGCCAAGGGTACCTCCTTGTTCCTTTTTCAAATACTTCCATAGAGGATGAGCATTATCACCATTAACGTCGATCTTTTCAAATAAATCAAACTTCACCTAGAAAGGAATAAGAGCGGAATTAGAAAATTATTATCGAAAAGCGTTTAACGCGTCATTGTTCACAATATGTACGTTTGTCGATGTTATATTATTTTGTTTTATAATTTTTAGAAAAAATTCATTTTCTAAATATTTTATAATTTTTTAAGATTTAATAATTTAAAAGTTAAATTTATAAATAAAAATTTAACAAACATTTTACAATATGAAATCGATAAATTTACGTTATTTTAATAATAAGATTAAAATTCTGCATTTTTATAACTTGCTAGAAAATCTCAATTTCATGAAAAAGTTCTTTTCTTGAATAAGTTGGTATATTGTATACTTTTCTATCAAGGGGCGCGGCAGCGCCCCCGATGGCAAGTAGGTATATTTTACGTCAAATTTCCCGGGTTATGCGCCAAGGACGATTAATCTCACAAAGTTAACGGGGTAACCTAGTTTCGCTAGTTCACATTCAAGGAACTATTGAACCTTTTATACAATTCCATTTTTATAGCTTAAAGAAGTTATATTTTTTGAAAAATTGTTAAAGGAAAAGTTTGTATTTTTTTTCTTGCATACATTATGCATCATTGACGAAAAATTTATAATAAAAATTTATTTTTAAACTTACTTTTTGACGATCTGCAAAACTGCATATATCATCGGGAGTACCAGGCTCCTGTCCGTTGAATTGGTTGCAAGGGAACGCGAGAATTCTAAGACCTAAGAATAACAATTATTTTATAAGTATTTGAGAAAAATTAATGTTTTTATTATTTCAGAAAAAATAAAATAACGATTAACCTTTAGATTCAGCATATTTGTCGTAAAGTTCGTTCAATTCCTTGTAGTTAGTTGCAGTAAGTCCACATTTCGAAGCGACGTTTACGATCAACAGAACATGTCCTTTGTATCTGAAAATAAATTAAATAAATCTATTACTGCATAGAAATTAAATTCATACTTCAAACTACATAAAAAAAACAGTAGGAGTCTTTTATTTTTTGACTTTTGATATTTTTTTATAATAAAAAACAAAACTTTGTTTTTTGAATAAAAATTTACAGTTTTTATTAATTATTAATTGATTGTACAGTACTTACTTCTCCAAAGAAACTTCTTCACCCTTGATGGTGTTAACTGTGAAGTCATACACTGACTTTGCAGATTTGTAATCTTCGTTTCCGCTCATGTTTATTGTACTCACTAAAACAATACAAAAAACAATATTTAAAAACATCTGCAATGTTAATTATCAATAATATCAACAAATGCTTTACTTATTTACAAATAGATACAATTACAAAAAGGATGCTTGTTATACAATATATTATTAGTTTTGAAAATCAATTTTAAAATTATTCAAAAGCCATAGTTTTTTGATTTTTTAAACTTTGATGGTACGTTTTAAATAATTAAAAATCATTTAGAACATTACTAAATTTCGTACTAGTTTCAATTTCATATGCAATTGTTACAAATCGCTCGAAAAACAAAACGAAAATAAAAATCCCTGAAAGAAAATTGACCATATCTTAAGCATAATTGTCGGTCAACGCATGTTAAAATGACACTTATCTAGAAATTTTTTAAAAATCATTTCTAGAATTTCTAGATAAGTGCCATTTTAACATTTGTTGACCAGCAATTATGCCTACAATATGGTCAATTTTCTTCCAGGGATATTTTAAAATAATTTTATACTACACGATGATTTATCTAAGGCGCGATAATGAAATGTGTGAAATGAATTTCCCTTACGAAAAAACACTCAGCTCTGATATTTTTATTATTACAATACTTCCATCATACAAAAAAAAATTCTAATTGGATGTTTTTTTGATAAGGGTTTAAATAGTTGATATGGATTGAAAAATAAATAAAATGCGTGAAAATTATAACATTTAATTTAAAATAAATAAAACAAATAAATAAATGCTTCAGAAGTGGATACAAGTAGTTATATAGCATTAACAACACGCCAAGTGCATCTAATTGCAAACGCTAAAATGTTTTACATGTGCAAAGAAGGGGGTTTGTGGTACGTGCCTGAGAAATTTCGCATTAAATGCTGTAGTCCGACTGGCAACAACGTCGTTCTTAAAAAACGCATTTCCTTTTTTTTTTTTTAACGATTATTCTTTTTTTATTTTGTTTTTTTTTCGAAAGTGCAAAGGTGATAATTCCCTGAAATAGTCGGTGCACTTTGAGAAACATACATTTTAAAAAAAATATTTTCTTTTATATTCTTTTAAACGTTAAAACTGATAATAATACGTTTTATCGAACGTCCCAGTGTATGTAAATACAAAATAATGATATATTAGTAAAAGTGGATAATTTTAAGTTATAAACATATAAAAAAAATATAGTTCTATAGTTTTCTTTTACGTTCTTTTGTAACTTAAAATATATAAGTATGGAAAAAAGGCAATTTTTTCCTTGAAAATTTTATTCATAATTTAGTCGCTTGAATTGATTTATATTAAACAGATTTAAACCATACCCAAGTCTTTATGCGCACATTTTTTATGCATTTAAAAGAAAAATAATTTATGAATAAAATGTACATAGGTAACATATTAAAAATAATTTTTTTATTACATAATTTATAAATAATTTTAAAACACTTGAAAGAAATGAAAAAATTTATTGAATACCGATATCATTTTTTAATGTATACAAATCACTGGGACGCTCAAAGATAATGAATGAATAATTGGGAAAACATTATTTTTTGTCTTTCAATTTAATCGTTGAATTAACGTTATGAAAGAACTTGCAGATTAGTTGAATAAAAAAGTAATGTCAATATTTTTCGCATTAATCATTTATTTTTATAAGATTGTAAGTAATTATTTTAAGTTTACAATAAAAAGAAGTTCACGTTAAAGCTAATAAATTTAACAAATGCTATTGTAATTTTTTTCTTTTACCTAAATTAATCACGTAATTTATACTATTTATGTGAAATTAACTTTTTATAAATAAGAAAATTGAAAATTACATCATAGTTACCCAAAATAAAAATTTATTTTAATCGCTCAAAATATTAATTTATAAATAAATTATAAAAGGATAATTATCATACAAATTTTCAATCTTCTGATTATTTGCAATTAAACACAGAAAAAAAACAAATCAAAACTTTATAAAACAGTGCTGAAGTGGAAAAAAACTGCCATCACGCGATAGACAGGTATATACTATAAAGTGCTGCTATCTCACGGCTTAAAGTTCACAACACACTTTTGCATCCTTCCTCTCTCTCTCTCTCTATCTCATTTACTCATCTCTTTCGTATTGCAAACGTACAGCCGCCATTATAGGGACCTTTTCATTCTCATACGCACAACCGGCATCCGAAAAACTCGCGATTAATAAATATAAAAGAAAAATAATGAAAGATTCATTTAAGAAAGAATCCGCCAATATTTCGAAAATCTTAAATCAAGTTTCTCACCTGTTGTTTCTTTGCCAAACTTCTTTTGTTTAACAAAATATCAAGTATAAACACCGATAGAATAGGAAGTTTATTTTTGTTCTATTCTTTGTAATGTTAAAATCGGAGCTAAAGTTTATAGAACTGTACTTGGTCACGTCTAGCCAACGACTGCCGCAATAAGAGCGGCGCTGCTCTCGGTCTCTCATATGCCGGCTACATGTTACATGTATATACATACTTACACTTGTAAATATATGATTTTCACCTATATAGGTATACACATATTATTTCATGAGAATGAGAAAGAGTAAAAAAATCTGCCTTGTAATAGTGACTCGACGCGTAGACTTAAGAGTTTGGACAGTTAGATTTTTTCTTTTTTTTTATTATTTTTTTGTTTTTATCATAAATGATGAAATTTATTTTTTTACCGTTGAACAACCGTTGAAGGAAGGAATTTTGAAAATATGCATATTTAATCTTTATTTCAAATCAAAATTTAAAAAAAAATTCCACGATTTTGACAAGTTTACGTATTTTGAAAAATTAACAATATATTTATCGATATTATTATAAATAACTAACTTTTTACACAAAATATTTTATTGTATTTAAAATAAATATTTATTTATGCAATATTTTTTATTTTGTAACTTCACGCAATATATTTACGTAATTAATATTACACTTATCTTAATGAATTTATTTATCATCTTTTAAGCACGTTTTATTGTATAATTTGAAATATTTTTAAAAGTTGCAGGAAGTTATTTAGAACGCAATTAACAAATTAGGTTTATTTTAATAAATTGATTATCAATAATTATTTAAATTTGTAAACTAAAACACAAACCCTTTGTTATTAAATGTATCTTTAATAACGCATTGGAATATTTGATGCGCATATAATATTTATTGTTTTTTTCTTATTCACGTAAATTCTTTGATCATTATCTATTTCACGATAATCATTTCAACCTTGTTTTAGTTTTTATTATTACCATTGTTATTGTAAAACTTTACGCGCTGACTGTATATAATTTACAAGCAACATAACAAATGGACATTTTGTTTTAAGTAAAACCATTAAAAATAATGTGTTTGAATATACAACTTTAATTAATTTAGTTTGAACTAGCAATTTCAAGCATACTCTGCGTGCCCTATTTTATTTATTACTTAATAACATAATTCATTGATTTTATTCTAAATTTCAAATTTTTGTCACTCGTTTTATTTTAACCAGTCAAAACTGTCTTATTGTGATGACAAATTCTTGCCATCGATTTTTTAAGAGAAAGAGGAGAGAATCAAAATAATCTTATCGTGATGAGAAATTCTTGCCATCGATTTTTTAAGAGAGGAATGACCCTCATTTTTGATAGCATACTAAATCAACAAACTATTGATCTACAAGATAAATACCATCGCTGATGGAAGTAAGAACATACATGAATTGTATCAAAATGCACAAAAATTTTATGATCGGTTATGATAGCGAATAATAATTAATAAGAATTTTTAAAAAATCAGTAACTTTTAACAGTGTCGTGCATAATTATGATAAATTTCATTCATTTGAACCAAAACTTCATTTAAAAATACATTTTTATTCATATCAATGTAAAGTTTTTCTATATTTTTATTTCCACAGAGATTATATTCGATATTTTTTATTGATTATGGAACATGTCTTATAGATAATTAGAAACCGAGTAAAATAACAATAATGTTTCGTAATATCAATTCATTTGTTTTTTACATGTGTCTTCTTATAAAATTTTATAAATGTTATTTACTTTAAAAAAAAGAGAAATCTCAATAAATGAGCACATTTTCTAAAAGGAATTATTGTAACTTTGTTAAATGTTTTCGTATATTTAAATAATAATAAATAAATTTTATTCGTGTTTTTCAGATTCAATAAGTTCTGCTTTTATTAAAATAAAAATTTTTACAATTAGAAAAAAATATTATTTCAGCCCATAAATATCTTGAAATAAATTCATAATTTTTTATTTTTAAATGAAGATAATCCGTTAAAAGTGGTATAACAATTTAAAAAATTAATTAAAAAAACTCAAAACAAAAATTAGCTTATATTTAATGAAATTATAAATCATTAAATAGACGGTATATATAATACTGTTCTATAAAGTTCTATACGCAATCGTTAACTCAAGCGCCACGCGTATCAACTTTTAAAATCGACCAGAGCTTTCACCTAACCGCACATTAAAAAATAACAAGTGACCCTTTTTTTCTTAATTAACTCAATTTATTAAAGATTTAATATAGCTCGATATCATTGAATGAAAAAAATTTTTTTATTACCTGACATACAGCACAATCGTGCGCATAACTTCCTCTATTTTCACAATTGTTTCGGCAAAATAGCGTAAATTATTCACTCGATAATTTCCATTGTCGTTTCATATACACTTGTTCTTCACGTTATCGTGTGTATAGTGTATAAATAAAGGACGATCGTTTAATGTTGATGGAAACATTAGCCAGGTTAACATTTATAGATTGTGTTATTGAGGATTTATACTATAATTTTAACTTTTATTGTTATGAAACGTCATGATAAACTTTTTTTTCTAGACTTTTTATTTATTGATTTACATAAATGTTTTTTCTTTGAAAACGTTTTATAGTGATTTTCTTTATAAGAAAAAAAATATAGCAATTTAATATTTTTTATGTATATTTTTAATTATGATTATGAAAAATTTATTTATAAAAAAACAAAAATTTTGTAAATTAATGAAATGACTTTTTAAGGTTTGCGTTTACCATAATAACAATGGTATTGTACAGTAAACTGATTCTGCAACGAAAAATTTCAAGTCAAAACAGAGTCTGTCTTTTTAAAACCAGTAAATTAAAAAAAGAGAAACTCTGTGACAAAATGATGTGACAAATAACTTGTACTTGCAGAATCACTCTTGATGACGAAGAAAATAAAAATATTAAAAGACGTACTATATAAATAATTGTATCTAATTAGAAAATATTTTGTTACAGCACATTGGTACCTTGGAAAGTATTTAGGCATGAGCTGAATCAAGTTCATCCGATTAGTTCGGGACTGCAGGCGATGGCGTTAAAATCAACGATAGATCTTACGTGCAATGGTTACATATCGAATTTCGAATTTGACGTTTTCACAAGGTAACTTAATAATTTATTTTATATAATCCATAATGCATTAACTTGACCAATTTTACCAAATTTTTTGTTAGTATTATTTTACATTTTCTTTTTTGTAATAATAACGATCATTTGATATTTTTCATAAATTAAAAATTATCAATTTGAACGTGCATTGTCACACTGGATAAAATTGTTTTAATAAAAATTATAAGATGCAATGAGTCACAGACTATCAAACTAAAAAGTATGCCATTTAACAAAAACATTTTTTAAGCTAAAGTACTTTTTTAAAAATTAAATAAATAAAATTACGAAAAAAAAGATTAGCAGAATATATATCTTGCTTTATTAATAAATTTTCTGACTTAGAAAAAAAAGATTACTGCAAAGCTTCGTCGTCGAAATGATTAAAGTTAAAAACTCGATTTATTGGAAAAAATGCATTTTTCACATTTTTGCTATTTAATTATCTCAATAAATAAATAAATAATAAACAAGTTCTATGATTTTTTTAATTAATTATATTTTCTTCTCAATAGATTGTTCCAGCCGTGGTCGACGCTTCTACGTAATTGGAAGATATTAGCGGTAACCCATCCAGGATATGTAGCTTTTCTAACTTACGACGAAGTTAAAGCTAGGCTACAAAAATATTGTATTTCAAAACCTGGTAGTTATGTATTTAGATTAAGTTGTACAAGGCTTGGTCAATGGGCAATCGGTTATGTCACGTCTGATGGTGATATTTTACAAACTATACCACACAACAAAAGCTTGTGCCAAGCGCTTCTTGACGGATATCGGGAAGGATTGTACGTATAGTTTTTCGATGCTTATAAATCGATCTTTAGTTTTTTTTATCAAATCTATTTCATTGATTCAATGCCACACAAAAGTCCTATATTTAGTTAAAAAATTATTATCTTTAAGGTGTGATCAAAAAGACATTTTTATCTTTGTTATTGACTTACTGTAAACAATCAATCAATATTTGATTTTTTTTTCTTCATATTTTCGATGTCATTGAAATAATTTTTTTTAAAATAAATATTAAGAGCAGGCCGGATTCGCTGTCCTTGTCTAATTGAGATTTTCGTTATTTACTCAAGTATTAATCAGTGTATCTGCAAATTGAAGGTTAAGCGCAATAGATATTATTATTACAAATATGTATGCACAAGAAAACAAAAATCTACCGATTTGTTTTTGAGAAAAGTAAGGAACGCGAAAATATTATAAACATAAACTTTCACCTCGGCGTTCCTTACTTTTCTCAAAAACAAAGCGGTAGAATTTTTTTTTCTTGTGCATAAATGTTTAATATAATAATATCTATTGCGCTTAACCTTTAATTTGAAGATACACTGATTAATAGTTGAGTAAATAACAAAAAACTCAATTGCTACTCGGTCGGTATCAGGTTCTACTCCGGCCTGCTGAGATAAGCATATATTTTTCTTATTATGATGAAAAAAATTGTTCTTTAAACGTTTTTATTTATAGAAATTATTATTACAATTCAGCATTCGAATGCAAAATATTAAACCAATACTAAAAATTATTAATCAATACTAAATATTAAAAATGAATTAGCATTACTCTTAAAAATCTCTACTAAATAATTTGTTATTTGTTTCTTTTACAGTTATCTATATCCAGATGGTCGTAATGTGAATCCGGATTTAACATGGGCAGTACAGCCAACACCAGAGGAACACATAAAAGTCACCGCCGAGCAGTACGAACTTTACTGTGAAATGGGCAGCACGTTCCAGTTATGTAAAATTTGCGCCGAACATGATAAAGATGTTAGAATAGAACCGTGCGGACATTTGCTCTGCACGCCTTGTCTCACCGCTTGGCAGGTAGCAGTGCTTTTTCTTATTTATTTAAATGGCGAATATTTTTATTTTTAAGATTTTTTGTATTGAACAATTTACATATTAAGTTTTTTCATTTTATATTTTTTCAAATTCAATTTGGGTTTATAGAAAAAAAATAAAAGAAATCTTTTAATAGTCAATGTAGAGGTCATCTTTAAAAAATTAATGTAATTTATATATAAATTAAGATATGATATATTAAAAATATGAACAAATTATAAAAATTAAAAGATTTTAACAAATTCATAAAAAGTGTTTCTAAACAAAGACTTGATACATTTTATGGTTTAAACAAAAAAACAACGTTAAATTTGTTAATAATTGCATTGCAAAATGAGAATCATTATATTTATTGAAACATTTTTTATATTGTTAAAATCAACACGATATATTAATCAACAAGAAACTAAGCTATCTATAATGTTTACCTTCTGTTTCTTTTTCATAGGATTCGGAGGGCCAAGGTTGCCCATTCTGTCGTGCTGAAATTAAAGGTACTGAACAAATCGTTGTCGATCCATTTGATCCACGCAGGACACATCGACCAGGTGCTCAATCAGCAACGGCGAGTAATGCATCGACACCCACACGAGACTTGGATCCAGACACCGAGGTATCCGACTAGGAAAAAAAAATCACAAAACAAAAAAAAAAACTCGACAGACATTTATTTGCATATACTTGCATACGATATATATAATATAATTTAGCTAAGCATCATCCACATTACGCATAACACGGACAAAACATTTCTTCTTTTTCCTTTATCTTTCTCTTTTTTTTTTTAAATTTTAATATCATGTCATGAGTGAGCGCATTGGTGCGTTTGATTAAGGTACGTTTCATATAGCAAGTACAGAAAAAAGAGATTGAAGTATATCTCTTTGTATACGTTTTATCCCTGATTTGCTATTTATAACCCTCTTTTTTGTATGTTTTTTGTTCTTGTGAAACTTAATGTTCGCCTTAGACAGAAACTTTCTGAAGCAAGTTACAACTTGAAGTATTATCTTTTTCTATAATATACAAATACGTGATTATAATATGCACTGAATGTTTGTGTTATATATAGTTTTATCTAAACTAATACTAAATGTCACATACGCAGAGTAAAATATTTTTAAAACCAAATTATTAATACAAAGGTCAATTTGGAACTGCTCAGAATAAGTTTGTTTTATTGTAGTAATGTTATATTTCGCAGATATATACCAATCATATATATCAATTATTTGGGAAAGAAAATAATGAAAAATTTTTAATTTATTTTTTTTTTTTTTTCATCAACGGTAGAGAAGCAAAAGTTCATGTTTTCTCTTTAGTTTATAATCTTGCCACATCTGTGACACGTGAGCGGCCAAAAAGTATATAATTAAATAATTTCTACTTACGACGTAGACAATACAATTATTGCTTCTGTACTTTTTTCAAAAAAGAATTACGTTTATTTGCAAACTTAATATGTTGAATTTTTATAAATATTTAATTATAGTGATATAATAAGTAAAGTGTAATAAAAGGCAAAGGTGGATGTAAAAATTGGTCAATTTAAAAAAAATAAGTCAGCTCTCGTTAAATTCTTTTTTTATTAAGTTTAGCATAAATTTAAAAAATAAATTTTCCTTTAATTTAAAGCTTTTACTTTAATAGTTGCTATAAAGTTGTCAAAAATAATACGATAATTTGTATTTTGATAAATAAGTTAAATTTTTTCATTGATTACTTAAAGATCTATGTGATAATAGATATTTTAATATCTTCGCATTTATTGAAATGTGCTAAGGTAGGTTTTCTTGAGATCATTTTGTCAAAAAAAAAAACGTCTCATTGCCATCAGCTTACTTTGCGAGCCATTTTTTTCCTTTCAGCTACGAGGATAGTCACTGATGATTATAAAAAAAATAGTTTTTTGCTTGCGTCATATTTTTATTATAATTATTTATCGATACAAACAGTCAAATATTTAAATCGATCGATTCTGTTTTCTTTTGTTAAATATTTATTATTTTGATAATACCGAAAGATATTATTTAACAAAATAATGAAACTTTGGATGCTTGTCTAACAATAGCCAAACGCTTTGCATGCATTTTTTAAAAATGTTTTTGTTAATATTTTTATTTTATAAAACATTTAAAAAAATATAATTTTGTAATAAAAAGTTGTGATTTAGTATGATGCTTAGTGTGTCAGTGTTTATTGAGTTTGATTGTGTGATTTGTAAATAAATATTTTTTTTTATTTTAAAATTTTTATGTGTATCTATTATTTTGAAAAGAGAATATTTTTTATTTTTAGAGTTTATTATAAATTTTTGGCAACGAACTAAACAATGTGTAAAAAATATCCTTTTATATTCTTTTAAAGTATATGCAACCTATAAATTAATTATTGAAAAATAAACGTCATTAATGTTACTACAAATCACGTTTTAAACTTTAATTAATATTTTTATTTACATTCTAGATTGTATTTTCAAAATTTTAAATACTTGGTTGTTTGTAAAACAATTATTTTAAAAAAATATGATTTTATTATAAAAAAATTTTTAAAACTTCAACAGTGACATATTTTATTACGCTGGCATTATTACTTATATTTTAAAAGTAATAACAGGTTCCGTCTATAAAATAAGAGCAATGAATAAATATTAAAAACAAAATCATTATAGAATAACAATGGTAACGTAGATTATCTAAACAACATGTAGAGTCTTGACTTTTGAGTACAATAGCGTCCGGCCAAAGTTTATATAAAAACTGGCAAATATTTATAATGTTCATGTATACATATCGCTTGAATACGAAAACTCAATATAGTGAGTAACGTGACAAGCTTTTTTCTTATTTAGATTTACATATTTTTTTTTATTTTCAAACTGCCAATGCTTTTAAAAAGGTTTTTCTTGTGAAAAAGCTTTTTTGTAATTAATTTTGAAAACAAATGTCTTGAATTGAATTTTTATATTACAATATTTCGGTTTAAAATTATTGAATCCTGATATTTTTTATTTTTGAGACATTCAAATAGGAATGATATTTTAACTTTTTCGAAATAGCTTTATGTTCCTATTCAATTTTTTTTTAGATAAGTTACTTTAAATTTCAATCAAAATCATAAAATTTTACAGTTTCTAATTATTTATTGTATTAAATATTTCAGTTGACGTTTGCTAATAATAAAATTCATTGAAAAATCTTATTAAAAATTTTAACGATTGATTGATTTTGTTAAATTTTTAAATTTATGAAATCATCTACAATTAAAAAAAAACTTTTCAACTATATTATTAAAAATTATTTTGAATATTAAGTAAATTCATTGGAAATCTTAATTTATTTTATATTTTTAAATTTAATTTAGAAACATTGTAAATTTTATAAATTGTACAATAAATTAACTTTAAGACTTAAAAAATTCTGCAATAAATAAAGCTTAGGGCGGTATTCTAGTGATATAGGTTTTTTTAGAAATTTTATAAATCTACATTGTGTTCAAAGTTTATAAAAACACTAAATTTTTATATTCATAGTTAGCGCTGTAATAATTGATCCATATAAGGAATATCTTCTTCTTTTAAAAGATCTTTTTAGACTATTAATTCCTCTTTCTTTCTTGCGAGTCTAATCTTCTTTTTGTTTTGATGAAAAATTCATAATCAAAACATTGCACAAAATAATACTATAATATTATGTATTCTTTAATTAATAATAAATTATTTCACAATAGAATGATGAAGAGTGATAATAAATACTAATTGAACTAGCCTTCTCTTTTAGTTATGTCAATCAAAGGATACTTCATTACTTATCGCGTATCATAGCGTATCAATCAGCATGGAATCTAATTTCATTGAAAATATAAAAAAATATCCAAAGAAGAAAATTCAACGATTTTTTATTGTTTTGAGTATCTGTTATCAAAAGTTTTTCTAATAATTCAGATGTACATAGATCTTCATACATTAGCTTAATTGTTTGTAAAAGTATATCCTATAAAGCTTTGAAAATGTTTAAGAATGTCATTTGCTTCGGCTTTGTGTCACTTATGCCAATTATTTTCTTCTTTCTAGCAACAGACGTGTGGCGGCTTCTTGTCAATAAAACTTTTGTGGTAATAAGCGTCCTTCGAGGTTTTCTCTATATCTTTATTTAAATACAATTCCTTTTAACTGCTAAATCTTAATATTTTGTGAAGTCATCAATAAATTTGTCGTTTGATTTAATGACATATATCCCATCAATGCCTTTTGTCGTTTTTTCATTTCTTGGCCTCAAGTATTTTTTTTTCAACATGATCTACGTGACTAACGTGCTCTAGTAAACGTTCTCGGTTATTCTAAATTTTTAAAGCAAACCCGCACTTGAATTGATAAATAAAAAGTATTTATACGTAAAGCAGAAAACTTTTTCTATTATATACAATAATATAATAATTGAAATTCCATTATTTACCCTTGCTATTTTAAGAAGTTTATATAGACATTTATTTAATTAAAATGATTAATTAATAAAATTAAAATAATTAATTTTTCACACAAGACATTTAGGGTACCGCCTTAAGTCATATTCTACTACTGATGAGACACAATTTTTTTTTTAAAATATAAAAAACTTTTAGATTTTTTTAAAAGTGACTGTTCAACGTTCGTAGACGTTCGATGAGTATTAGTAAAATATAATTATCAATTAACATACGAAAGAAAAAACATTTTTTTTTCTTTTTCACAATAAAGATTAACTTTTATGAAACTATTATTTATGTTATGAATAAGTAAGCGCCAGTACAGCTTCATGAGATGATTTTGACTTTTCTTTCTTTCCACCTTTTGCACAAATAACAGAAAGAAATGAATGAAACGAGTTTCAACCGTAAGTCGTAAAATACGGAAGAAGAAAAATAAATTGTATATACGAATGAATTATTGTTTTGTTGGATATTAATTTGTACGGCACACATACTAATTTGCACTTGTACTTTAACATTGCATAAACGGGAGATGAAAATCAAATGTTTTGTTAAGATTAAATTTAAACAAAACATTTTATTAGTTGTTTTTCAATCAATTTTTTCTGTTATCGCTTGAATATTAGAATTTTTTTTTGTAAAATTTAATTTTAATTGCGATAAATATGCTTAAGAATGTAAATGGAAATTAATTTTTTTTTTCAAAAAAATAGTTAATATTAATAAATATAAAGTCGATCATTTGTTATTTGTGCAATGAATAATGTGTATGTACGGCTCGACTTAGGTTTTTCCTTGCCATGTATAATAAAGGTGGCGCGCGAACTTAGTTAAATTTTTTTTTTTTAATGCGAAACCTAATGTCTAGCTTTAATAAGAAATTTTTTTACTTATTGTAATATATTAGGTACATGAAAAGCAATTTTTTAAAAATAAAACATATGTTAACATTGTATTTGAGTTTTTCTTTTAATTTTACTTGTTTACCCTTTTGTTTATATATTTTTTGAGTTTAGAAAAAAAGTAAAATTAAATTACAAAACTATAATCATAAGAATTTTTCAATTAATAAGCAATAATTAAGAAAAAAAAATTATTCATCAAAACTCAAAAGCAGGTGGTTATTCTCATTAACGATGCTTCGTTGTTTTTCTTACATTTTTTTTTCTTGCCCGCATGTCCTTTTTTTGCTCCTTTTATATAACGTTTTTATTTCATCGTGTTGACCAAATTGGAATACTCAACGTGTGCTCTGTCTGCCTGCATGAAAGAACTAATTGAATAAAAAAAAATATATACATAAATCCTGATACTTAACTAGAAATCAATGGATAGTCTGTCTTTAGTTTCTCGGAGTAAAAAAAGGTAAGTTAAAACGCTAAATAAACTGCATTTTGCTAATCTGCTTTCAAGCTTCGCAAATTTCCCTTTTTGCTGTACAGTGTTTTTTTTTATTGTTATTTTACATTTGATAATTGACATATAAATTGTACTCATGAAACTGCTACTATTCTATATTTTTATATTGTGTTTATTGTTCCAACGCATATACCTGCTTAGTTTATTTCGATGTACACTTGAAGAAAATTTTTTAAAAGTTATATACTTTATTTTGATATTATTTTTTATTCTACAAATTTAAAAACTATAAAAAAATTAAAAAAAAAATTGCTATAGATAAATTAGTGCAATATGGGTAAATGGTGTTTTTACTTTGGTTGTAACTTTTTTCTTTTTTCAATTATAATTCTTTAAAAAAGTTTTATTTTTAAATTATATATTTTAATTAATTTTACGTTACATCATTGTTTTTAAAGATTTCAAAGATACAAAAACATTCAAAAAATTGAGAGTATAGGAACAACTAAATTTTTTTAAAAATGATTATTTCTTTATAATAATAATTTGTACATGGAAAACTATATCATAAACGAATTAAAAATTTTCTATTATAGTCGTTGAGAAATTTTTCAATTTTTTTTACAGTGAAAATTGCTATAGAATAACATAAAAATATCATTATAAACATTGATATTAACTCATAGAAAAACTGTTATATTTTATATGAAATTTTACAGCAATTTTTATTGTAAATATAATAATAATTTTAAAATCAATGTAACAAATTTCCTACAAAAATTCGAAAAACTACATAATAATTTTATCTTAAATCATTTATCAATAAAAAAATAAAAGGAAAAAGTTCACAACATTTCATCTAGAAATAATAATCTTATTATTAGCTTGACAAAAACTTATTAAAAATTTTTTTTTTTTCAATATTTGTTTACAGGCAATAATGGAATTAATAAATGGCAATTGTAGTTCATTATCGAACGATACAGACGAAGAAGATGATTCATCACCATCGACATCACCATTAACAGCAAGACGTATAGTACCAAGTCCACCATTACCACCAAGACGTTCATCGCCATCGCCGACATCAAATAGTCATTTGCGTAATGGCAGGCATTTAACGGTACCCAAAGAAAATGCACCACCACCACCGATACAACCGTCACAGCCACAGCAACCAACTGCACCGCCACCCGTTACTGTTATATTATCAGCTAGCGAAAACACACCAAATAATAAAGGTATACAATATTCATAATATTTTTACATAGTTCAGTATGTGCAAATAGATTATTTTTAAAGCTTTTGTATTTCCTTTAAAAAAAATTTATATCAGTCGATTATCAGTTATGTAATCGATTTTGATTGTTACATAAATTTATTTAAAAAATTAAATTGTTTGTTGACAATTCTCATTTTAGAAAATTCTTCTCGTTATTAATAATATAATCAATGACTTTATAACGAATATTCGCTGAGCATAAAAAGAAAGCTGAGAATGAAATAATTTGTAAAATCTTGGTATAAAACAACTTTTATACAACGAAACAATTAATTATAAAATTTATTTCAAATGTTTGACGACATCTTGATTTTTTCACTTATTTTTTTTTGAAATTTTGTAATTTTTATAATTCTAATTGTTTGTCTTCTCATATCTCCCTTCATACCGCACATTAATTTTTATTTTCATATTTTCACTAAATACAAGTATCAATAATAGTTTTGTATGTTTTTCTTATTTGATACACGATTAAAAGCTTTTGTTAAGTAGTAACAGCCGATCATAACAAGACATGATAAGATTTTTTTAAATTTCTATCAATAAGCATATAAAAATTAAAGAAAGAAAGAGAAATTATTTGATTTTGTATATAATATATTATAAAATTTAATAAAATATTTGTATTACTTTAATGGGTTATTTATGGCTTATTTAATCATAAAATAGTGTCTAACTATAATCCAAACTACTATTATCGAATGAATATATTTTGAATATTTTTTATGAATATTACTATTATTTTTTAAATTCAAATAGCTGGAGAATTATATGTTTAATATATAATAATTTACCCTATAAAATATAAATATAGAAATTTATTCTTTAAATAAATTACTTTTCTTAATTTATTCCTTTCAAAGTATAAACTTAAAAATTTACTCTTTTATTAAAAATAAAATTGTGGAATGATACTTTTCAATGATAGAAAATATTTAACTTTTTGAAAAACTAATTAGAAAATTAAATTCTTTTTCAGCAAATACAGAAGCAAGGTACGATATGTTACATCGAGCATCATCACCATCACCGGTACCACCAGTTGTAATTCGAGCGCATGGTACCCGAGCGCAACGCAGCACACCTGTACCAGCTGCGCCAGCTTTGCCTGAAAAATCATCGTCAAGATTATCATCAGGCTCAGTTCCACCAGTACCGCCACCATTATCAGCACCAAGGCCACCTAAAAATGGACCCAAAGATCCTAGCGCACCTAAACAGGATCATCTTTATGAAAATACTATTATCATTCCTGGTACAAAGCAGCATGTTGTTAAAAATATCAATTTGGAGGTAAGCTTTCACGAATTATTGACGCATAGAAATTTTAACAATTTAATTCTGATAGAAAATTTTCAAATGATTCGGCAAAATTTTGATAACAAAAAGTTGAAACTTATGCTTGATTTAATGAGTTTCATAAAATATTGATTTATTTTGCAGATGCATAAAGCAAGGCTGACGGCATTGATGAAAGGCAAAGACGAAAGCGGTCGGCCGATACCGAAAACAACAGAAACAGCCGCCTACGAAAATATCAATGTTGAGCATATATCCAGGTTAATGGCTCTTGGTTTTGCTCAAGACGCTGTGATACGAGCTCTTGGTATCACAAGGAATGACCTTGAAATGGCTTGCGACATTCTTCACGAATTCGCTCAGAAATCATCTTGACCCGGTAAAAAAATTTACATATTTTTCGTTATTTTGAAAAAAAAAAATTAATTTTAACATCAATACATTCTGCATTTTTCAGAAACAAACGACGAAGAGTCATGACCACCTTTACCGGCTAGAAGATATTTCTGACGGGGGAGTCGCATCAGGAAGAATCGAAATTATGTACTTCCGACACAAGCAGACGCCCATTGACGTTGTTGGCCTTTCAACATAACTAGACAGTACTAGAGAGAAATGAAAAAAAAAAAAATAAACAAATGGAGAGATTAATAGAAATACAGAAATTGCCCACCGCGTATATAGTGATGCGCCAATTTTCCTCAAAAATCCTACATATTTAGATTCTTTTTTTCTCAATTCGTTCGATTGCATATTTTGTCGATAATTTTTCTCTCTCCGAGTTAAAAAAAAAATAAATGATGAATTTCAAGCGCAAGTTAATATAAAATGTAAATAACAATATGATTAATGCGCAAGTGCTCGTTGTAAATGATGTTTTAGTAAGGAGGTGTTATTTAACACGAAAGAATGAGACTGAGTTTTTTTTTCTCGGGGTGTAATATATTAGTTCTCTTTCTTTGTATTTAAGTCAACTAATGAACGATAAAGTTATGTTAAGCGATAATTATCCACGAGGCATTGAAATTATCGAAATCCTCGTAATTACAAATTCACGATTAGCAATATGAGATTATGAACATTCAAATAGATAGTGAATATAGAAAACAGTTGAGCATATGTCATATTTCCTGAATATTTATTTTTCATATTGTTAATATTGCTCACAATAAATTATACTTTGTTTTTTCTCCAATTCTTTAAAAATTTATCAATTATTTTAAATAACAACAACATTCTTTGGGATTCTAAGAAATATGTGTTTTAATGTGTAAGAATTATAAAATTAAAATAAAAAGTACATAACTAGTTTTATAATTTTATTCTTCAAAAATTATGAAAATCTGCACAGTTTCTATTAAACTAATTCATAAAAATATCAAGTTAAATATTTATAACTAGTTTGTTAACTTAAAACTTTAATTAAGTTATAAAAATATTTCAAAACTATATTTCAATCATAAAAATTTTTTCTGTGATATTAAATTATCATTAAATGTTTGATTAAATATAGTATTAATAAAATTATGTAAAGCGAAATTTTCGATATTTTTAATGCTACGTGAAAGATAACTTATGCTCGTACGTTCTCGAGGGTACGACTCACATAATTGAATAATTATAATATAAACGTATAATAATTATGATTAAGTTGAATTAATCTAGGTCATTGAAAATAGATTTATAAAATTATTCCTTTAAGAATGTTTGAATCCATAAAAATTATTTGTGTAACATCAATATATAATTAATTCTTCATAATATTTATCAAACGCGATGCAAATATATTTATGAGATGAATTTCTGAAAATTTGTTAAACAAAAATATTCCTTATTTCAATTAGAATCAGGACTTTAAATGATTCACATTCTAATTTTTTTTAATGATTTGTATTAGCATAAATAAGTTATTTCTCTAACATACTTAATAACTCAATCGCTATTTGTTTATAAAGAGAAAATATATCATGTTTTAATATTTATTTATTATATCTAATCAGACACATTGTGATATTTAAGTTTAAAAAAATACGTAATCAGTATGTAATACTTTCACCCCTTCATCATTAATGATAAAAAAAATAGTTTAACTTTGCTGTCGATCAGCCGATGACAAAACGTAATGCAGTTACGAATTAGTATAAAACAGTGCATTTGCTACTCACATATGCATAAAAGGAACAGTTTTAAATTAGTTTTTAATTGTTATGTTTTCTTTTTCGTTAATACCCTAATACAAAAATTTCTTATTTTTTTATGAAACGTTTTCCTCACACTTAGTTTAAAATATTTTTAAACCTACATGTGTACCCTCAAATTTCAAGCAAAAGCAACTGTTATTCGTATGAGTAGTTAAAAAAAAAGAAGACAAAAAAAGTTGGATATTTTTCTACTAGGGAATGAAATTTCATCACGACATTAATTAACTTATTACGTGGTATTGAAATTTCATTAATATACATTGTACTTCGAGATTATACAAGTAGTCTATAGTATTGAGGAGAGAAGAAACTGCATGATATAAAATTGCACACAATTTTTAAAATTATTTTAAATATAATTTTGTGATTCGTTATTATTTACCATGATTAAACGTTGCAGGCATAAAATACATTAAACATTAATTATTAAAATTATTCATTAGTTCTATAAATATATTTCTAATTATTAATAAATATTCTTTTTTGATGTGTAAAAAAATATTAAAATATATATAGAAAAAAAAAATTTTCTTTAAAAAAAATGTGTAGTTCTGATCGATATTAAGAACAATTAATTGTTGTACCGAGTAACTGTTTCAAAGTTCAGAATGTTATAATCGTGTAGCGTAGTAAATTCTAATAACAGTTATTCTCGGTACTTTTTTTGATTTATTGAAAATAATAAAAATAAAAAGACTTATCAACGCCACAAAAAAAAAATATTTATTCCCGAAATGTACTGTCATCTAATATTTCTATCTCTTTCTCTCTCCTACTTAGGAAAATGTGTATATTAGATAAAACAAACGTAATTCACGATTCCTCTCTCCCGACTCTGCTTTAAAAAATACAATCAAAGCAGTTATTAAGATTAGCTCCAGCGAGATTATAATAAAATATAGTTAAGCATTTTTTGCAGCGTGAATGGAATACATTGCTGTAAAGACAAATATTATTTATCATTCGATCAGACATGGATAACATTTTTTACTTAAACCTTAACATTCATTATTTATTCTAAAATGATAATTTTTATCATATTTATTGACTATTATTAATTTCATCGAAGAATAATTTATGACATTCATATTTTCGAAAAATTCTTTGTAGAAAAGTTTATCAGTTAAATAATTTCATAATTCTATTCTATCAATTTAAAATGATGAAACCAAAGATTGATGGAAATTAAATTTTTTAGCAGATAATTTTTCTCTAATTTTAATTAAATATCATTATTCAAAAACAAATGTTCTCAGCACATTGTAAATGTTATACGAAAAACGATGAGAAAAAGGAATATATTACACTTTGGTATTAGAAACCTGAAACTTTGAATTTCTGGTTAATGCACCAGCTAGTGAATGTAACATCCTATTTTTCTACATTGAATATTATCGTTATTCTATCCTCTAAAGTGTTATTCATGTGTAAGTACGTTACATGGAGTTGAAAAAAAAATAAAGGGTGAAACAAAAAAAAAGGAAAACGTAACAAAAAATTATTCAAGGCCTCAAAGAGCTTTGAAAATCAGAAAATTATCAGAACAGTCACTCTATTGTAATTTAGAAATTATAAATAATTACCTATATGGTGCAATACGTGATGTAAAATCATTTTTTTATTTAATTACCTGTATAAATTATTTTATGTATTTCTCGAAAATAAAATAACACATTTACAAAATTATCAAACTTGATTTTATTATTGAATAGCATTATATTCCCGATATTTTACTTTCAATTTATGACCGATTCCATTTCAAATCATGCAGACCGACTGCACATATCTCTCCGAACTGCTTAAAAATTTTTTATATTATTCTACTTTGAAAATAAGCGTATACGTATTTTTTTATTTTTCAATATCATCAAAAATTCAGTTTTTATGCACTTTTTAAAAATGACTTATAAATTTTCAATTCTCAAAAATCGAAATTTTTTTTTTTTTTTTTAATCGTTTTTATCCCTGTAGTGATCTTTATAAATAAATTTAGGCTCGTTCAATGCTACAGAGGATGCTCTTTTAATTCCACCGTCTTTTATTTTTTTTAACAAAAAAACGGAAGTGCAATTGCACTTTTTGTAAAAAATGAAAAATGCATTTTTCTCAAAAAAGCCATTTTTTTTTGTCTCAAATTTTTTTTATGGATAGGTAGCCTTAAGACCTATATTTTCATCGGTGTGGAATTTGGAATATTTTGGTTTAGTAAGAGATATAAAAAAAATTGAGAAAAAAATTTTCATATTTACATAACAGATGTATATATACGTAGATATCTAGATATACCGCTAGGTGGCTAAATATCGCATAGATAATTTAAGTGCCTTAGGTTTACTTAAGAAAGCAGCTATTCACGGTAGTTACCTTACATCTTTTATACCGTTTAATTTCTAGATATTGAGACTCATTTTGAAATATGTCTGAAATTTATTCCAAGAAGAGACGGAAGTGTCCAAATTTTTTTGGATCACACAAAAAAATTGTTTATAATACCGCTACCAAATTTAGAATGTTGGAAAATTTAGCAGAACATCTGCAGCAACATTTGCCTGACAAGGCGGTACATAGTTCTGATTATGTATGTTCCAACTGTTATAAACGCATCAAGAAAATTGAATCAACGAAAATTATTGATGCGATCGATTCAGATAATGATGTTTACTTGGTCCATACTGAAGACCACGATTTTCGTGCAAACACTCCAGAGCGGATTGAGTATTTGAACGAGACTTTAATTTCAAGTTCCTTCGGTAATGCTTCACCGCTGAAAAGGAAGAGAGCTGTTGATGACTCTTCTTTAGAAACATACGTCACGAGAAAGAAATCATAATATTGATTTTATAATTTTTAAAAATTAATTGTGATCTTTTTTTTCAATTATTTTTAAAGTACATTATAAATAATTTTTCTACTAATAATTCTTCAAAATAATCATTTCAAAGTATGATTCATTAATAATCTAGCATAAAATACATTAAAAATAAAGATTTAGTAATTGAAATTAATTTAATTATTGTTAGAAATTTAAGAACACAACATACTTAAATAGTTTATAAAACCATTTTCTTTTTTATTAAAATACATATTTAACAAAATAATTTATAAAATTGAATTATTTACAAAACAGTTGTGCTTCAATATAAAAATAAATTTAGTATATTTATTATTATCTATCATCTTGAAGACAATTCATTTTTGAGCCTCTCATACTTCAACATTTCTTCCTTGCTAACTGAAGGTACCAAATCTTTACTAGCTTGTATAAAATCTTCAATTTTAACAATAATATCTTTTTCTTTAATTTTTTCTTTTTCAACCCCTTTACTTGTAAGAATTCTTCTTACAGCTTTTAACCACGCATTAGAACATACTGCATAAAGATCAGCTCCAGTGAGATTATTTGGCAATTCAGCAACCAGCGTTTTTAATTCTTCACCATTCCTTTCCATATTAAATTGACGCGTTAAAGCTTTAAGAACACTTATTTGAGATTCTGAATCAGAATAAATGCCTACATAAAGCATTTTATCAAAACGACCAGGTCTTAATAAAGCAGGGTCAATAAGATCTGGTCTGTTTGTAGCGGCTATAATAAAGATATTGCCGGAACTTTCTAAACCATCCATCTCTGCAAGCAATTGTGATACTACACGATCCATTACACCACCGCTATCACCACTTTGGCCGCGATTTGGTGCAAGTGAATCCAATTCGTCGAAAAATATTATGCAAGGTGCTGCTGCTCGTGCTCTCTCAAACACTGTTCAGAGAAAATTTTTAAGTATAGTTTTGTTTTTTATTAAAAATAAAAACCAATCATAAGGACAATAAAATTGGAAAAATGCTCACCTTGTCGAACGTTCTTTTCACTCTGTCCAACATACATATTTAATAGTTCTGGTCCTTTAACAGACAGAAAGTGAAGCTGACATTCTGTAGCGACAGCTTTGGCAAGCAAAGTTTTGCCTGTTCCAGGTGGACCGTACAAAAGAAGTCCAGATCTACCCATACCTGGAATATTTAGTAAAGGCATTTCAATTCTACGCATTATCTCATGCTTTAAATCAGCTAATCCTCCTATATCTTCCCAATGAACTTTAGGTACTCTTGGTGCATTAATTTGATTTGAAAACATTGACTGCATGTATTCTAGAAAATATATAAATAACATTTATATGATATCAAAATTGAAATCTTTACAGTAAAAAAATATTTCTTAATCAAAATACATACCACATGCATGAATAAAATCATCATTTGTTAATTCTATGGCATCATTATCTTCTGATGATTTTAACAACTTGAAACGATTTTTAATGGCATGTAAAACAAGAGCTTCGAGATCAGCTAATAAAAAATCTGAGCATAACTTAGCTATTTTTTGTAAATCTACTTGATATTTTAGATTTTTGTTTTCAATAAGCCAAGACAATATTTCACATCTTTGATCCTGCTCCAAATGCTTTATAGTAATTTTTTCTACAAATGTTTTTTCTGTATCAATTTGCATATCGGAATCATTAGTTGTTGCAATAATTATGAGAGGACATTTTAAATTTTTGCTGTATAACTTTTTAATTTCAATTGTAAAAGCTGAGAGTACTCTATCGTCCTTCTGCCCTTCAGCATTAAAGCCAAATACCTAAAATACATTAATGCTGTAATAAAATCTTATTTATAATATTGATAATAATTATTTAATTATTATTTATCAGGTAATTTAATTAGATTAAATTACCTGAATGTTTTGAAGCATCAGAACACATGGAACAAAATTTTCAGCATCATGAAGAATAATTCGTAATTTAGCTTCAGTTTGAGCAGATGTTAAAGATTGAACTTCTGTAAAATCAGCTTCTAATAAATTAAAACCAAGTGATTCTGCAGCAATTTTCACAAGTCTAGATTTTCCACAACCAGCAGGACCCTCCAAAAGAAATATTGGCTTTACATCGATAAGAATATCTAAAATTTGTTTGTAAATTTTAAATCCATATTACAAAAATTTTTTCATTTTTAATTTATAACCATAAATGAAAATCATACTTTTTTGTAAATATGGAGCAATACAGGATTGCACCTCTAAAAGTGATTCTTTCAAAGCAGATGGCCAACTTTCTGAAAAGTATTTTTTATTTTCATATATAATATCACAAAAGCATTTCCTTGGAAGAAAACTATTTACATTGCTCTCTTGAATTAATGTTGTTTTTCCATAAATAACAAAGCTACCATCTTCGTGAGTTTCCTTTTCAGTCTTTATACTGTTTACTTTAAAATATAAAATATCTAACTTTGAATCAGCTGTACAATATTTTGTTTCAGGAACATATTTTTTGACACTTATTCCAAAAATATCACAAAGCCTAAGATATTTTGGTGTAGCAAAAAAATTATGCAATAAACTATTCATTAGGTCATCTTTGAAATCATGTGGATTTGAAATTAGAGAAATTTTCATTTCTATGGCACATGTTAAAGAATCTTGAACAACTGGTACTAAAATATTAAAAATTATAAGAAATTTTAATTTAGAACTACAAAATAAACTTCAAAATATAAGTAAATTATTTTAAATAGAAATAAAAATTAAAGATACAAATTCTTACTCAAAAAATATAAAGAATTATTATAATCCTTTACACCTAGTCTCCTTTCTACATTAAATTTCATACTTTCAGAAACATAAATATAATTTTCTGGAATATCATCTGAAAATATCAATGCTACTTTGTACTTCCTTCTAGATGACTTATGGCACAAATAAAACCAATTCTTTGATTTGTCAACAGCCTTAGAATTGTATAAAGCGTATAAATTTTCATCTATACAAAATAAATTATTACATTTTCCATTTTTCATCGCCAAGGATGAAAATATTTTATTAGGAACGCATTGCAAAGTTAATTCCATTTTCAACAATGCTTTCAGTTTTATAAGCACATAATAACTGAGGAATAAAAAGTAAGTTGACTTAAAATTGAATTTCTTTGTAAGTTTGGTCTCATATATTAAAAATTTGATAACTTCTTTTATGGAATGCATTTTTGAGACTTTTGATTGATATTTATTCATATTTACAACAACCAGCTAACCATTGCAAAATCCACTCCAACTATAACAAAAAATTGAAAGATTTAATTATATTGTAATATTTTTATTATAATTTATTTATCCATTTTTCTTTGTTTTACGATATAAATAAAATTTTGATTATATAACAAAACTTTTATAATTAAAATAAATTATACAATTTAATTTTTTTTTATTTACATTAGAAATACACATTTAATGTTTCATATTTCTTTTTGAAATTAATAATATTATTATTCAAAAATAATAAATTAAAACATTGCCATAATTAATAAAATGAGAATGCTAAAACTTCCTATAACAAATCTAAACAATATGTGTTTATAATACACATAAAAAGTCATCAAAACAACCGAACCTTTAAAAGACCTCAAGACATTTAAAATTTGAGGTTGCATTGTCCGTGTAAGATAACCATATGTTATCCATATGTGATAAGAGCCTTAAAAAAACCCTGAACACAAATGTTATATGATTGGGCGTGTATAATTTATATTTTTAATATTCTCCGAAGAGTCCACAATAGCTGCAATAATTTCATGCTGATAAATTGACGTATGCAACAGCCAATCACAACTAGAGTTAAATTTAAAAAACTTTTATTTACCAACGGAACTCATTCATGATTGGTTATCCCATGCGCAATTAATTTTCGCTTGCGATCATTGTACTTATTGTGAACGTAACGTCAATAAAGTCAGGTGGTTTCTGCTAGGAGATCACAAGATCTTGTTCCTAAAAGTCTCTCCCTTTTTACGATCGTAAAAACTTTATTCTTTGTATTGAATAAGAAATACTATCAATAATAAAAAATGTCACTTCATTCTGCTGGAAAGGGAAAACTTTTAGCTGTAATTGGTGATGAGGTAAAAATTTACTAATAATGATTAAATAATACTTATTATTTTTGCTTATGTTCATAAATCTTTTGATCTATGTTTTCTCAAACTAACATTAATCATTATTTTGGTTTGCTTTATAGGATACATGTGTTGGATTCCTCTTAGGAGGCGTTGGAGAAATCAATAAAAATAGACATCCAAACTTCATGGTTGTTGATAAAAGTTAGTACATTAATGTTAACAATAAATATTGTATGGTTCTCGGACAATTAATTATTTTCTATTCGTTTATTCTGTATACATTTTTTGTTTGTATTCTAATTTAGTAAAAAAATTTTAATTTTTCAGATACAGCGGTCGGAGATATAGAAGAAACTTTTAAAAGATTTATTAAACGAGATGATATTGATATCATTCTTATCAATCAAAATGTAAGTACGAACATTAAAATCAGATTATGTTATGTTTAGTTTCTTCATAACAAACTTTTTTTTAATATTTTTATTTTGTATTCAATGAATCACACTATAACAAATAGCAGAACTCAATTTAACATATCTGTCAATAAAATTATTTTTTTTTTCTATTAAAACTATTATGCGTTAATCAATTATGCCTTGAAATCAATACAATCCATAAAAAATTAAACTACACAAGTTAACTCTAAATAAATATAGGTTAGATTCTTATTTTAAAAATGTTAAATACAACATGATTTTGCTTTAATATAATTAAATAACACATATTTACACTTTTCTTTATAGATTGCAGAAATGATTCGACATGTAATAGACAGTCATACACAGCCTATACCATCTGTTCTAGAAATTCCAAGTAAAGATCATCCATATGATGCGAGTAAAGACTCGATCCTTCGGCGTGCTAAGGTAATTTTTGTTAATTTATTGTTTATTCAAAGAACTAATATAAAACTTAAAAAATTAATTAATCATATCGATACACATACATGAAGGACACTTCTTACCAACTAGCAAAGTAAAAAAAATAAACATCGTTTAAACTATCTACGTGATATCTAAAACACTAAATAGTTCATTTGAAATTAGCATTTTCAAAACGTTGATGATTTCTATAGAAGAAAAAAATATTTTTTTTACTTTGTAAGTTAGCTTGAAATGCCCATTCATGTATGTTACATATGTGTATATATTCATATACTTATACATCATAATTTTTTTCAGGGAATGTTCAATCCTGAAGACATTCACTAATGACTTTTTGTATTAAAGGAAATTCATTATTAATGTTTATAATTTTAGTGAATTGAAACAAAAAAAATGAACGAAATGTTTATTTAACTTGATTATTATATCACTTCATTGTTATATAAATATACAATATTGTTAAAGTGTAATTTATAAACAACTTATCAGTATATATTTTCTGAATTAACAATAGTAAAATAAGATTATTATAAAAATTAAAAATAGATTTATTAGAAGAATAAATAAAGTTGAAAAAATTTTTAGGATCTTATAAAACAGTATTTAAAATGGCAATTTTTAAAAGTTATAATTTTTATTATTTACTTGTTTGCAAAAAACGATAAATGAATTAATACATTAATATTATGTTTAAGAAAAAACTGTAAAAAAAGCCCTGTAAAACACCTATATTAATAATCATGATTCTCTAATAAATAAATCAATATTTTTGTTAAATTTAGATCGAATGAAACTTTAACAGATTTATGCCGTTCTCATTGTAAATGTTTATAACTTATCAAAAGTATTAAATGTAAAAAGAACTCCAATATCCAATAATAATAAAATTAAAAATTTGAATTCTTTGTGTCGTTCTTATTTACTTGAATTTACAGCGATTATCATAGCATATGTAAGGTTCGTTTATCACGCATACAGATAAAAAGATGATTCTTGCGCGAACGGAAGTTTTTCGAAAAAAGTTTCTTCTCATTCTCGTACAAAATTTGCTGTCGAAATATGAAGATAACTGTAAGCGTAGCTCTTGCATTATTATTGCTAAAGTTTCATGTGGAAATTGTTTAACACGTTAACGAAGATATAAAGATATTTAATAAAATAATTCGACACTGAATAATTTTGATGTCTGCTGTTGTCTTATTTGATTTGAATTATTATATTTAATTGGTGGTAAATTGCAGAATGATAGAGGAACTTTATAGAAGATTCTCAAGCATATTTTAATTTGTACCCTAAGGCCTGATTCTGTAGTGATAAATTTAGTTTGTCACCATAGAGATTTGTAATATACAATGAGTTCATCATTTCTTTGTCACTGTAGAATCACCCTCTGAAGAGGAAACAGAAAATGAGAAAACTTCCGAAACTTCGATAAAATAAAGGATGTTAAAAAACTAAAGAATATCTTCTATACTCGCTGGTGAAAATCAACAATTAAGTTTCTATCACTTAATTACTAATTTATCGCCTTGAGTGTCACGGTAAAGATTTTTCTATGCTGTTACCATATAAAAATATTAGTCTTGCGGCAAACGGAATTGAAGAATAACGAGCAATAGTCATATTAGAAGTTAAATCCAAATGCCGTTTTTAAAAGCTTTTAAAACATATATAAGTAAAATTTAATTTAATATTATCTCTCGTTAATTTGTAAATTATATCATCTTGTGGTATTTGAAGTTAAGATAAAAAGTTCTATAAGCTCAAACACTATTGAAAATTCATGAGTAACATGCTTAAAATTTTACAATAATAAAATTTTAAGTTAATATTAATTTATAATATAAAGTTTTTAATTTTTTTAACATAAATAATAAATAAGTTAAAAAAATAAAAAGCTGTAAATATATATTTTGAATTTTATTAACGAGCCAAGAAATTCTGAGCACTAAAAGTATTCTCTGTAATGTAGATTATTTAAATTAACTTACGAAAATTCAAAATACTGCTCACGGACGTTTTTTGATAAAATCTCAACGAAAGAACGCTATAAATAGAATTGTATCAAAGCACAAAATCTGTAAGTATCAGATAAAAAGAAAATGTCAAAAATCTATAGCTGGAACAGTATAATATTATTTATTTAATTTTTTTACCGAATCCCTACTTTTAATTCATATTCGAACGTAAGGAACAAAAAATTCTAATATGATAAATTTAATTAGTATCTTCGATGCTCCATTAGTCATATTATGAAAAGTTTACAATTTTTAAAGTTCATTGTAGTTAAATTTTGGTAAATTTATTTTGGAAAATAAATAAAAAAATGAATACGTGCAAGCTAACATGAAGGGAGTTCTTATAATGAAGATGAGAAAGATTATTCGCAAAGGAATTTTAGAAAAGACAGTTTAATTTACTTCTTGAACTCAAATGGTCATACAATCACTGCGTATCATGATAGTCGTTATATAGTATATATTAATAAAAATATCTTCAATATACTAAAAATTTTTTTTTCTAAATGTATTCGTAAGAAGCAATAAAGAACTAATACTTAAATCATAAAACATTTTTCAAATCTTTCAATCCCATATTTACTGTCATTAAACTGTAGTCAACGGTTATTAGCCCGGTCATTTTTCAAATCTATAAAGTTCTAAATTAATAGTAATTTGAAATTAAAAAAATTTTTTCACTATTTATTTAATATTTTGTGTATACGAATAGATTATTTTTTCTTGCACTATTTTAAATTATAAAAATAGATAGATTACAGCGTTGTCATAAGCTTGGTGATGTCACAAAAACAGCCAGGGGATTGCTTTGGCAAGCTGCACAACGCTTCATCACAAGGATAGGAGATATAAGATGAATGTGGCAAACAAAGATAGTACTATTATATATAGTTTATTACTTCGGAACAAGGGGCCAGCTGACTACTTCTAATATTCAAATATTTTCAAATAAAATAGATGATTTTATTTTTTTAATGGATTATTTATTAGAAATTTTAAGTTTTCAATAACTTGAAAACATATTATAAACTTTTTTTTAATGATTTAAAACTTTTTTATTGTGTAAAATATTTTTATGCATCAAATCAACAAATATATATTATTGATGGGTACAAGTTTTATTTATATAATCCTTTTTTATTTTTATTCAACAGCATATTAACCAATTATCAATAAATATCATTTTAGTAAATAATTTATTCTTAAATCGTTTGTTAATCAAAAACACGATCGTCTAAATAATGAAAAAATTCATAAAATGCTGAATGATAATTATGCAGTTCACCGCTAAAGCATCGAAGCTTGCGTCATAGAAAGCACAGAATTTTAAATTTAAAATCCAGTGATGCTTTTTAAATGCACACTTCATCATAATAGTCAGCTTCGATTACTCCGAAAAACAATGACGGTCACAATTCGTCCCTTTCAAAAGAAAAAGATGCAACATCGCGACTATCCTAAAGTGCAACAGAGACAGTGCGATTATCTGAAGTGCATTAAGCAACAGTAAAGCTACAAAGCAGTAGAATAGAGAGAGGCATCGTAGCAGAAGACAATTAAAACCGTTGAATAAGCACTGGAACGGCCGTTGAGTTGTTTTTAGTGAGAGAGAGAAAGAGACAAGGAAAGAGAAGTATAGGCAACGCGTACACATACATTATATATACCAGTGGTGTATTGTGTGCTCACGACAGGGCGAGAGAAAAGAGAGAGAGAATGTTTAAAACCTAACCTATTAATCTCTCTCGTCGGTGTCTGTTTAGCGTCCGAGTACAGTGTTTATTAAAAAAAGGCTCTCAAAGCCTATTTGCTTCATCTTCTTCAGGATTGTAACGCACATAATTATTTATTATGCTAGGATTTACGGTGAGTCAATTTTGCAAAAAGATCTCTGTCTTTTTCTCTTTTTTTTATCTCGCGTTATTAACCCTTAAAGACGCTTTCTTCATATTTTAAGGCATGCTGTATAATAGTGTGTATATTTTTGTGTTCCTATATTTTTTTTTAATAACTGAGTGTATGTTTTATATGGATTGTTATATACATGACTCCTCTTTTTGAAGTGGCTCTCTCTTTTTCTGTCTCTCGCGCTCTCTTTGTATTGTATAGACTCTTTTACGCTCGAGTTACAGACCCGTCGTTTTTGACATTGAGTTAGACGAGATAGATAAAGAGAGCGACTTATTTGGGAGGTGTAAGGGTAAAGATTTTTTATGTAGCATTTGTGATTATCGTAATCAAGCCGTTTTGTTTATGTTTAAATTGCACAGGGTGGTTGTTATATGGTGGTGTGCCTAAGTGTAATAGGGGCAAGAGGGATGTACCTCTTGAATTTTTTTTTGTACGTGTGTCACACATCGCAAAGAGATAGGAGAGAGATGTTGAAAATTTCGATCAATCAGTTTTGAAGGATTTTATTCACAAAAAAAACTTGCATCCCATTTTACAATGCTTTATCTTTTTTAAGAGTAGGTGGGTAGACGAAGTTTTTGAAGAATTTTTTTTTTCGCTTTTTTTCTTCAAGTTGCGGCGGTTTGCATATGTTGCTGGGTGTTCGGTTGTAATTTGACAGTCCCGTGATACTCTATTTTAGGCCAGCTTATGAAGGAATTGCTTTTTGGATGACTTAAATATTTTTTCGAACTTTTTTTTAAATTTTTAATGCTTGGATTTTTGCATGCTTGAAAAAATCGTAAGATTATAATTTTTATTGTTTTTTGAATGTTTCTTGAATCAATTTTTGATATGATGAGGTAGTCATTTTGAATTTTGAGTAGCACTGCATATGTTGCTTTCATGTTTAGAAAAAATTGCAATTCTTGTTGACTGCAAATTATTTAATAAATATTTTTTGCATCATTTCAGTACAAAGTATTTTATAATGATCTACCATTTAGAATCAAAACTATAATAATTACACAGTATATTAATTTTAAATTGTTAAAATTAAAATCAATAGTTTATTGATTTTTCTGTTTGACTTCAAGTACAGTTACTCAACTAAAATTTATAGATGAACATTTTTTATAATATTATTTTATTGTTAATTATTTTATAGTAACACAATATTTTAAGTTAAGAAAAAAACTCTTTTAATGATAATTTTTATAAAGCTAAAGATGGTATTAAAAAATTTATATTTATATTTTGAATATTTGTAAATTTATATAAATATTTAATAGTGATATATTTTGATAAAATAATACCTGTAAATGTCTTTAGATGATTCATTAAAATTATGGTTCTCTTCAATAATTTAGTTAATATATTTATCTGTATAGAAAAATTTATCAATATTTTTTGTGATTTCTACATTTTACTTTAAAATTAGATATTTAAAAATTAAATGTCTATTTCATATTAAAATTAAACATGTATACAACTCTTATTGCAGAATGTATAAAAAGAATTCTAGACCAGGAAAATGGATCCAGCGACTGTTATTGCTCTCTGTAAGGAGAACATTCAGCCTCTGAGGCATGGAAGAAATGCAACTCAACTCGGCACTGCCCTTCGTGCTCAGGATGATGTAGAAGCTCAACAATTACTCCTACAGGAGAGGCAGTAAGTTAATTGGTTTTAAATACAAAACAGGAAATTAATCGTGAATACTTATACAATAAATAAATTGATACTAAAAAATTGATGGTTTACTTTAAGCATCATTGATATTTAATAGTATATACTAGTAATTATTTGTAATTAAAACTAAATCTTAAATTCAGAATATTTAATAATAAAGTATGAATTTATTAAAATGTAAAGTAAATACAATTTTATTATTATGTTTAGAATGTATGAGGATACCATAAAAAATTATGTAGGCGATGATCCTCTGGAAAACTGGTTTGAATACATCTCGTGGGTAGAGCAAAGTTTTCCTAAAAGTGGACATGAATCTCCATTAGGAAAGCTTTTACAACAATGCTTAACAGCTTTTGAAAAAGATGTTAAATATCATCAAGATCGTAGATTTATTCGATTATGGATTAATTATGTAAGTATACCTTGAAATGTATGTAAAAAAAAATATTTAATGTAAAACAATTTTTTGTTATACTATTTTTCATTTTTGTGTAATAGATAAGTATGCAGAAAAATCCTTTAGAGCTATATCAACTTCTTTATAATAATGGAATTGGAACAATGATTGCTGATTTATATCGTGCTTGGGCATTTGAATTAGAACAAGTTGAAGATTTTAAAAGAGCAGATGAAGTGTACATGATTGGCATGAATTGTAGGGCTGAGCCTAAAGAAGAATTAGATTATGCTCACAAGTATGAAATGCATTTTTTTAAATAAATTTATTCCAATCAATAGATAATAAAACAAAAACCATTAAAATAAACATATCTATGTTTTTAGGAATTTTCAATTGGCTGTAGCTCGTAAAATGCTTGGACGCAATGATGAGAGAAACGAAGTTTCCTTAGCTGAACAAAGACAAGCTTTTAGCTCTTTGAAAGCAATAAAAGCAGGAAGAAGAGTAGGTAGTATAAGAACTGGTCACAGAGTCCGTGATTACGTGCCAGGTGCAATCCCACAACAAATGGGATCAATGAATCATACCTCAAAGCCAAACGTCCCTATTCAAATATATCAGGTTTGGTTTTAAGATATATTATGAGTAATTTATTTATTTATTTAATAATATTTGATTATTTAATTTTTTTAGGATGATATGCCTGGAGAAATGAAAGGCTCTAGCATATTAGATCATGTTCCAATAGAAGAAGCTATACACAAGGAAAATACTATTAAACCTGGGCCCTGGAATAATAGTGCAAGAAAATGTCCATTAATGTCATCTTCTGTGAAGCCATCTTTCAAAGGTGAATAATCTAAAAAAAAATATCTCATATTTGTTATTCTAAGTTGTGATTATATGTAAAATTATTAAATATATTTTTCAGTACATGAGGACACTGAAGAAATTAATATGGATAAAATAAGACTATTCCCAAATCACGTAGAATTCTTTGATGATAGTAAATATGATGAGCACTTTGTAGTACCCGTATTTGTTCCAGATGTGCCTAATCCAAATGTTATATTAAAACCTCATTATCCCAAAGACTTAGTTTATGCCAATAATATGGATAGAAGTATGGAACAAATTAGAGCTGAAAAATATCTTGCAAGGTACCTTCCAGGCATTTTCATTTCATAACTTATTTTTTATATTTTAAATTCTAAGTTTTGAATCATTTTTTTCTTACTTTAAGTTCTTTACAGTAAACTTGAAAATCGTATTGTAAATAAATTTTTAGTTTAAGCAATTAGGTAAGTAATAATTTAAATTATTTTTCATAGACAACCTAAAAGTAATTCTCCAAATGGACAAACACAGGAGACCAATAATTTAGAACAAGAACATTCCGTACCTAAAGTAAATGATCTGATACATCAGATACATCAAGACAATCACTTAGAAGAAATGGAGCGCCAAAATGCGGAAAGGCAGAGACTTGAACAACAACAGAGAGAGGCTGAATTAGAAAGACAAAGGCTAATAGAACAGCAACAAAGAGAAGCTGAATTGGAGAGACAAAGACAAATAGAACAACAACAACGAGAGGCTGAATTGGAAAGACAAAGACAATTAGAACAGCAACAACGAGAAGCTGAACTTGGTAAAAATTATTTATTATTGTAATATTCTAATTTTTTGAAATTCCAAATTTGTTTAATGAATCGACTAATAATTAATATGATTAAAAGCCATTTGTTTTAAAAAAAATTAAATTAAAAAAATCAAAATATGTAAACAAATATTAGATGATGCATAAAGAATAGTTTTATAATCTGACTCAATAAAACTATTCTTTTTATTGATTCAGTAAATTTGTAAATATACATGTACATGCATTTTGATGTCACATTTTATGATTTTAAAAAGTTTTTGATTCATTATAAGAATTAAAACCTTTTATAAATAAATGCAAAAATTTTATGAATATTTTATTTTTATTGTAGAAAGACAACGACAACTTGAATTGGAACGACAACGTCAAGAAGCAGAAATAAAACGTCAAATGTATGAGGCTGAACAAAAACGTCTTGAAGCCGAGCGTCTTCAACGTCAACAACAACAACAACAGCAACAGCAGCAACAACAAAGTTTACACAGTTCCAGTTTTTTAAGTCAACATCTCTCATCAACAACAGATGAACAACATTTACTTGGTCAAAGTATGACAGTTAATACAAAAGAGGCATTAAGTGAACTGCAAGACCTCTGGCAATCGCCTGGAAGTAATTCTAGTCGTTTAATGTCAAGCTCAGCTGTACATAGAATGCAATCTGATACACGTGGCAAGATCTCATTTGACATTCACATGGATAGTTCAATGACGCAAAATGTTGTTAGCAAAATGCATCATCAATCGCAGCACCAACAAACTTATAACCATGTACAGACTTTTAATGATCAAGAAAATCATCATTTTCATAACTCGTACTCTAATCATGAACACCAGAATTCTTATGGAAATCACTCGGTGGTTCAAAATTCATATCATTATCCAATGCAGGTATATATTTTTAAGTAACATTAAAAAATGTAAAAAAAAATAATTTTTAATATTTTTTAAGTAAATCCTTTCTCTTTCTTGTTTTTAATAGCCTCATCATGAACAGCACATGCCGTCTCCGCATCAACAGCAATCTCTTCATCATCATTCTCAACAACATTTGCAATCACCACATCATCATCAAGCATTGATGCAACAATCTCATCAGCAACATCATCAACAAGTTTCTCCTCATCAACAAGTTTCTCCTCATCAACAGGTTTCCCCTCATCAGCAGGTTTCTCCGCATCAAATTTCTCCACATATGCCCTCTGCTCATCAACTTGGTCATCATCAGACATCACCACATTCGATGCATCATCAATCACCACCACAGCATCATCCTATGGCTGCTCAACAACACCATTATTCTCAACATCCACAAATGCCTGTTCAACATATGCAGCATCCTCAAATTGCTCCACAACAACAGCATCTTAATGCTTCTCAACATTTGAATACAACGCAACATATGAATGTGTCGCAAAATTTAAATAGCTCTCAACACATAAACGTACCCGTACATATCAATACATCTCAACATATGAATACATCACAACATATGAATACGTCACAACACATGAACACATCAACCCATATGAATGCATCGCAACACTTACAACATCACACTCATCACTCTCAGTTTTTGCATCATCAACAGCAACCTCATCTACAGCATCCTCAACATCATCAACAACTTCCTCAGCCGCATGTTCAACAGCATATTTCACAACATGCTCAACATCAACAGTCTTCGCAGCAGCATCATATGTATAATAATATTGTGCCAAATAATATGGGATATTCACAACCATACGTTCCGACTCTTCAATCTACGCACACAAGTATTGAACAGTCACAGAAGCAAATGCACTATCCAGGTTACGTTGATCCAGTAGTTACAGAAAGTAGTAAACCTGCACCTTATCGTATGCCTCCTGAGTTGCCGCATATAAAATCGCCAGGCATGAATCGTCGTGATCTTAAATATCTTGAAAATGCTGAAAATAAAGAGAATGCGGCTGTAGGTGAACCATATAATGGTATTGAAGATAGCATTATAAAACAGCAACAATATCAACATCAGCCACAAGAGGATGAAAATAATCTTTTTATAGATGGTATTTCACCATTGCCTGATTGCAATGAAACATGTTATACAGAAACATTTAATAATAGGTCTCTAATTGCCTCCACTCCTATGACTAATCATTTTAAAGCATACAAGCCACCTAAGGACATTCAACAGCAACATCAACAACCACTACAACATCAACAACAGCATATTCAACATCAACAACATCAGCAACAGTACGCGAATCAATCTGTTGTTCCACCACCCTCGTGAGTATTTTTATAAATTTATCCTTTTAATTATTATTGAAATTAAAGAATAAAAATTTACTATTTAAAACTATTTTTTTAGTGTGCAAAATGTACCTCATGAATTAGGTGAAAAATTAAGTGTCATAATGGAGTCTACTAGAGAATACGTCTCCAGCAGTTCTGCTAGCAGTGGAACTACTAGAACTGGATTTACTATAACTCGTGAAGATTTGCCAACAATTAAAGAGCAGTCAACTATAGATGGTAAACATATTTATGCAATTATATAATAATTCAATAAGTAAATATAAAATATTATTCTTACTTTTTATAATGTGCAGATACAACGACAAATGAGCATTATTTGGGTGGCGGTGGTATTTACGATCAAAGTCAACAGCATGCATCTTATGAACAAAAAATGCGAGCTCAGATTCAAGCAGTACATGCACAGAGTCCACGTACTGTACAACGTAATGTTGATCAGATTACCAGCGATATTAAAACCAATTGTGATTTACGCAAATCTATTAGTTTTAATGGTACTGCGGCTGATGCAAGTAATCAAGAACCGTCCACATTACCAGTGATGGATGAAACAACTAAGATTGAAGAAAAACCAACGCCTGACGTTTCAATGGATTGTGAATATCAAGAGCCTATGGAACAGGTGGTTGAAGAAGAAAAAGTTAAAGAAAAAGAAGAACCACCGTTTGAATTGCCAAAAGGTGACATTAATCCCTTTGATAAGAGTTTGATCAATGGCTTGCTCAGAAGAATGAAGTTCCCTTGTACACAACATGCGGATGGTTATGTCAAACTCAATTCCAATCTAATTAAGTTTGTGCCTTCTAGTACTATAACACTTGGTAAGTAAATTTATTTTTATTATTGAATATTAATTTCATTATTATATTTTTTTGCATTTAGAATATTTCTAAAAATCTATTTATAAAAAAAATATTTAATTAAAAATTTTTATTTAATAGGGAGTGATTTGTATGATTTGGATAAGTGCCTTGGGAAAGGAACATATGGAACAGTTTTTAAAGCAATTGATTTGCAAACTCGCAAGGTTGTTGCATTAAAAACACAAAAACCTGCATGGGTTTGGGAATATTACATTGCTAGGGAGATTAAGACCCGACTTACAAATCCACATATGGTAAATTTAAAATATTTATTGTGAAAAGCTACGGTCTTTTATTACATAATACAAATGAAAATTTATTGTTTTTAGCTGAGAGGTTTCATGGATGTTCAAACTTCTTACATAGCTGAAAATGGAAGTGTTTTAGTCTCAGAATTTTCGAAGTATGGCACATTACTTGAAGTAACAAATAAAATCAAGATCTCAACAGGAAAGCCCTTAAGTGAACCACTAGCTATATTCTTTACGATCGAAATGATACAAATTGTAGAATACTTGCACAAATGTCAAATCATACACGCTGATATTAAGCCAGACAATTTCCTGTTGATGCACATGTATGTTAATATATACTTAATACATTAACTTTACTTTGAGTTTATTAATAAAAATATTTTTTTGATAGGCCATCCGAAGATGTCAGACCAACTATTCAGTTGATTGATTTCGGGTGCAGTATAGACATGAGTCTATTTCCAGAAGGCACTAAATTTACGCAAATTATAAAAACAGAGGATTTCACGTGTATTGAAATGCAGACTGGAAAACCTTGGACTTATCAAACCGATTTATATTGTTTAGCTGCCTCTAGTCATTGTCTCCTTTTTGGTAATTATATGAGGGTTTCCATGACTGGCAATAAATGGTACATTAATTCAAAATTACCCAGGTAAATTAATCACTGCAGAATTAAATATATTATTTTAGAAACTTGTGAATATAACTTTAAAAAAATTTTTAAGGTATGCCAAAAAAGCTGTTTGGGAGCAGTACTTCACCGAGTTATTAAACATTGAATCATGTGAGAATTTACCTGACTTACCAAAACTACGAAATTTGATGGATGAAGCATTAACACAAATGCCTGAACTTCAGACCAAATATCGACAATTCTCTAATGTTCTTAATCACCGATAACGCTTACTTAAGTCGTCGTGTCATTCACGCATTATCATTCAACGAAACGTATCAAATACTACGTCTATTAGATATCGATTGTTACACTGCTCTATCGGTTGTTTTCTTTTTCGTTTTATTTTTCCTTTTATAGAAAACTTGCCAATTTTTGTATTTAATTTTAATTGATAGACAATTATTAAAACGTTAATATTTCTTTAATGATTTTTTTCTGCTTTGCTTAAAATTGTAAATTTAACTGCAATATTTAAGTTATGAAAAAACAATTCAATAGATACTTTAATTAATTAAAAAATTTTTGCAAAACAAAAATTATCTGAAAAGTTTAGCGTTTTAATGAATGTTTGTCAGTCGAAAAATGAATTGATAGAAAAAGAGGAACTGAAAATAAAAAATAACAAATATGTATAAGTTCCCTATAATATGCTGCATTGCTAATGCTTTAAAAAAATTAAGCAACAAATGTTTATAAAAAGTGAAAATAATTGTACTGTGCTATTTATTAAGAACATCGTTTACAATTTAATAATTTTAAGACCTTAAGAACTCTCGACTAATATTTCGGATGTGCTTGTTGTGTATCAAACTTAATCATAATTTAAGCGAACAAAAGTTGCAATTATTTTGTGATGTGCAAAAAGCAACTGTTATTTTAAGCAAATTTTTATTTTTTTTTTTAGAATTTATTGCATTTTAAGAGCGTTATTTTAATTTTTATTTTAGTATTTGATTAAATAAATACTTGTAGGTTTTATTTATGTGTAATTTATGATTAAGATTGATACATATTAATACGCATATTGAACCGTCGTATAGTAGGTTCTATCAAGAATAGGGTAGTAAAAAGCTTAGGGAAGTAATAAGACAAGCCACTGACAAAGATTTCAGATTTCCGTTGAGGGTGATTTATTGTTAGATTTTATAAAAACCTACAAAATATTAGAACATATAATAATTATAATAATATTAAAGTATGAATAACGATAATAAAAGTAAATGGTTTTCACTAAGGCACATTTAATTGATAAAGCGACAAAATATTGCGCACGTTCAATCATACACTGATAAATGTATACTTCGCCTTATTTGGACGATGCAGCATAAAAATAAACTAAAAAGATAAATGCAAAAATAAAATTTGAATGCCTCTCGTGAAACTATAAATTTTCTTACAGACTTTCAAATATTGTCCTTTTTACGTCGATTGAAGTTTAAAAGGGCAATGCTAAAAAAATAAAAGTGATACGCTGGTCTTATTTCGTTTAAAATGAAAAAGCTCCAATTGTTTTAACAAATACTAAAGTATATAAAATTATATCTTTTTCTATAAAAATAAAACAAAAGGAGACTTGTAAAAATATGATTTTAATTTTTTAAATCCCTTTCTCTGCAATGTCTTTAAGAATTATATTGCAAAATTTTTCAAAAATTTTATTGTAGAAATTTGTATATACAGAATATTTAAATTTAACTACTAATTCTAAAATACACTTATATTCGTAAATAGGCTTTTTTATAAACATTTTAAAATTTTGAAAAATTCAGAATTTACATATTTCATTGAAAGTTGATATACATACTTTTAATTAAAGCATTCCATTATTTTTCAGATTTTTTATATCTGAAATATTTTAGACAATTTTTTTCGTCGTAAACAAACTGACAAAACAGATCAATTTTTTCACGCGTTAAGGAAATAAATATTAGTCTTTTTTACTATTTTTCTTTTCAAGATATTAAAATCTGACGCGATTTCGTGTTATATTTTATAATTTTATTGATAAAATTTTTTTTAAACAAACTTTGTTTTTATATGTACATTATAATGCGAACAACGATGTGAAATTTTTTCAAGCTTAAATTAATATTTGTAAAATTTATATTTTGTACTTGTATAATTTATAATAAGTAAATGAATTAGAGAATTGTTGTGCAAGTCACGCAGACGTGTCAGAAAATAATATGCATAGTTAATAAAAAAACAGTTGTATTATTAGATTATAAATATGAGAATATAAATATTTACGAATTACGTTGCTAAATATTTTTTAATTAATCCTTTATCATTAAACTTAAATGTAAATATGAATATAGCACTTATAATACAAGATTTATGCAGTTTATATTATTTTTATTTCGAAGTCTATAAAAAAAATATAAAGTTATAAATACATTCATATAAAAATAATTTACAATAGTATAAAATTATGAATACATTACGATATAATATTAACAATATGTTTTATCTTAATCTTGTATATAAAACTTAATCAATAACATTTTAGAAAAATATTTTCATTTGTTATATTAAACTTTTCTTAAGTTTATTTAAATTCAGCTCATTATTTCATGTCATTTTCAATTTCGTTAAATATTTACAAAATACAATGAATGTAAAAGTATATCTTGCATTGAAGACATACTGAAAAAAGTCGTTCTTTATTTTATTTAAATGAAAGAAACAATAATTATCAATTTATGACAATTATGTAAATTTAATATGGTAAGCATAATTAAATTTTTATAGATATTTTTTAATTTTTGTATTAAAAATTAATTTTTGAACTCCAGATGAAACTAGCGATGATTTATATAATACATGAATGAAAATGGAACGATTTACTCATACTGCACATTACCTATTAATCGTTTCTATATTTTGATTACATTCATAAATGAAATGTAAAAGTAAGCATTAATAGTTATAGATCCAATAAGAGAAAATTTAAAAATAGAGATAGTTTTTCATGCTATAAAATTATGTTTTGTAAGTAATGTAGAAGCATATAAGAAGTATTTATGACCTATGCATACTTAGAATTGTAACTGCATTATAATTGTTAAATTTTTAGATAAATAATGTTGATTAAGTAATGTTCATCATTGCATATAATTGCAATTTTGGAAGCAAATTTCAATTTGATTCGAGTTATTAATTTTTACCGTAAAATTTGTGATTTAGTAAATACAGTAATAAATTTACATTAATTTTAGCTTTGCCAAACATATCCATAATAGGCGAATTCTCATATTGTAATTGTAACAGTTTGGTGATATCAACTTCGACCGTTTCCATTTCGACGCCCATGAACTTGCCCTTTACAGCAAACACTCCATTATGCTCAGTTGGAACGATTTCAAAAAGCACGTTCTTGAATTGTGACTGCGGCAGACCTTCTATTTTTACAAGTATGCCTTTCTCATGCAGTTTAGCTGCAGAATATTTGAGTGTTGTCTTGTTTTTAAGTTTGCCATGATCTTTTTTCTTAATTACCTTCAAAGCGTGCCTAGATCTAAAAATAATTTTAAAAATTAAAAAATTTTTTTCAATTTAAAAGAAAAAAATACACTAGAAATTTTTTTATTAAAAAAAAAAAAAAGATTTTGAATGTTGCTTTAATCGAAAAACTGATACTGTAGGTGGTATCATTTTATAAATTAATTTATGAAAAATATTGAGTTCCTTTTATTTTATATTAAAAAAAAACTTAAAAATTCCCAAATATCTGCGTTTTTTAGAAAATTTAAGTGTATTTTTTTTTATAAATTTATAAAATTTTATTCTTTTTAAAGAATAAAACAGTTACCCTTTTCCTGCGTTAAGATTCACTAAGCACTGTTTTAAATACTCATTATAATATTCAACTTGTTCTTTATAATAATTGGCTTTCTCTTCTAGTCGCTGTTTTGTAATTCGCAGATTTATTAATTCTTTATTTCGTAAAATTCTGTATCGGTTCTTGTTACAAAGATCTTTGGCTATCGCAGTAACAATAGTTTGATAACCATCTTCTCGTGATACCCAACCACCAAGCACAAGTTTATTTAAATACGAGCGTAATTGGAGTTTGCAATCGTTCAATGAATCGCTGTAACAAAAATTGAGTTTTATAAATTTTTTTAAACATAATATTATTTTTCATTAATATCAGAATCATTATTTTAATTGATAATAATATTCATTCTATAAATTTTATTTTTTATTTTATTACCTGTCATGAATCATCGTTAGGTGTTTCATATTTTTTCCGTTATACAGTTTTTCTTGAACTGGTGAATGCATATTTTCTAAGGCCTCAATTAAAGTTTCTCCCTTTAAGTATCGTAGAACCGAAACTAATAATTCTTTCGTTTTTATGAACAATCGGTTCAAGCTCGTATCATCGTCTTCAGGAACTTCGAATTTATTACTAAGTACAAGACATACTTCTGTTTTTCCAAGTCGTGCTATACATGCTTCGTTAGCAGTGTCAGCTAAAGAAATTAACAATAGCAATTTAAAAAAATCTATTATAATTTAAATGTAAATTTTTCAAATAAAACGCTTTTAACTTACTTAATCCAGAGAGGGCATTTATTGAAGGTGCAGCATTTCCTAGATCATCAAGTAGCTCGTGCAAAGGATCCAATGGATCCGGAGCTATTTGATCCTGATATTCTAGCAATAGTAGATGAGTGTCATGAATTTCTTGTAATGATATTGCGATTTCGGGCTTATGGATAAGCGTAGCCTCCGTGTATTCGTGTATGCTAAAGTGTTCGTCGAGTTCCTCAATTTCACAACAATAACGGAAGAATTTTTTAAACTTTTCGTGACTTTCGATTATAAACGGATTTAAACAAACGAGATGCGCAGATTCTTCTCCAAACTATATTTAAAATAAAATTTTATTAATTTAACAGATATGCATAAATAGTTCAAACTTCAAAATTTTAGGAAACTATTTAAAAAAAAATAGCAATAATACATTAAAAAGTAAAACTTACTCCTTTTTTCGCTGCTGCAAACTGTAAAATTTTAGCAATACTTGCTAAATTTCTTCTTTGATCACTTGAAAGTGGTCTCTCAACGGGGAACGTAACAATATCATAAGCATCCGGAGCTACGATAGCGGCATTGATAAAATGATAATAAATAAAATTACCGACAACTTTAAGTCTTGCCTTCTCTGGTGTATCGGGAAATTTTTCGTTTAAAGTATCATTTAGCATTTTAGCCATATATAACATTCCGTAAGGAATTAGATCTCTTGATGATGTTATTCTATTCAATAATTCCAAAACAGTAGTTTGTAATATTTTTATACTATTGGTCAATCTTGTCTGTACTTGTTCATACATTAGGGCTTGATGTTCACTTACAGTGTATGGCAAATCTCTAAAATTTATTATATAAATTATTTACAATATATTTTAAAAAGTTTTAATTAAAAATTAAAAAAAAAAATATAGTTATGGTATTAAACAATTTACAATGCTTTTCCAGTTTCCATTTCAAGTTGATTTCGCCAACATTTATAAATATCAACTGGATTAGTTTCTATCATGATTGATTTATCGGCAAGTATTTGTTCAATTATCGGTCTCAAAATTTCACGTAACGCTCTTTGGCCATTCAAATTCCTTGCATAATTTATTGCCATCTTTAAAACTGGTGGATCACCCGCGACAATTTCTGAAGGGGTTTGAACTTTACATCTGCAAAAAAAATTTTTTTAATAAAAAATACCATTTCTTTGGATTGTTAATTATAATTTACTTAAAAACAACTTTTCAGATTTTAAATTTTATTCTAAGACAAAAAAGTGATAATATACAATTATACAAGAGATTGAAAATCGCAAACTGATCTTTGCCATAATTGCATATTGTAATAATTTTTTTCTATCCTTGAAAAAACACCTAATCAGAAAGCTCGAAACGTAGATTCAAAATGAATTATAACAATCTAAAAGAGTTGGTATAAATAATTTTTAGAATTATCGATTTTATCTAAAGTATTAATACTTTTACTTAAATTTAAAAAAATTTTCATTCATAAAATTCGACTAATGTTACACATTATAATGTATTAAAATTTACCTTATTTCTTCTTGAAGAGCAGTACCCAATAATTTTAAAAATAAATACTCTTCTCGCGAATTTGAGCCAAAATTGAAAAGTTTCAAAATGACATTATGCAAAAATTTGGTCGATTTACTCTGAGGTAAAAGAAAAAGTAATTTCGAAAGATAAGTTGGATTTGTTTGAAGCGCATAAAATAGATGCTGGTATCCTTCAAGCATTTTACGGCCTTCTTTCGTTAAAGACTTTAATCCTTGACGGATACCAGAAGTATCTGATGAAATTGAATTTTTTCGCGATCTTGATGCCTTATCTTTCGTTAAATTTTCCAAGTTTTTTCCATGAGCTACAACATCCTGAAATCAATTTATAAAAAAAATGTTTTAGATTCAATTATTAATAGATTATATGCATAGAAAAGTTATAGTGTAGAAAATAATCGTAAATATAAATTACCTGAAGCGTAATTCGATTTTGGATTAAAAGACCAATTTTTATGTCCATACTGTCTAATTGTTGAGAAAGATTTTGATTGTGCTTAATAAGTTGTACGACTTCAGTTTTTAATTGCTGTAAAAAAAAATTTATGTTAATATCCTTTTTGTTTATTCGATAATAACTTAATTAAAGACATTTTAAATCAGAGAAAAATATTTATTTTATTGAATCGGAAATAAATGATAATTAACCTACTTGTAATCGTAAATCTTTATCATAATCTTCGGCGTTACAATTTAAAATACCGGAGAAATGTCTAACAATGGAAAATGGAGGCTTTTCTAAACGTAAAAGTAAATGGAAAGCTCTTCGTGCTGCTCGTCCACGCCAAAGAGCTTGAATTTTTATTATCTTATCTTCCTAAAATTATTAAATATTATAAACATTTTTAAAAAATATGAATTTATTAAAAATCAATATATTTTACACACGTGTGGCTTATAGCGTTCCAAGATGAGTTCATATTTATCTTTGAATTTCATAAATCGACATGATTCTGCTATTTTATTTTTTATCCTACGATCTAGCATCTCAGTGTAAGCTCTTCTTTGCAAAACTCCACGCCACCAAGCTTGGATTTTCACAATTTTTTCCATGTTACTTGCTACTCGTTTGCGCAACAAATATCCTCTAACGCGTGCTTGAAATCGTATAATCAACATCTCGAAGTCTTCATCTTCAGAATCCTCTAGTGTTGTTATATTTCTTATTATATTCTGTTAAAAGATTGAAAATACTTTTTTTTAGAGAATTTAATAAATGAAACAAAAAATTCAAATTTGAAATTAAATACTAAAAGTTTGATTAATTTAAAATGATGCATCAATAAGAAGAAATTAAAAATATTTCTTACTTCAATATCATCTTTCGTAATATAACGTGATTCAGATATAACTTTTGGATGGTCCCAAGTGTAGCTAAAATTTTCAAGATCTAAAAATGCTTCATTGCCTTCAGGTGTTATGTAGCGAACGTATAAGCCTGGACATTTTTGTTTCTAAAAATTAAAGATTTATTAGATATTTCTTAGAAAGAAGTAGAAAAATGTTTTTTTTATAGCAGATTATTTTATGATGAATACATACTTTAATATCTTTCAGAGTCATTAATGCTTGGTAACATTGCATTTGATGCTTTTCAGATAGTTTTACATTTGAAGATTTTAAACAATCAATTGTATATGAAAAATCATTTTTTTCAAGTCCAATATTAATTTGAGATAATATTGTGCATGCTGTAATGAATAATTTTTTATTAAATAAAGATTTCATTAAAAATTAAATGAATAGTTTAAAAGATTAAAATGACTATTAAGTGTATCGAAATTACCTAATTGCGCACTTTCTGCTTCTGATATTGCGATTTGAGTTATATGTTCAACATCTTCTAACCACAACTCAGATCCATCTGAATGCTTTTCAGCCAAGCATTTTTTAAACAATTTCAAATATAATGAGGCATCTTCTGGAGATGTATTTTTTTCAAGTTTTAATGTAATTTGTTTTAAAGCTTTCATCATATTAGAGCGGCTATTTTTTTTTACTGCATCATTCAAGTCTTTCAATACGTCTATTACTGTTTATAACAAATTAAATTATTATATTAAAATCAATTTGATGGATTCAATAATTTTCTAAAATTTTAAAAATTTTATTAAAATTTACATTTTAATATTTACCTTTATTATCTTCTAAATATTGTTCATTTACTAAATCAATGCATTCCTTTATATCTATGTATGTCAATAAATTACATATTTCTCCAGTAATTTGTTTTTCATGACGAACTGTTGCTAATGCTCTACAATACTTAACTTTGTGCTCTTCATCAAGATTCTAATAAAATTAATTAAACATAACACATAAGAAACAATGTCTTCAATTATAAACTTTTAAATAACAAATTACATAAAATTAATAAATAAATAAAATATAAAATATATATGAAATAAATGCGTGATTCAAATAACAAGATTATTTACAACATGCAGTGAAAATTACTTACAGTTACATGAGCATCTGGACAGCTTAGAGCTTGATAGACGAGATCAGGGTTGTCAGTGTCAATGGCTTTGGTAATATTTGCAATTGCAGTTAAGACTTTAATACTAACAATAATATCACTGTAAGCTAAGTCAGTCTATAAAAAAAAATTATATTTAGTATAAAAATTTTTTTTTTCTGATTTATAGTTAGTAGTAATTAAATGAAAAAATTATTTACATTAGAATCAATCCTGTCAATTTTCATTTCTTCATAGTAGAGTGGAAAAGCGAATTCATCAATAAAATAAGTAACTCCTAAATAAGGATTAGTTAAAGCAGTATAAAAATCATTTTCAGAACCATTCGTTAATACTTTGTTTAATTGTTTTACAGCATCATTTCCTATAAAAATATATTATTTTTAAATATTAAAAATTCTAAACAATTTAATAATGTTTCACCACTAATCTTTGTTAGTTATTTTTTGTTGGATTAATATAAACTTACGTTTACTTAAAGTAGTAGCTTGCTCATTAGCTTTATCAATAACTTTTTGAAATTTATGAATCCAATATTGATAGTCAGATAAATCACGATCTTCCCATTGATTACTATTTATTAAAAGTTTTAATTCCTTTCCATATAAATCATTATTTTCATCTAATACACATTTCAATTGCAAAGAAGGATTCTGTAATGCTGAAGCAATATTTTTTGTCTCTCGTTTGACATGATCAGTTAATATTTCTATTGCACATTGTACTAAAACAAAATTTCGATTTTTAAAAGTTAATAAGCTAAAATTATGTGTTCTCAAAAGTGAATACTATAATTGAATTTTACTTACAGTTAACATTATTAATGTGTCCTTGTATTTCTGCTTGAGTCAAAAGTTCATCATAAGCATCAGGTATATAACTATCATTTAAAGACTAAAATACATGAATGTTAAATGATCATTAAAACTTTAAAATTAAAAAAGATAAACGAAAAATTGATACGTTACCCTATTTAATGCAGCCTGTTCTTTTCTTTCTTTTGCATCCATTAAAATTTCAAAATAGAAATTAACATAATCAGGATTAACATTTTTTAAACATACGGCAGGATTTCGAAGTTGAGGTAAAATTTCTGTATGATTCTTTAAAATAAAATTAAAATTCATAAAATAAATTTTAATGAATTATTTATAAATTATATTTTCTAAAATATCTTCATTTTCTCAATTAAAATTTTTTTTTAATACATACTTTAGATGTTAAAGATTGATTGATAGCTATCACTGCAGCATGCAAGGCAGCAGTATCACCTTCCATACTGTTTGTTAAAATGCCTCCAATTTTTTGAAAAGCAGGCATTTGTATACCCATTTTTTTCAGTTCTCTACTGACAGCATCAATTTCCGCATCTATAGTTAAATAAATGGGTATATAATATGGATATGTAATATTAATTACAAAAAATATTTAATATTTTATAATATTTAAATTTACCAGTAAAGTTTACTTTTCCATACAGGTCTTGTATTTGTGGAGCTCTACCTAACTTAAATAAATGTGTGCTAAGAGCATGAATGCAATAAATCAAGCGTGGCATATTTTTCTTATCATAAATATCTGTAGTTTCTGGCTGAAAAGTCTTAAAAAAAATAGAAACTTAGCCAAATATTAAATAGAATAAAAAATACAAATACAAAATTTTTAAAAAACATACAAAAGGAAGTTGCATTGATTTAAGACATTTTAAAAAATAATTTATATTATCTGTATGACGAAATTGTAAACCAGCGATCGAATATCTTTTTTGTTCTGGATCATAGATTTTACTTAAAGGCATAATATCTGGAGCTATAAAGTGACCAAGTTTTGCTAGATATACTCCATTTCTTAAATTTTCTTCTAATTCTGTAGTAGGAGGTAATTTTTCTCTTAAACAAGCTTCCATCCATCTAAAATAATTATTTTATTATTTTTTCTTTTTATTATTAAATTTAATAAAAATAAATAAACTTTAATTATTATTTATTAGTAAATTAAACATTTTTAATATTTAAAAATAAAAAATCTATTAGAAACTAACTTTTTTGCTTCTTCCAAGTGGCACAGATATTCATAGGCCAAAGTCTTCTGACGAATTTCATCTATCTCTTCAGCTGTTCTTTGCGTGTGTTTTTCTACAGTAAAAAATAATTATGACAAAAAATTTAAGGATTATTTAACAAACTTCATCTGAATTTAACAATATAAACAAAGATTGTAAGCATATTATCAAATGCATTTTGTAGGTTTGTTCAGACAAAATCAATAATTTAAATCAAAAAGTTGCAATTAATATATAAATTTTTATTTCAGTAATTAATTTCTAAACTTATTAACTAAACGTTATAAATATTTTATTATTGAAAAAAATATTTGGTTTACAATATTTTACATACCACCATTGCTTGTGACAAGCGTCTGTTCAATTTCTTTAGTTTTCATCTTATTTATTATAAAAATTACTTTTCCATTTGTTAGTAATGTTATAAAAATACGCCAAATTATTTGCGTACACTGTAAACACAACAAAGAGTCGAATTTTTTTTCAGCACATTAGACAGGTATACAGTTTGGGGCCACGCTCAACACTAAATGCAGCCGGCGCAACAACATTTGAAAAGAACGTTATATGATCACGTGACCACAGCTTAAATTTTGCGATTGGCTCTTTAAACTGAATATTTCAAGTCTGTCCCATTAGTTTAATTCTCAAACAGGTGTTTAGTGAGCAGACAGCATTTTCAGGATACAAAGTTATAAAATGGCAACACTGTATTTAATGAGCTTCTGTTTCGTAAAATTTATCAGCTGGTTTGATATTTTGAAAATAATTAATTAAAACATAATCAACTAAAAATTATTATTTTAAGTCACTAAAATTAATTATAACAATGTTCTATTTAGCGTTATTTAAATATTAGCGAATGTGTCTTTATTTTCACGACTCCGAAATCAGTTTACATACACCAATAAAAATATTCAAAATTCATGAACTGAAATATGCGTAGAATAAGTAAAAAAAAGTTTTAGATGTATTAAGTAATAAATTAAATTTCCGTTTTTTCATATAATGATCATAAAAATCATTTGGAATTATAATCAAAATTGTATAGACACAATGTGTATAAGATTATAAATCGAAATCTGTTTAATTTTGTGAAAAAATTATTTTACAATTATATAAACTTTATTCATGCTGCTTTATACCTGACAAAGAATAAGATATTCATAAAAATAATAATTTAATTTAATGAATGAAGACATTCATTGTAAAAATAAAGCAACAATAAAATGTTTATACTTATAACAGTATTCGTGAAATCGCACAATTTTTATTAGGTTCTAATCTTGAAGTCTAAATAACTTTAATTATACTATAAATAATTTTTTTATTATTCATTTTATATTAAAAAATAAAAACTAAATTTATTAACTTTTACAGAAAATTTTGAATTTTTTTATTGTCATTATCGCTTTTCTTTATATTAAATAATGTTTAGATATAATGGCCAAAGAAAATTTAATAGAATAAAGTTAAATAAAGTATATTAATTAATACAATAAAATAAACATTAAATTAATAATTTTCAATTAATCATATTTACTCATTTACAAAATTTGAAATCAATTGATAAATTTTATCTATAAAATAGATGCGCTCATTAATTACAAGATTACAGCGTTGCCATTTTATAATGTCCTGAAATTGTTACGAGTTGTGTTGATGCATGGTTTTTAAATAAATGAAATTCTACAAAATTTAAATACTTTTAAGTTTAAATTTAGCTTTAAATATATAATTCATATAACATATATAAAAAATTAGAATTTAATAAAAAAAATCAGTATTTTCTAATTTACATTTTTTTAAAATAGTAAATAACAATAAACTGTTAGTTTTTGTTAAAATTTTTAATACAAAAAATATTCAAAAAATTTTTACAATATTCTTATTTTAATTAATTTTGAAATGTAATTTTTCTATAAATGTAGAATAAAACATTTTACAACTTGCAATATAGCACACATTTTATAAATTATTACATAAAGTTGGTTCTACAGTCTTATATACATAATATATACAAAGTTTGTTAATTATTAAAGTAAAAAGATTAAACTTATAAGTGTTGGCTAAATAACTTAGTTTTCTTAAAACTTTAAAATATTTTCAAATATCACAATTTGAATAAATTTTCAACTACTTAATATTATATGTTCTACTTTATAATTTTGATTCAAGGATTATGCTTATGTCAGATAAAATTATATCAGTATAATCAGTTATGATTGTGTCAATGAATATCTAATATTTTAAACTGATTATAACTTAAATATATAATGATCCATCTGCAGGTCCTAAATATCTCATTGATATAAGCATTACATCAATTAAAGTCCACACTCCAAGTCCTCCAAAACTGAATAGTTTTCCAATACCCTCTTGCCAATGACCCAGATAAAATCTAATAAAAATCAAATAATTGTATATTTAATTACAGATTGATAAAAGTTTTTGATATTTTCAAATATTATTTCTATTCCATTTTAAACAATGTAATAAGATATCGTATGGAAACAAAAATTCCATATTCATCTAATACAGAAGCTCACCTGTCAGCTCCAAATCCTCCAAGTGTAATGCTCAGAATAAGAGCAGTAGACCATTTATAACCTCCGGTCCAATTGCAAGGTAAATTTTTTAAAAATGTTCTTCTTCCCAAACATAGAATATTCTTATGTACAGTACAGTTTGTGCTATGAATTTATTTAAAAATTATTTTAACATTTTGCAAAATAAAAAATCTTTTAATAAAGTGTTAAATAGAATTATTTGTAAAATATAATAGGATAAACTAACCGATAATATTGTTGTGGAGATGAAACAGAACTACATGAATTTTTCGAATGACAATCGTGCTCCCATGGTTCTGTTTGATAACAATACCGACAAATGTAATTTTTTATGAAATTTTTCTTACCCTAGAAAAAAATCAATTCATTATTTGTAAAATAAAAATGTTTATATTTATTTATAAATAATACTAACCACACAATCAATATCACTTTTTACAGAACAATTAACAGTGTAAGATGAACCATAGACACAATTTTGATTCAAAGTATATGTCAAACACTCAGCACTCAATTCAGTGCACAATGATCCAGACTTGCACAAATTTTGAAAATATTCATCCTAAAAATAAAACTTCTTAATATTTTTGAAGTTTATTAAGTATGTAATAGATAACATACCTTTTGACTTCCAAAAGTAGTAGTTGAATTTGCATTATTAGCATAATTTGATGCTTTTTCTAAAAACCAAAATAATTTTTGTATATTTGAAAAATCAAATGAACATTTTAAAAATTGCTTTGATTTATAAATGAATCACGAATTATTAGATGAATGGCTCTAATAATAAAATTTAAAATAACTTTTTTTAAAACTACTTTATTTGCTATTTTGAAAAAAAAGTGATAATGTTATTACTCACCTCCATAACCAGTATAAGCTTGTTTTATTGTTGTTGACATAATAGATACAATGATAAATATTACATTTTTGGCATTAATTCTAATGGCATGCATAACGAATCTTATTTAATAATTAATTAAAGTATATAGATGCTATTATTAATCAAAGTAAAATACTGAAGAAGTGTATATACAACATACTAATTCTCTGATAAGGTTATATTTACTATATAAAGATGTTTAAAAAAATTTCTACTTTATCAACTAAGCAACCAGTTAATTAAAAATTTTTAAATCAAAATAGTAATTTTTAGTAATTTTTTTTTTACAAAATTTATTAAAATGCATTATAATTACATTATAAATTACAATCATTATTTAAATTATATTTAACAATATAAAAATGAGTAAAATAATTAAATTAAATTTTCTTAGCTTTTCTCTTTGGGGTCAAAAGTTAATTTCTCTTCTAAAATTTTTTTTCTTTTGAAAAGATCTACTTTTAAGCTAGTAAGTTTTTTATCGTGTTTTCTTTTTTCTTTAAGTTTAGATTTTAAACTATTAATTTGACTCTGATATTTCAATATTTTGTAATCGATTTCATCAATTTCTAATTTTAATTCCATTTTTTGTTCTTCTATGTCATTCAATTTTTGTTGAATTTCCTTAATATCCAATTTTTTTGTATTATATTGGTCCTCTTCATCTTTGTAGCCTATTCGAGATAAAAACTTTTGTAACCGGTAATCTATTAAGGTGAAAGCAATTTTAGGTTTTGTGTTGAGGCTACAAATCCATCGACTCCAAAACTAAAATTAATTAATAAAATACTTTTAGAAATCTTTCGTTTTATACATAACAAGTCTAGTCAACATAATAATATATAGTTTATAATCTTTTTATTTAAGTAACTAGTTTACAATAATTCTATCATTAATACTTTTATCTCATAAGACATAAAAAATTCATAGCTTTTGAAGAATAAAAGATGAATCATTTTAAAAATAGTGGTTAATAAATAAGATTAAATAATGAAATAGCAAAAAATCTTATTTATGAATTATGAGTCAATTTGAATCTATAAAAATTTGATTAATCATTTAACAAAAAATAAACATTCAGTATAAAATCCATATTTTACAATAAAAAATATTTCAATTTGAAAAATTTGAGATATAATTTTAATTATTTAAGGATAATATTATTTGAAGAAAAAATATTAATATAGTTTTTTTTTTTATTTTAATTCACATGAATATTTTATCACTAGGAACAATAATAACTTTATGAAGTATCAATGAAAATTATTGTTTAATACTTTATAAATTAGAAATGGTTATAACAATTTCTATATGAACTCAAATAAAGTAATCGATACTTATATAAAATTTTTTTTAAATAAAAAAAAGTTATTTATTCAAAACTTTAAACAAATATTTTAATGCTAAAATTATTATCTTTTGGAAATGAAATATTAATTAAACAAAATATAAATAAAAATATCCTGACCTTTCTCCAAAAAGCCAAATTTTTTTGTGGTTCCAAACAATTTAATTTGTTTACAAGCTCTTCCCACAAAGCTTTCTGTAAAACAAAATATTTCTTAGTTTTTGCTAATTGTTCAAAATATCAATGCATTGCATAATTATAATACCTACTTCACTCTCTTTTGTACTGCTGTGTGTAACTAGCTCAGGATTTTCGCTAATGAAATTAAGCATCATCTCACGTTGTTCAAATGTCACAGTTCTAAAAATTGTTTTTTCACATATATTTCATGTCTTATAAAAAACATAAATAAGGAAATAATCTTACAGTTTTTTCTTTTCTTGAGGACTTTTTGTTAAGATATCCACGACTTTTGCAAAATCTGGTTCTTTTATTTTTTCATTACTGTCGTCTTGATCCATTTTTGTATTTTTATTCTATATTAACAAACTAAACATAAAAAATTAAAGATATGCTTTGAAATTCATAAAGAAATTGCATTAAAAATTTTCAGTCAATAGTAGAAAAAAATTTTTGTTTATAAACTTGATTAAACACAGTTCCTTAAAAATTTTAAAATTCAATTTTGAATTTAATTTCACAATACAAACTTCTTTTATATATCCTTCTTATTTTACTTTTAAAAAATTATTTTACACTAAATTATTTTATGCAAATTAAAAATCTTTATACATGAATCAATAATCTTTGTTAGTAATAAAATTAACTGAGAACTTAATTAAAATAAAGTAAAATAAAATTATTTTACAATATTATTTAATAATCACTTAAATATTAATTCTTAATTCTTAAATTTTATATAATAAACACTAACAAATACTCACATGTAAACTTTTGTAAAAGAAAAAATTTAGTCATAACCAGTCTTCACATGTTAACCTAATTATATTGGATTCAGAAATTAAAAATCCAAAACTTCAACGTATAAATAAATCATTCAATTACGCAATTCTTATTAACTAGAATTACGTTGACTAAATAATTTATTATTAAATTAGATACTCTGATTAATTGATCTGTCGATTGTATGATCAGACACGATCATGTTGCGCGCGTTGTGCTTTCTTTCACGGAAATGATAATACGATTCACCAATGAAAACACGACGTTGTCGGCACCTGTTGCCTGGAAAGAAAAAGGATATATGTATATTTATAATTTTCGTTTCTTTTTTTGAAGCTATATATAGAAACTTAAGGTTTTGGTAAACAATATATATATAAATGGGATATATACATATTATATTTTTTAATTTACATAAAAATTACTTTCTACGATTTTAATATATACGTAAACGTCAAGGTTTAATAAAATTTTTAAGTTTCTATACGTCTATGTATGTATATTTAGGTGAATGCAGGCAGATAAGGGGCTATATACGCATATGTGCATATACATATATAACGCGAGTGTGCGTTAATTTACGACGAATTGCAATACTTTAAATCTTTGTTTACTATTTATACTAATGTGTATAAATATATACATTTAAAACATTCATTTCATGTAGAGCATTAAACATCGTGAAATAAAATTCTTTTTGGTTTTAAAAGTTTTAATTGTCAAAAAATGTTTGATAGCGATTTTTAAAGTAATTTTAATGATTTTGCTAAAAGTAATTGCAGAAGTAATATTGTATATGTAGAAAATTCATAATTTTTATATAACGAAATATTATTATTATAACAGAATCAGCTTGCGAAAAACTTAAACATAAATATTTTTCTTGGAGAATACTTATTGGATCTTTATTTTAAAGAAATCTTACCTTTTTGATGTATTAGCGCAAAAGTGAATTTGAATTCATTTAGATATCACATAATTGTTATATTGATATTGTGTATTACAGCAATATTACATGTACGAAAGCTTAGAGTATTCACACAAATATTATATGTATAAAAGTAACCAAAATATATTCTAAAATTTTCAGGTTATTGATGATAAAGTAGATTTTGTGCTTATCCATCATATACATCCGATGCATATATATATGTCTACATACAAAAATACTTGTTTGGTTAAAATAAAGGTTAGGTAATCGTCAAAAGAGAAAATTTTAGTGTTTATAGAAAAAATTGTTGTTATTAAAATAAAATGAGCTTACGAGGAATACCGAAATATCAACTATATGCAGTGATTGCTTTAGGCACTATCAGTGGAGTATATATTTGGAAACCAGAAATTGATAAACAAATAAAAAAACGACAAGAAATGTTAGCTATAGAATCAGAAAAAACATCATAAGTTTTATTATTATTTGTAATACTATTTTTATACGTTATTAGAAAGATTGTTTTTTTTTTGTATTATCAACTGCTTTAATGTTAAAATTGTAGGAAAGTTAATCAACACAGAATGATTTCTTTTAATAAGAAAAAAATAATCTATCTGTAAGTAATGCAATCATCATTTTTTTCTTTAAATTTTATCTTTTCGTTTTAATTACATTTTTTAAATTTTATTCTAGGTGTGCCTTGCGACTATTATGTTAATACATCAAAATCGGCTGCTTTAACTTAATAAATTATATAGATAATCAAATGGTTTAATAATTTCAGAAATCATGTCTTAGTATAGATTTTTTATTCAACTTTGCTCTTAAAGACAAATATTTTTTTCATAATTATGTAATAAATTGTAAATTATATAATAAATTGTTATTAAAATGTTTTATAATAATGATTTACATTTAATTAATTAAATACATATAAGGTTTTCTCATAGTGGCTTTAGTAGTATATTATTTACTTAACTTTTAAGTTGTGTAAGTGCATTACATTGATGGTGATTTTTCTTGAGCTAGAATTATTAAATAAGCCTAGTCAAATACATTATTCATATAAATAAAACTAAGTCAATATTGTATTCATATCAAGTATTTATTCAAAATATTTAAAAATATTTACATGAATGTACATTTTTTGTCTTATAATTTATAATATAATATTTAATACAAATGAATATTTTATTTAGTTACATTTCATTATTAACGCTTAAAAAAATACCTTAAATTTTTAATGAATGATTTTTTTATTATTGGATTATGTATAAAGTTGGAGTATTTAAAAAAAAATCATTAAAAATTTAATAAATAATGCCAACATGTTCTACATAAAAAACGCAACATAATAAAATTAATATAAGGTAAGTATTTCTTAGTAAATGACTGCCAGTGAAACATTAAAATACAAAAAAGATGCGTATTATTTTGTTTAAAATTGTTATAATGTTTAATATTTTAGTTAAATTATAGTCAAAAAATTTTAATTTCTGAAGCATGTTTACAATTTGCTATTATCTAAATATATGAAAATATTGAACAAAGCTGCAGTCATTTACTAGGAAAGTTGAGTTACATTTTTTTCGCTGATACTTGCTCAAAAGTAAATATAAAGATAAATAATATACGCATCTCGGGAATAAATTTGCCTAATATTACGAGTTATCACATATTGCAAGACATTAGTGTAAATAGCAGCAATAAAAATTTTATTAATTATGACATAAAACCTTTCATAATAATTTGAAAAATTTTCTATGATAAATTATTAAATAGCTGTTTCTGAAGGTTATAAACAATTCTGAAACAGAATTTTGTATATTTATCTACCATTAATATTTTTATGAAAATCTTAAATAACATAATAATAACCCTGTTGTACAAAGCTACTTGGATATTCAACTGGATACCTAGCTGGATGACTTAGATCTGACTTGGATTTTGTTGGATATCCAAGTAGCTTTTTACAGCAGGGAATAATAATTTTTACTATTTGAGCATCACTGAGAAAAAGTATGAAATGAAAATGATTTTTATGACCTTAGACTAGAAAGTTAGGGTTCCTGTCATTAAGTATCCAATATTTTAGCCGCGTGCTACATAAGGTAAAATTGGAATAACATATAAGATACAAATCTGGACAGTGATAAAAATTATTATTTTTAAACTTTTGTAAAATCTAACGTGGAATTCCATATGATATATTCAATTATAACTTACAAACTTAAAAAATATAAATTAAGAAGTATGCAAATGATCTAGTTGAGATAAAAATTTTTAAAACGTAGAAAACATACTTAAAACCAGAGCTGGGGAAGTATTCGAACGCAAAATTTTTCGAATACTTATTTGACTTTGTCTGTCTATTATTAAAATTAATAAGAATCTTCAATTGTATCATGTAAATTTTGAAAAAGTATTCGTCGAATACTTTTTTTAAATTGACATATAATTAATATTAAAGTCATTATTATTTGGTTAAAAATTATTTTCTTGCGTGTTTTTTTATTTTTTACAAAAATTGGTATTTTTTCAATTATAAAAATCATAACAATCAATGTATCGTCAAATCCATGCGAGAGGATTTAGTTATTGTCCTTACAAACATTAAAAAAAAATTTTTTTGGTTAGGTTGAAAAGCGAAAAAGTAATTCTAATTAAAAGATAACGGGTTCTAATTTAAAGCTGAATATTTTTTCGACTAACATTATATAGGGTAATCATTTTATCAAAACTTCATTTTTTATAATGAATGGATTTTTTTTTTAATTGAACATCTCAACTTCAAATTAAAATTACTTTTTTCTTTTTCATTTTCGCATGGATTTGGCGATTCATTAACCCTTAAATGGTAACGATAACGACTTAATCAGAGTAGAAAAAAATAACGAAATTTTAACATCTAACAATACTTGTGTTCGGTATATTACACGTGTTCAGAAAAGTTGAAATATTTCTTTAAAGAAAGAAGCTGTAGCTAAAATTAATACCCAATAAATTAGAAGCAGACAGAATAGGAAAAATTAACAAGAATTTGAGCATGTGATGATACTTGTGTTCAGTATATTATACATGTTCAGAAAAATAAAGCTCCTTTCTTAAAAAAGAAGCTGTAGCTATAAATAATAGCCAATGAATTAAAAGCTATCAGAGTAGGTAAAAATAACAAGATTTGAGCATCTAACAATACTTGTGTTCGGTATATTACACACGTTCAGAAAAGTTCAAGTTTTTTTCTTAAAATAATGCTGTAGCAATAAATTATAGCCAATGAATTATAAGCTATTAGAGTAGAAAAAACTAACGAGAATTTGAGCATCTGATAATACTTGTGTTCGGTACATTATGCGCGTTCAGAAAAGTTGAAGTTTTCTTTTTAGGAAAGAAGTTGTAGCTATAATTAATAGCCAATAAATAAGAAGCTAACTAAATAGGAAAAAATAAAAAGAACTCAATCATCTAATAATACTTGTGTTCGGTATATTATACGCATTCATAAAATACGAAGTTTCCTTTTTAAGAAAGAAGTTGTAGCTAAAATGGATAGCAAATAAATAAAAAGCAGACAAAATGGGAAAAAATTAAAAATTGAGCATGTGATAATACTTGTGTTCAGTAAATTACACGCGTTCAGAAAAGTTAAAGTATTTTTCTTAAAAAAAGAAGCAATGGTTACAAATAATAGCCAATGAATTAGAAGCTATCAGAGTAGATAAAAATATCGAGAATTGATCATTAAATAATACTTGTGTTCGGTATATTATACGAGTACATAAAAATAAAGCTCTTTTCATAAAAAAGAAGCTTTTGCTATAAATATTAGCCGTTGAATTAGAAGCAGATAAAATAGGAAAAAATAACGAGAATTTGAGCATCTGATAATACTTGTGTTCGGTATATTATAGGCGTTCAGAAAAATAAAGCTCTTTTCATAAAAAAGAAGCTTTTGCTATAAATATTAGCCGTTGAATTAGAAGCTATCAGAGTAGAAAAAATAACGATATTAGAGCATCTATCAATCTAGTATCTAACAATACTTGTGTTCGGTATATTACACGCGTTCAGAAAAATTGAAGTTTTTTTCTTAAAATAATGCTGTAGCAATAAATTATAGCCAATGAATTAGAAGCTATCAGAGTAGAAAAAATAACGAGATTTTAGCATCTGATAATACTTGTGTTCGGTATATTATAGGCGTTCAGAAAAGTTAAAGTATTTTTCTTAAAGAAAGAAGCTCTGGTTACAAATAATAACCGATGAATTAGAAGCTATCAGAGTAGATAAAAATATCGAGAATTGATCATTAAATAATACTTGTGTTCGGTATATTATACGAGTACATAAAAATAAAGCTCTTTTCATAAAAAAGAAGCTTTTGCTATAAATATTAGCCGTTGAATTAGAAGCAGATAAAATAGGAAAAAATAACGAGAATTTGAGCATCTGATAATACTTGTGTTCGGTATATTATAGGCGTTCAGAAAAATAAAGCTCTTTTCATAAAAAAGAAGCTTTTGCTATAAATATTAGCCGTTGAATTAGAAGCTATCAGAGTAGAAAAAATAACGATATTAGAGTATCTATCAATCTAGTATCTAACAATACTTGTGTTCGGTATATTACACGCGTTCAGAAAAATTGAAGTTTTTTTCTTAAAATAATGCTGTAGCAATAAATTGTAGCCAATGAATCAGAAGTTATTAGAGTAGAAAAAACTAACGAGGATTTGAGCATCTGATAATACTTGTGTTCGGTACATTATGCGCGTTCAGAAAAGTTGAAGTTTTCTTTTTAGGAAAGAAGTTGTAGCTATAATTAATAGCCAATAAATAAGAAGCCAACTAAATAGGAAAAAATAAAAAGAACTCAATCATCTAATAATACTTGTGTTCGGTATATTATACGCATTCATAAAATACGAAGTTTCCTTTTAAGAAAGAAGTTGTAGCTAAAATGGATAGCAAATAAATTAAAAGCAGAAAGAATGGGAAAAAATTAAAAATTGAGCATGTGATCATACTTGTGTTCAGTACATTACACGCGTTCAGAAAAGTTAAAGTATTTTTCTTAAAAAAAGAAGCAATGGTTACAAATAATAGCCAATGAATTAGAAGCTATCAGAGTAGATAAAAATATCGAGAATTGATCATTAAATAATACTTGTGTTCGGTATATTATACGAGTACATAAAAATAAAGCTCTTTTCATAAAAAAGAAGCTTTTGCTATAAATATTAGCCGTTGAATTAGAAGCAGATAAAATAGGAAAAAATAACGAGAATTTGAGCATCTGATAATACTTGTGTTCGGTATATTATAGGCGTTCAGAAAAATAAAGCTTTTTTCATAAAAAAGAAGCTTTTGCTATAAATATTAGCCGTTGAATTAGAAGCTATCAGAGTAGAAAAAATACCGATATTAGAGCATCTAACAATCTAGTATCTAACAATACTTGTGTTCGGTATATTACACGCGTTCAAAAAAGTTGAAGTTTTTTTCTTAAAATAATGCTGTAGCAATAAATTATAGCCAATGAATTATAAGTTATTAGAGTAGAAAAAACTAACGAGGATTTGAGCATCTGATAATACTTGTGTTCGGTACATTATGCGCGTTCAGAAAAGTTGAAGTTTTCTTTTTAGGAAAGAAGTTGTAGCTATAATTAATAGCCAATAAATAAGAAGCCAACTAAATAGGAAAAAATAAAAAGAACTCAATCATCTAATAATACTTGTGTTCGGTATATTATACGCATTCATAAAATACGAAGTTTCCTTTTTAAGAAAGAAGTTATAGCTAAAATGGATAGCAAATAAATTAAAAGCAGAAAGAATGGGAAAAAATTAAAAATTGAGCATGTGATCATACTTGTGTTCAGTACATTACACGCGTTCAGAAAAGTTAAAGTATTTTTCTTAAAAAAAGAAGCAATGGTTACAAATAATAGCCAATGAATTAGAAGCTATCAGAGTAGATAAAAATATCGAGAATTGATCATTAAATAATACTTGTGTTCGGTATATTATACGAGTACATAAAAATAAAGCTCTTTTCATAAAAAAGAAGCTTTTGCTATAAATATTAGCCGTTGAATTAGAAGCAGATAAAATAGGAAAAAATAACGAGAATTTGAGCATCTAATAATACTTGTGTTCGGTATATTATAGGCGTTCAGAAAAATAAAGCTTTTTTCATAAAAAAGAAGCTTTTGCTATAAATATTAGCCGTTGAATTAGAAGCTATCAGAGTAGAAAAAATAACGAGATTTGAGCATCTAACAATACTTGTGTTCGGTATATTACACGCGTTCAGAAAAGTTGAAATATTTTTCTTAAAGAAAAAAGCTGTAGTTATAAATAATAGCCAATGAATTAGAAGCTATCAGAGTAGAAAAAATAACGAGATTTGAGCATCTGATAATACTTGTGTTCGGTATATCGCACGCGTTCACAAAAGTTGAAATAATTCTTTTAAGAAAGAAGTTGTAGCTAAAACTGATAGCCAATAAATTAGAAGCAGACAGAATAGGAAAAAATAACGAGAATTTGAGCATCTGATAATACTTGTGTTCGGTATATTATACGCGTTCATAAAACACGAAGTTTCCTTTTTAAGAAAGAAGTTGTAACTAAAATTGATAGCAAATAAATTAAAAGTAGATAGAATAGGAACAAATTACGAGAATTTGAGCATATGACAATACTTGTGTTCAGTATATTACACGCGTTCAGAAAGCGTTGAAGTTTTTTTTTAAAGAAAGAAGCTGTAGCTAAAATTAATATCCAATAAATTAGAAGCAGACAGAATAGGAAAAAAAACGAGAATTTGAGTATGTAATAATACTTGTGTTCGGTATATTACACACGTTGAGAAAAGTTGAAGTTTTCTTTTTAAGGAAGAAGCTGTAGCTAAAATTGATAGCAAATAAATTAGAAGCAGACAGAATAGGAAAAAATAACGAGAATTTGAGCATGTGATAATACTTGTGTTCAGTACATTACACGCGTTCAGAAAAGTTGAAGTTTTTTCTTAAAGAAAGAAGCTGTGGTTATAAATAATAGCCATGAATTAGAATCTATCAGAGTAGAAAAAATTAACGAGATTTGAGCATTTGACAAAACTTGTGTTCAGTATATTACACGCATTTAGAAAAGTTGAAGTTTTCTTTTCATGAAAGAAGCTGTAGCTATAAGTAAAGGAAAGTACAACGATTAAGTAATAAAAAAAGTAACAGTTTAGTAATTAACACATTTAATGTATACTTTCAATAAACTAAAAGAAATTTTAATTTGAATAAAAAACGGTATCTTTTGTTTGAACAAATTAAGTATAAGACGAAAGTTGGAAAAAACACATGCTGTTAATTTTTAAATTATGTTTTGCGAACTAAAGTATGAATGTAAATAATAACGAACTTGACCAAAACATTATTTTTCCTTTTTTTAGGCAACTTCATTTCGTGGTCCTTTTTCCAAATCGATATCAACGTATGGTGCTGTGATCTGATTCTGTGATCTCATGGGTTCCTAAAAAAAACGTGGCAATTAATATTACTGATATTCAGTAGAATTTTCATTATTATTATATTATAAAATTACTAATATATATATATAGGTTTAGAGAAAATATTTATAAATCTGCACATTTATACCCTCGTGAAATTTTCAAAGGTGAAAGTTAATATAAAGACTCAAAAAAAGTTGTTTCGAGCAAATTATTATATTTATCTATATTTTGTCTTGAGATGTGCAAATTATGTTATCAACCAAATATAAAATATACAATCAATATGAAATACTGATGAATACAATTCAATCATTTCATTGTATTTTCTTTTTTTATAAATAACATAATTAGTTACTTTGAGATTTCAATCATATAAAATTTTAATAAACTTTTACTAAATGTTAAATTTTGTTGATAAACATAATCTATAAAACTTTATTTGATGCATTATGTAAAGCATTTGAGTACAAAATTTTTTTTTCTTTTTCATATTTTATAAATGTAATAACTTTCGTTTAATAATATAGAAACGTTTTGGAATGATTGAAACGCTATATATTTTTTTATGTAAAATTATGCAATTTATATTAGTTTCCAGATAAAGTTTTGAATTAATTTATCACTATCATTGTATAAAACAATATCTAATATTCTTTATTAATTATGTTCTCAATCATCATTTATAAAATTATAAATTATAATTACATAGATTTTATTATTCCCTAATGAAAAAAATGACACGAGATCTCATGTGCCAAAAAATATTATTTTTCTGACCTCCGGCCAGAAAGCGACAACTTTCTGGCGTCGTTGGGCAGAAAAATAGCATACGGCCCATGGCCAGTAAAAAAGAAAGCCTCAGATCACATATTTGTCAACTTCGGCAACTTTTTTTTCTGGTCTTGGGTATCGTAATATACTGTTTCCTGACACACAATCTCACGTAAGATCTCAGATGGGGTCGAGTGTCCGAAAAAACAAAATTTTTTGGCACCTGAGATTTCACGTGAGATCAGGTCTTGCTTAAAATGAAATTTTTTGGCATATTCAACCTTATGTGAGTGCTCATATGAGATCTCGTTTCATTTTCAATGTCATTTTTTTCAGTAGGGATGTTATAAAATGTATCAACATATTTGAAACTATTATAGTTTCGATGAATTTAATAAAAAAATAATTCTTAAAAAAAAAAACATTTTATCAAAGTTTTGAATATTTGAATTAATGAATAAAGAATATAAATTTACGCGATTATTATTTGAAGCAATTCGAAATTAAACAAAAATATTTGAATTATTTATAATTTGTAATGTGAGATAAATTCCAATGATATAAATTACAACTGGGGTAAATTTTATCTTTTTTTCTAATTGTGATTTTTTCAATCAAAATTTTTTAGGTTTAGTATTTAATATAGACATAGATATTATTTATTTGTATATATGCAAAAATGGATTCATAATCTACACATACCTTAAAATTTATGATGAATGCAACTCAAGTCATAATCGTGATCAATTTTACAAAAAATAAAATACATCCTTGTTGAAACCAAATGTAAAATCTTAGCAGAAACATTATTAACTAAATTATTTTAAAACGTGACATCAGAAGAAGAAAAATTGTTTAGTCGGTAATTTTGAAACTTGTAGACTTCGCTGCTTTATTGTTTTGTAATCAGTTATATGTTGCTAAATAGAAATTTGATAATATGAAAGTCAATTTCTGAAAATTAAAGTCTTATAACGTAAAAACTAAAATAATAAGTTTTATTTATTTTAAGTCAATGTTGAGAGAATATTATTTTACTTACATAGCTAAAACTTGTAATAATTTTCGAATGCTCATCAGAGACACACATTTTTTCAGGTATTTTTTATATTTGAAAAATAATCAAAATATTCTCTATTCTTTTCTCTCCTTGATCGTTTGTTTCTTACATTTTTGAATAGCACAATGAATCCTAAAATAAAACAAAATAATTTACAAAAAATAGCCATATACGTACTAATTAAAAATAAATTTTTTTTAAATTGACAGTTTTAGTATGTTATTTATTTGGTGTGTCTTACATATTCTTAACTACAATAACTTTTAATTCATAAACTTGATAGTCTCATTCAAACATATCTTATTTGCATTATCTGTCATAATACTTAATAAATTCTTTTTAGAGTACATTGATACAGAAAAATTATGAAGTTTAAAAATAAAATCTAATGGATTTCTATTTGATTAAAATATATTTCAACTACGCGGAGAAAAATGTTCAAGTAAAATTTTTTAATAGTTTAAAATAAAATGATTAGATACGGCTACAAGGGTAAAACTTACTAGAAACACAACAAGTTTTTCTTATAATGTAAATTTAATCACAAATTATGGTAATATTAGGTCTTATTATTTTAATTTAATTATTGCAATTTTTATTATAAAATTTTTCTCCGTATACATAAATTTGAGAATTCAAAGAAAAATGTACAGAATTAAGTTAATTTAGTAGATGAAAAAGATAAATTATCCATTCCAAAAGATTTCTTTTAAAAACTAAAAGATTTTCTGCTAAAATCTAAATTATAGAATTTATGCATCTTGAAGCCATTTTATACATGCTTATTCTTATTAAATTTAATGGCTATAGCAAAAGGAGACCAGTACTTTTTATTTAAGATTTATTTTTGACGGTGTATAGCCCGTGCAAATAACGTAAAAATTTTAGTCACTTTTAATTGGAAGCCACATTATCCATATTTGCCTAAAATTATTTTTCTATATTTATACACGGAGAAAATTTTTCTATAATTTAAATATAATAATTTTAGATAATTCTTAATTTACACTAATAAAATTCGTATATTTTTGGTTTAAAAATTAATGCGAAACATTTTTCTTATCGATTTCGTCCAAAACTGTGAAAAATATTTCATAAATTTGTAATATTTATGTATTGCTTATGCTGTATGATGAGCAAGCGTCCTCACTTTTCGGGGGAGTACCGCGTGAGTACCACGTGACCCTAAACCCTCTGAGCGAATACAGATTTAGCTCCATTGATATTCGACCGAAGAAGGCCTGTTGCGACATAAATATATATAGGTGTAGAATACACACATAGAAAGAGTAGACTGCGTCTGCTATACAAAGTTTTTCAGCCTCTCTGCGAGAACGTAACGTCAACCTAACGTCAGTGCTATCTCTCTCTAAATGGGCATAGCCATGCACGCCATTTAGAGAGAGATAGCACTGACGTTAGAATTCTCACAATGGCTGAAAAACTTTGTATAACAGACGCAGTCTATCCTTTCTATGTCTATGAGAATACATGGGATTGAGTTAGCAGCCATGCCACCGCAAATCTAACCTATTTTCGATATACCGCCTATTTACAATTACCCTTCTATAAGCGTCTATCTTCGTTGGTAAAATATACAATGCTGTCATTTAAGATACGCATTAAAAAAAAAAAAATCTTTTTCGCAAATTGAATGAACAAAATGAAAATGTATTTATTCAATTTATTTGAATAAATAAATAAAAAAGAAAAATATATAACTTAGTGTTGAATTCCATAAATACATCGATATCTGAATCTTTTGAAAATTTCTCAATATAAAATACAGTCAAAATTATAAACTGAATGCATGGTTTAGACAAAAAGATATTATTTTTGTGAGTTAGATTGAACGTGTTACAAAAAATAAGACTTAAGTACATAGGTTATAATACCGGCAGATTAAAAGAAAAATTTATTTACTAAATTTTCATACAATATAAATATTTTTTAGGATTCGCTGTTATTGTAATATTGAGAAAATATATTTTTAAAAATCTACTTACTAGACATAATAGAAACGATCAATTTCTTTTGCACAATAGATAGTGCAAACACTCAGCGGTGAATAACAACGAAGAATCCCAGTTTATACTATTAAGATTTAATCAATATGGATCAATTACCAAAGGAAATTGTTAAAAAAACAAGATTATACTGTGATCTATCTGATATGAATGATATTTATTATTGAATAATGCATTTTTAATACTCCACTGCACTGCAAGAAGTATTATAATGACTGAATTTCTTGTCGTCAAGAGTAGCTAAGCGTGCAGTGGCGTGCAGCGTGCTCTGAATCAACCATAAACATACAAAAAATACTAACCTTCGTTAAATTAAGCAATGCTCCTCTGGTGACATAAATCACAACTAAGTTATAGTAGTTCGTTAATTAAATTTTAAATTACATTCCTAAAACATTTATTTGTTATTCTATTTTATATGCGGCCTGTTATTCATTTTTAAAATATCTAAAATAAATAAACAAAATAGTCTTTAATTCAAGTATTATACTACGAAATAATTCAAATGTTTTTAAGGGCGCCACTGGTCATTTCCTTATCAAACGGTGGGATATTCAAAATTTATCTTCATTAGGCTGTACTATAGTTTTTTTGGTCATTTTCAAAATTAGTTTTATATACTTTCATAAACAATACCGCAATCACAAGATACAAATTACAAATTTATTTTACAATATTAAGAAACGAATAAAAAGTTCCATATTGTGTATAAGCGGTTAGATATAAAGAGATTCTGTAAAAGAAAATTCGTATCTAACAGTCCATTTTTAAGACTTGGCATATACGCACTGGCTCTGTTTCGTGTTTTCGTCAAATTTAATGTATCAAGAATCAGTAACAAATATTTAAAAATAGAAAACCAAAATAAAAATAGAAAATATAATTTCTTTCATCTAATGGTTAATATAAAATTGAAATGAATAAGATTCTATGATAAAATTAATTTTTTGTTATTATTTCTAATCCTTTTTTGTTAGGTTGAAAAATTAAGTTCGATTTTAAATTTTTTTCATTATTTTAATAAGCAAACCGGCAAGAAGAGATTAAATAATTAATATTATTGTCAATTCAATTTATTTATTAGAATTTTAATTATTATTATAATATTAACCAGCGTATAAATTAATTTACTATATGAAGTTATTATATCAATATTATTAAGAATTTACAATAATATTAACCTTTACCATGTCACAAATTGAAATTGAAATTTTCATCATTAATTTTAAAAAAGTCGACTCAATCGAAAAAAAATTAAAATTTTATATAATATTTAAAATATTGATTTTTATTCAAATTTAATATTTTTCTAATAGTTTTTATAAGTTTATTTAATAATTAGTTTAGTGCGATATTTTATTAAGGGGATGTAAATCGGACACTATATCTGTACTCGTGAATTTGCCCTATCATTTTATTTTATTGCAAAACTGGAGGAAAAAAATGCTTTAGATTATAGTATTTATCATGAAGATTATTCAGTTAAATTTTCAAATAAATTCATTCATTAGTTTTTCAGAATTTTGGGTTCTAATATTATACATTAATATTTTTAGATTTTTAACGAGAAATTAAAAATTTTGAAAAACTAATGAATGAATTTATTTGAAAATTTAACTGATTTATGTTCATGGTACATACTATTAGCTAATGCATTTTTTTTCTTAAAATTGTAAAATAAAATAAAAGTCAATCCCAGACGGCATAGGAATTCAAAATGTATTTAGAAAGTATTCATCATTCGAATTCATAATGAATATTTCTAAATGAATTAAAAAAGAATTAAAAATGTATTCGCTGAATTCATAATTAATTCATCATGATTTATGTTAAAGTTCGATAAGTATTCTTAAATAATTCATGATGTATTCATAAATGAAACATAATGTGTCACTCAATTTGAATATTTGATTAATTCAAAATGTATACAATGTTATTAATAATGTATTCATAAAGTATACATTATGTATTCATTTTCAATTCAATTTTTATTCATTTCTGATTTATTTCTTATTTATATCATTTGGGCTTTTTTTTGTTCAAGTCCATTAGTTCTGAAAAAAAAACTTTTTTAATTATAATTAAAAATAATTATAATTTACATTCTTGAAAGCTTCTTTTAAATCATTTTTTAAATACTTTTTTTATCTAATTTGAATTGGACGCTTAAGTTTATGGCGAACATAGCACAACGTGAGGTCGAATGCAAATCGACGACCGCATCGAGTGAACATCTATGTTTTCAATTTTTCGCTTTTTAAGCAATTAAGACAATTTAAAAGTATATATTGCAGGAAAATTACAAGTATATCAAGAAAAGATTTCCTTTTCATTTATATCTTATTAATAAAAAATTCATTCATTTATTTTTAATTCATATGTTATTCATTTTTTATTCATATGTTATTAATTTATCATTCATAAAGTATTCATTTTTAATACAATTTTAATTCATTTTGAATTCATAGCTGATTATATGAATACTTTATGGATTTATTAAGAATTCAATCAGTATGACATGATTTGAATTCATTGAAGTTTAAAATGAATTCATTTTGCTTATATTATGAATACTTAATGAATTCATAAAATTTCACAGAATACATTATGAGTTCATTTTTAATTGATATTGCCGTCTGGGAATATTTATGAGTACAGGTGTAGTATCCATTTTACATCTCCTTAATAAAACATTAATATTTTATAACAATTTCATAAATAATAAAAAATTAATTCTGTTATAAAATAAAAAATATATCAGTAGCTTCTAAAATTTTCATTTAAAAAATATCTTGTTCTTGACATAAATTTTAAAATAAACCATGAAAATAACAATAACTAAAATAAAAAACTTTTTTTGCTGAAAAATGAACGAAACAAATTCATTTTATCGAGATTTGTCCATTATATTGAACATTTGTAGTTAGTCTGAGTTTTATTTGTCATTAGAAAAAATACAGTCATCCCTCCGAATAAGCGCATAGAAGCCCCCAAGGGGAAGAGGTTTTCCACGAATCGGGGTTCCCCCACCTCGCGTACATAGATCCTTTTTTCCTGACTTGCTGTCTTTCTTGCACATTTTAGGTTTAGTGCTTCTCAATAAGCGTATTGGCGATAGTCCCTTAAATTTCCGTACATTTATTGTTTTGACGGCTACTGTTTGAGAGCAGACACGTGTCATAAGTACAGAAACACTCGGTGAGTGTGTAAAAATGTCAGACTCGATTAAAAAAATCAAACGCAAAAATTCTTTTGTTCAAGCAGGTGCTAGTGATGCAAAAAATGAAAGTGATTCCGTGAAAGTGAGTGTCGAAGAACCTGTAGCAAAAAAACGCAATTCATAACAATTTTCAGAATGATTTTCAAAATGAATTTCTAATAACAAAAGCTTACAATATTTTGTCAGAAAACATTTAATAAAAGTAAATAAACGTTAGAATTAATAAACATTTTTAATAAAAATTTATGCTTCAATAAAAAATTTCGTTATTAATAATAAAAAATATTAAGATTTTATTTGAAATTTAAATTTTAAATCCTCTATAAGCGATTGCGCTTATTGAGAAGCAGTCCGCAAAAATTTAGTGAGCTCGGACTTGGTAGTCGCAGTGGGGGCATGGCTCACGAGCAAACATAGGGGTATGCGCTTATTGCGGATGCGCTTATTCGGAGGGATGACTGTACTCTAAAACTAATTTAAAAATTAAGAATCACTTTTTTTTATATACTCATTTTTACGGTAGAGAGTTGTACGATACATATCAGTGTAATATTTCTAATCTCAATCAATAGCGTCTTATTTAAAATTTCAACAATTTATTTTTTAATTAATTTTTATGGGAAGATTAATAAGTAATTTCTTTCAACTTTCAAAAGGATAAAAAATATTATTTTTTTTTTAATTTCTCTGCTCTAGCCTAATATCTTTTATTGTTGAAACTTTGGTAGTTACTTATTTTACTTTTTTCCATTTATAAATTGTATAAATGATGAAAAAAAATGAGAAAAAATTTTGAAATTTCTATGAACTTTAAATTACTAAGATAATCTTTTTGATTAGAGTACCATTCACGTTTTATAGACAAATTTCAATCAAAATCAAATTCCTTATTCACAGTATATCATTTCTACTTTAATACCAAAAATAAATAAATTTTTTCAAACAAACTTAGCAGAGTACTTAGTCGGTTCATTTAAGAATAATTTAATTTTTAAACATTCAATTTTCTTACAGATCCTGAACTTTTGCGTATAAACTAATTTTAAATTAAAAAATAATGCAATTTTACTGTAATAAATTTTGCAAAATCATCAGCTGAGATCATAAATGATATTTTATAAAACATTTTCATACTATTTAAAAAAACAATATTACTCATATATTTAAATGATCAAAGTTAGATTAAAAATACATGTTATATTGAAATTATGACATGACGAATGTTTAGTTAAAACAGTTTAAATAAAAACTTATTTAAAACATTTAATTGTTTCGGAATATTTTCTTAATAAAACTTTCAAACAAAATAAGAATTATTTAAAAAGAGACATTTTCAAATCTGCTTTTGATTATCCATTAATTTATTGTATTATTAATTTTGACATATATTTTCTAATTTTTTAATCTTTTTTCATTTTTAATTCTTTTTACCTAAAAGTATATAACATTTTGCTTTCATAAATTTTAAAGTAAAATAAATTTTATGTCTTAAATAATATCAAAGTCTCAATTTTTCAGCGAATTCATAGAACGTATTCTATAAAAAAAAAGTCCTTTGTATAGAACAAAAAAATATTGAACTTATCATTACAATAAAGCGTAAAAAAAAAATAGTTCGTAAAGCAGTATTTCATTTTTACTATCCCTAAAAAAATTTCATTCCATTTTATTTTGCTAATATTTTATTTTTAAAACAAGCTCGTAGTTTATCGAAATAACTGTCCGTCCATCGTGTGACGTTCCTCGAACAATATAACAATTTAATTCTGTGTTCTTTTATTTCCAGCTATACATATCCATATCAATCACTTAGAATTTCTAAAACTGTTATCTCCCGACCGCTTATATTCATACCTAAATCTAATTAATTATTACCGATCCGACCGTTACATACACTACGTTTATGAAAATTTAATAAATCCAGCGCGGAATACCATTTCGTATAATACGTTACGCCCGTTAACGAAAAATCGAAATCAACTAATGTCAGTCTCGCATCTCGTAAAGAGGAAAATTAATTCTGTTATATAGTTTAGCGCGAATGGGAAAATGGCTATCGCGACGTTGAAAAAGGCTAATTTAAGAACGGGTTCGTCGACCTTAAAAGGACTGTAATTTATCGAATAAGATGAAATTTTCGAGCATTCATAAGGTTTACGTGCAATGAACTTTTGAGTTTAAAAGAGCAGTAGTTTAAAGAATTTATTAAATGAAAATGGAATAATGAATTTAAATTCAATTTTTAAAGAAAATTTTTAAATGAATTACTTGATCTACTTGATACATTTTTATCGAAGTTATAATATATATGTATATACTAATAATAAAAGCATCGCGAATTTCAATAAGACTCGAATTTATAGTCGACACTCAGCACTCAAACATCATTTTGTCTTTATTTTTCTTATGGTAAAAGAGTAAGATAGAATGATGTTTGAGTACTAAGTGTGGGCAATAAATTCGAGTCTAATATACTTAATTATCGAAGAGTTTATTGATATTGTATTAAAAATATAATATCAAATAAGTACTAACATGCTGCACATTTAAATTGGTAGATCAAGAATAAAATTAAAACATGTAATTTATTACAGGTAAGAATCAATAAATAAATAAAAACTTTAAAAATAAAAAATATCGTTGATTTCAAGAGTTATTTTAAATAAAATTTCTTAGATGTATATTTAAAGAAATTTTTGCGTCATTTGTGACAATGAAATAAATTTGAATATTGTAAAAAAAAATTTTAACTGAAATAGTTAATATTTTACCAGATTATAGTGGAATAGGTAATCTTTACTTAGACATCAGCACAATAAATGTCACTGATAAAAGCATCTACGTTATTTCCAATATGTTATTTAATCGAAACCACAAATAAATTATCATTGCATTGCTAAGAATGACAGACTAATGCAAAATTTAAATCAAGTGACTGCAACAAAAAAGTTGTGAATAATTAAAAATGAAATATCTCGGTTGAATTCAGTTCCAGTTATCGATAATTCGGAGACGGAAAAAAGTTCATTAATAAACCTATATAAATACAGCTATATTGGCAAAAATTTATCAAGTAAATGAAAAATATGACAATGAAGAAGTGAAATTAATGTTTTTTAATATACGATTTTAGTAAAATAAATAGAATAGTCATTTTTATTGATTGATTTGTAATATTTAAGTCGCATTTTTTTAAAAATTATAAAAGTTAAAAATAAATTGTAATTAAATCATTACATAAAAAATTTAAATTTAATTATCTAAAGTAAATAATAAGTGAAAAAACAAGATTGATTTTATTTAAAGTTTTACTATATTTTTCCCTTTTTTTGTGTGATTTATAAATAATCTAATATTTTAAAAATTTAAAAATAGGTATATTAATTGCAGTTGCAATGTTTTAGCATAATTCGTCGCATTCAGTTCTTGGTATAGTTATGCAATCGCTATGTCTTACTCCAAATACGAATTCTGGAGATTTATCCATATTTTTTGGCAAATATTTGGGTCCAGGTCCAATGCAAGGAATTTTCGTTTTTACTCTGGGTACTATACTGAAAGCTGGTGAGTTTGGTTTTGTTAATGATGTATCACCAATGTCTCTTATTGCCGGATCAAACTGACATTTAGTTTTCCCTCCACGTGTACCTCTATAAAATGAAACAAATTAAATTTTTTTATTTATGATTTTATAATTTTAAATTTAAACGTATTTTAAATATCTCTAAAAATTAGTTTTGATATTAAAATGAAAAAAAATTTCAATTATCTTTATATTTGCTTAATTTAATTTATGTATCTTACATAATTGTAAAAGCTGGTCCTGGCGGTACTGGATAAGCAGCATAAGGACCTGATAGTGCTGGAGGGCATTTAGATTTAGGTCTATTAGTAATTGAATAAGCTGGCCCCCCTCTTTCATCGGGCAATGTATATTTAGGTCCAGGAGTACAATGTACAACTGAAAATTTAAGATAATTTTGCATATTTAAGTACATATTTATACAAAGCTAAATATATAAAGTTAATTTGTTAACTTTCAAAATAAAGTTAATAAATACAAAATATTAGATTTTTTAATGTTATTTACTTTCTTTATGAACAGCTTTTGGAATAGTACATCCTGATATTGCAGGTAATTTGTAAAGATATTTTGGTCCAGGTCCCAAACAAGTGTCTTTACGCTTTTTAACTCTTCCCATAGAGTATGCTGGACTTCGATATTTTGTATGACAATGATCATTATAACCTACTACTGGTTTCAATATGTATTTTGGACCAGGACCTTTATGAAAAAAATTGATAAGTGTTTAAAAATGGAATTTTTATGTAAATATTTATTTATAAGAAGTTTTATTACTCTTTGTTCCACATGACAAAACTTTGCATTTTGGTTTTTTATCACATTCCTTTTCAGTCTTCTTGGATGGCATTTTTTACTTTTAAAAAATTTTAACTATTGATAAATCACAAGTTTTATTTAAATTATTGACAAATTATGAATTTTGAATTTATAAATTTTGATTTTGAATTTTGAATTTTAAATTTTAAACCTAAAAGTACCAGCCAAAAAAAAATGTGTCACAGACATGTTTGTTTTTTAAAAAACAAGTGACTGTTTAACATCTACATATGTCAATTTATATTTTTTATAAATTATAAACACACTGTATAGCCAATTAGAATAAAGATAAATTTTAGCAAATTTCCATCTAAAGTATAAAGTTTTTTTATTGATAGTTGAATGCCATTTACAAAGAAAAATTTCAAAAAGTCATGAGTTAACAACTTTTATAAAAAAATTTAAATATCATCGTTCTCTGAGATTCCAACAGTTGCACATTCACTGTATTTAACTCCAAATGAATACATAGGATTTCTTTTTTTATAGAGTTCCATATTATAACTGTATTTAGGTCCTGGTACTTGTCTTAAAGGATTACGAGTAGAATGACGAAATTTCATTGAATAAGCAGGACATTGTTTTTTATATGTATCAAGTTTTATATCGTAAGCAGCTGGACCAGGACCAATGTTATCTTGTTTATATTTTCGTTTGAAAGCCCTAAAAATAATTAATTATTGTTTTTTTTCAACTAGTAATTTTCTTCATTTTCGAATATAATAAAACAATTAAATTTTAAACTTTTCATGTATTGAAATTTAGTAAAAATAGTTTTAACATCTATAAGATATTATTAAAATTTATGTACGTACATTGAATAAGCTCCTTCTGCACGTATATCTGGTATTTCTGGACCTATACATGTTGGTAACATATAAATTGGACCAGGACCAGGTCTACGATGACTAGTATCATGTCTAAAAACTATTGTATAAGCTGCTGCTCTGCGTTGATGATTAACAGGTGGTACTTTTTCAGTTGCATATGCGCCAGGTCCTGGTATTCCAGATTTATCTGTCTCATTATAATATATTTTTAAATATATGATGAAATAATTCAATTTATTATTAATAATAATTTATATGATCATTTAAAAACTATGTTGAATTTGAAATTCTCTTTTTTTAATCTACATTATGATTCATTAACAAAATTATTAAATCAAACAAACAAAACTTCAAAGTAGTTTTGTTAATAAATTAAAATGAAATTCAAATTATAAATAAATTTATTTATTCAAACTTTAAACAATTAAATATATTATAAAAAATTTTCAATAATCTTACAAGTTGTACGAGGTTTAAATGTCATAGTATAAGCTGGTGGTAACCCAAATCCATGATGTGTTAAATGTTGTTCAATAGGATAAGGTCCTGGTACAGTACAGTCCCATTTGGCTTTATGGCGAAATTTCATTGAGTAACAAGGATTTCGAAACTTAGAGGGATCATGATCATCAAATCCAATCAGAGTTGGTAACATGTACTGAGGACCAGGCCCTAATTAACATATTATTATTCACATTATTTACTAAAATTAAAATCTGATTAAGTTAAAATTTTTATTATTAATAAATATTGGTTATGTCATAAAAATTTTGACAAGGTTATATACCTCTATTTAAACATCCTGCAGGTCTAGGTTTATTTTTTTCTTTATAATCCATGGCTCAATGTTTGCATACTTTGATTTAAATAAATAGTTAAAAATAAAAAATCATACTGTGAATGTGTAGAATAATTATATTATAAATTTACTATAGGACATTTATATAAAAAAAAAGAAAGACATTTGTAACAAATTTCATTCATATAATTAATATAAAAATTAACACTATAATTAACAAAATATAAGAAATATTACAGTAGTTTTTTTTAATTATTCTGTAAAATCAGAATCATCATCAGAAAAATCACAATCTGAATCATCAAAGTCATCTTCCTTGTCTTCATCAATCATCAAAGACTTTAGTTTACTCATCAAATGTTCTCGAGTACACTCTGAAGGTTCTTCTTTTTCATTAAGTTCACTAGTTTTTTCAATATTATTATCATCACTTTCTTCAATGTTATTTTCACTTTGATTTTTCTTTTTCTTTTTTTCTCCAGCTAAAAAATAAATATAAATTATATATTTAGATTTATTATTGATATTCCATTTCTATTAAACACATTGTTATTTTTATTTCACAGTTTTCATTACATTATTTATAAGAAATTTATATTTGAACTTTAAAAAATTCTTCTATTTACTGTGTGGAAAAAAATTAAGCTTTAACTTACTTTGTTTATTCATATATCGGATAAAAGTTCTTCTTTTTCTTTCAGGTAATGACTTTAACATTTTCTGCATTTCAGAATCCAGTTTTAGCTGTTCTTCTTTACTAGGTAATGGCTCTACAATGTCATCATTAGTTCCGCACTTTGGACAAATATTACGTTCCTTTGCACAAGGACCACACATAGTGTGATAAGCATGTTTAACATTTTTCTGCTCACATTTATTACATTTTCCAGGTGCTTTTAATGGTTTATATTTTTTATACTTTATTTTCCATTCGATTATTTTTTTACACCTTTCGCAAACATTAGCTATTTGTAGATTATTGATTACCTTTGTCTTGTGAGATGTATCGTGCAAACTATTTTTAAATGCAAATTGATTTTTATATTTTTGTGGCCTTGAACGATGCATGTTACCCTTTTGGGTACTCATTTTTTATTTGATGAACTGAAATTTTAAGAGTTGCAAATTAAATTATAGAACAGAAATAGTTGCTTATTTAAAAATATATTTAAATGTATATTTACGATAATTTAACGTTTTCAGTACTTGTTTTGACACTTTACGAATATTAATAATGATTATTGATAAACAACAAACAAATGATCATCTAAACAAGGTTTTTTTTAACTGTATGGAATACAAAATAACGTGTTGTGAACTATAGTTTTAGGTTATGTCTTGATATCATGTGCTAATCTGACAACTAAAACAACGTGATTCAAATGTGATTCAGCAGATAATTTAAAAATGTATTTGAATTTTTTAATAATTAAAAACAAGTTATAACAATTTATATTAATTGACCAAATTCGTATTCATAAAAACGTAATAAACAATACCAATTTTATATTTTTACCTCTGAATAATTTTAATTAAATAAATTTTACAAAATTTTGATAGGTTACTATTTTATTGTAATTTCAGTTTGAAAACTATACGTTAGTATGTCAGTGAGGCAGCAATAAATTTTCTTAAAAAAAAAAAATAAAATATTAAAAAAGTATTCTTATATGATATCTTTAGAAAAGAGAATTGGAATTTTTAAAAATTAAAACGGATTTTACCATCATAATTTCCAATAATCAACGGTAGTTAGTTTGACGATATAGTTCCATCGAGCTTTATTGGAAATTTGATTAAGACATCGAGAAACCGGCGTCTCAGGTAATTCAATAGTAAATAATTAATGAATCTTAAAATAATGTAGATTTGTATAATAAAATGTACTCATATGTATGTTGTATACATTTGTATAAACTCTTTTTTAAAAGAGGTTATTGTATAAAACCCGATATTGTATTTTAATTTAGATATTAAACAATGTATCTTGGTTATTCTAATTAAATTACAGAAATCTTTTTCTGAAAAATCAAATAATTTAGTAGAAAATTTGAGTATTGCAAAAATATTTAGTTAACTATTACATTATTATTTATTTGAGAATTTATGTTGGTTAGTAATAAAAATTTTAAAATATTTACGTTCAAAATGTTAAATTTAATAAAATTATAAATATACCATATATATAAGTGTATAATTTTATAATATGCTTACGTGGATACGAATGCCGCAATTTATTTAGACGATTTAATAAAATATGATATTTGACAAAAACTGCTTTAAAAATAAATGAATCATAAATGTATATGATAATTTTATTTTTGCATATAAATATACGTATATGCAGTACTGTTAAAAATCACGTAGGTAGTAGTAAGCGACAATGTATATCCTGAAGCACATTATATATTGCAAGCGTGCGCGGGGTCACTTCAGGTCGAAAGTTCGCCAGGAGGGCATCCTATACATAGAAGTCTCGCTCACGTGGAAGCTTGACAGGTGAAACGAATTGAAATATTTAGGCAGATTCGCGCGACTGAATGTCAATCTGTCAACCGGATCTCTCTTACTCTCGATCCACCCTTATTCTCCCTCTCTTTCTTCCTATCCCTCCCACTCTCGACTTTGATTTCATCCCTTTTATATTTGCTTATATAGATTTGAGGGTTTTTTTTTCCACTTCTCTTTGCATTGTCTTAGCTTCTGCTTCTGTTGATGTAAGTTTCGCTTTATAATACGTACCGGAAATGACTATATTATGTATACGTAGGTATTTCATAAATTTGATTAATTTCTTCTTATTGGATTCTTCGAGGGATTCTTACTTTGCTTATTGTAAGAATTATTGAATTTATTTTCTTTTACTTATGAGAGTAACCCTGGTTTGGGTCACGGATCTTGTTGTAATTTACGGATATTTATATTCATAAAATCATGAAGGAAGCCGCGAGCATTTGGTCTAACGCTCGATTATTTCAAGATTATGAGCTATTTTGTTAAATTTTTAAAGATTTCTTTGAAAAATCATTGTTTATAATATTGTATGTTACTATCCAATTGGAGCTTCCGAGTTCATTATACAAAATTCTAGTAAAAGTTGAGATTAAATCCTCTTGATTAAAAAAAAAACGTGTTCAACCAGCTCAACCTGTTCAAAGTAAAAGTAAAATGAAAAACATGAAAAAAATCAGCACAATAATTTTATGAAAATTGAAGTTTAATTTTATGCTAATTTTTATAAAAATTTTTACAACAATTTTATAACAATTTTTATTTCCGTATAAGGTAAATGTCCCAGTTTCTGAACACCTTAAGAATGGTACCACCCAATAACTGGACACGGGTAAAATTGCAATTTTACCTGTGTCCAGTTATTGGGTGATACCATTCCTAAGATGTCCAGGGATTGGAACATTTACCTTAACTTTTGAACGGGTTGAGCTTTTTGAACACGTTTTTTTTTTAATCATAAGGATTTAATCTTAACTTTTACTAAAATTTTACAGAATTAACTTGGAACCTCTCATTGAGGAGTAATATTCAATATTATAAACAATGATTTTTCAAAGAAATTTTTAAAAATTTAACAAAATAGCTCATAATTTTGGAATGATCGAACGTTAGACCGAATGCTCGCGGCTTTCTTCATAATTTCATGTATAAAAACATCCGCAAGTTACAGCAAGATTCGTGACCCAAACAAGAGTTACTCTCCTTGTTAGTGACAAATGTTTAAAATATATAAAATTAAATCGATTATTGAGTTTAATGTTTTAATTAAAATTTATCAATTCATTTTAATTCTATAACGAATGTAAAAAATTAGCTATTTTTAAATACTGTGAATTTGTTGATATTGATTATTGTTTGAGTTTACAGATATAAAAATATTGGTTGAATTTATGTATTTAATAATTAATCGTAATCGATGTAAAACTGACTAATATCTACAAAGTTGAATTTCCATATTGATTTATTCTAAAAGAAATAAATGAATAAAAAAATGAAAATTAAGACAAAAAATTTTTTAGCATTAGATAACATTTCTAAAATTGATTTTCGTTAAAAAAATTAATAAATTTATGGTTATGTATCTTCTATAAAGGTTTTTCATTGAGATAATAAAATTAACTCTAATAGTAATGAAAATCCCCTAAATCGGATAATAAAAATAAAGGGATCTAAATTTACATATTATAGGAAAAATTTTACAAAACTTAATGAAAAGGTGAACGATCTCTTTCATTAACCTTAACTATATTTACTAATTATTGCTTCTCTCTCAACGTCCTTAATTACATTTAAAAACTTAAAGCGAGTCATAAAAATAAAATTCTCGCGTTATAATTTATCGTGCGGCCAATTATATTTTATTTGTCAACATTTAAATCGCCGTGACAATTGAATTTCAGGTGCTGACTTTCGGTATGCTTGCGTAGCAAGTTAACCATATCTCGTCGGACGTTTAAAATCAAACGTATATGTGTATATGCAAAAGAAGGGACGGTTAAGGGGGATGCAGGAATTAAACAAGCTTTGAAATGCTTTTAAAATTTTAATAATACATGTCTGACCCATATCGATCGTATATACCATTCCTATAACAACTGACGATTTATCTCTTCCGGGATTAAAGCATATTGTATTGGAATATAACTGTGAGGGGAGGAGGGTCAACTGAAATTGAGTGTCTTTTTGTGTTTATGATGGTTTGTTGATAGGCTGTCATGAATAGATCATATATATTTTTATACCTTCCTATTATTTATACACTGTTTTTTTTAAAACATATTTTGTCAATTTTTCGTAATTTTTATGAATTTGTAAAAAATAATGAAAACTTGCATATTTATGATGAAAATTGTATTTATTTTTTAAATAAATTTGGTTGCCTGAAAGAATTCCATATCTTTTATCCTTGTTTAATCGAAGATTAATACTTTTATTATTACCATTAAGTACCAGATTACATTATTTGACGATTTGTATTGAAAAAATTTTGGATTTTTGAATCATAAATAAACTAAGTAAATGTAAATCATGAGACAATTATATTTAAAAAAAAACAACAACTATTATAAATTAATTAATAGTTGAATTTTAAATAGTGAAAAATGTTATATGAAAGGAATTTTTAAAAAATCATTAACTAAATGCAATAAACAAAAATATTTTGAAACTTTATCTCATTTTGGTACCGACTCACTGGTAAAATTCAAGATAATGAGAAGTTTAACGAAGGGTCAAGCAAACCGTCGTGCTGACCAATTAACAACTGCCATACACTCGCTGTATAAGACAACTTGAAAAAGCTTTTAAATTTTCTATAAACGCGCGTCTGACCCATATCCACCTCATACCACTGGTAACTGTTTGCAATAGCTCTTATAGCTTATATTTTTTTAAAGCCATTTGAAAGACAGCCGGACGATTTTTCCTGAATTTCTTCTTCTTCTTCTTTTTTTATTCTCTGAAAGGTAGGAGAGGTGATTTACTTATTCCTTATTTATCATCTGTAGGCGGCGAAGTTTCGCAAACTGTTGCAAGCCTTTCGGAACATGTCCATTTGTTTTAGTTGCTTTTTGATACAATAATGCAAAGTAGAAAATAAAACTTTTATTTATTTTTGTTTTTTGTTTTATAATTCCTGAAGGTTGATTTCACATATAAGCTCTAAAATATTAATATATAAAAATTCATCCTAATTATTTTGATATTATATTTTAATCATAAAATAAAATTAGATGTAAAAAAAATATCTTTGATTCAATAACATTTTTTAAGACTAACAAGAATAGCTTTTCTAGCTTTGGAATGTATTTTCTTAAATAAAATCTTAGATAATGTTATAAAAAAAAACTGCATTCAATTAGTCCAATCTTTTATTATTATTATTTTTTAACTTATAAGCTGGTTAGTGCAGTTAAATAATTAAGTAAAAATTTACATTTGCTTTAAAAATATAAAAAATATATAAAAATTCAAAAACCAATAAATTTTGTTAAAAAAATTTCAATTTTTTTTGAGAATTATAAATGAATAAAAATTTAAAACTAAAATAAAAAATTACTAAATTTATGGTTCATGACTTTAAAAAATTCGAAATTCGAATCAAATAAACATTTTTTCATGATGTTATTTAAAAAAACTGTTTCAAAGTTAAAAAGGAAGCCAGAATTTTACAACAAAATACTCTGCTTATAATATAAACCAATTTGAAAAATTTTTATTACTAGTTTTTAATATATAAACAACCAAATAAAAGTTTAGTAAAAATAAAAAATTTATCGTTACAAATTTCAAACACAATTTTTATATTCTAATATGATCCTGTATAAATACTTTTTATTTATATTTTTGGATTATAATAAAAACGATTTCGTCAAGTTTCTATTAATGTTTTGAAATAATATTGTAATTTTTTTTTCTATATATATTTTAAATTTACGTAAAACGCAAAATACGTATATTGTATAAGCAACTATAAATGTTGAACGATGTCGTACGGTTTTAATCGATGCTTGTGGTAAAAATAGACGACGTCGCAAAACTTTACGGAACATTGACTTTAGTGAATGAAAATGAGGGAGAGAGAAAAATAAATAGAAACAGGATTTCATAGTTCTATCTTTTCTTTCATTTGATTAATTATAATACCGTTAACGCTATGTTATTCAATGTTTTTTAGCTTTTTATTTAAGACCTTTGATTACGATCGAAATAATTGAAAAAAAAAAATTATAAACAATTTTTTTTAAAATTAAATTACGTTTACGTACAATAATGAAAAATACTGAATTATAAAAACATTATTAATTGATCAAAATTGGAATAAAAATATATTGTCATGAAATATGATATAATATAATAGGTTGTAATAATACAATTGTTAAATTTATATTATGATTTATTAATGAATAATTAATATACAAATAAGTAGTAAAAATATTATTCAAATTGTAGTGGACTAAACTGTTATTTAGTAAATATTTTATATATTATTTCATATTTAATAGACAAGGCGCTACATACAATAAATCTTTATAATATCTTAGCAGTATCTTTTTTAGCTTGCTGAGCTTTGGAAGAATAATCCTGTCGTACACTCATTTCCCATGTATCTAATAGCTGCGATACAGAATATCTTTTTGGTAATTTAGCTAATCGAGCATCTAGACTTCTCTGTACAGCACTTAAATATGGAGTGGCATATTCGTGACTTGTAAGAATACATTTTGGAGGAACTGTTGGGTAATCTGCAAGCACTGTTACAAGCACTGGAGGCACACAAGTCAAATGTTTATCATCTAACCAGCATATCAGTTGAATACATTTTGAACCACTTTGTTGTGCAAGATCGAGACTTATCTATTCAAGTGAAATCATTTAAAATTTAATAAAATATGAACTTGAAAATTATAAAATATAATATTTAAAATAATTAATTTCATACCTTAAATCTTTGATCAAGACGTGCTATCTCTCCTTGTAAGATATCTGGTATTTCGTTAAGAGCTTCATTAGTTTTTTGTTTTTTCAATGGCGGAGGCAAATTCCTAAATATTTATTAAATCAAAAATACATCCTCCTTGCTTTTTCATTATTATTAAAATCATCAAAAGTTACTTACTTCATTTCTGGTCCAAATAAAGATTCTACACAGGTACCAAAAGTTCTATTTAGTGTATGATTTGGTATAGGACTTTGAAGTAAAGATTTTACTACTTCTAATAATGGTATCAAAAATTGATTTTCTTTTAAACCAGATGGTATAGATGGACCTTGAGTAGCTTCTAATTTTTTAAAATCCATTTTTTCCAAAACGATTTCACATTTTTGTAATACATCTAGCCTAGTTACGGAACTAGGATTTGTCAAAATTTCCAAAAGTTTTTTCATCTTAATCATTTTTTCAGTGTCTACATTATTAAAATAAAACCGAATTAATAATTAAGAAAATTAAAGAACTATGCTATAATTTATTCTAAAATTCAGTATTTTATTTTTTACTTACATCCTTCATTAGTCATTTTTAATATCATCTTATTTAATGGATCTATATATTTGCGAAGTTTTTGAATTTTTTCTTTACAAGCTTGAGAAATTTCTTCATCTTGTATTGGATTTTGTATAGCACCACCAATCATTCCAGCGGATGTATTTAAAGAACTACTTGGTAAAGGTGCCATGGCTGATAAACAAATTTTGATTATTATTCATCGATTCTTGCATAAACACATTTCATTTCACCATAAAAATATAAATGTTTTTTTCAAACATCATCAATAATTTATATTTACTTTCTAATTTTGTATTAATAATAAATAATACTAAAATTCAAATTTAAGTTATTTTATGAATATTAATGATGTTAAATTTATTATTAATATTTTAACCCTAAAAAGGTAGTTTTTCGGCACTTTTGAATGATGACAATGGCTCACATGTTTCTTGCGCCATAAAAGATGCTTTAAAATGTTAAAAAAAAATCTAAAAATATTTATAATATAACATTAATTATCTTACCAGTAGAGTGACTGAGGTGCAGGCCACATCTTGATGTAACTTTGGGATATATTTTAAAGTCTCAAAATGTTAGTAAAGTGTTAACTGAAGTTATGGACGTTTATGGTCTTATTTTTTAAAAAATGTAAAAAAAGGCTCCTAATTGAAGAGTGAATAAATCAGTCTAGAAATGTCGTTAATAAATTTACAATTACTAGAATAAAAAAATGAAAATAAAGAAAGCAAGCTTCAACTTGCTGTTTTCAGAATTGAAAAAGAATAATTAGAACTAAAGATATGCTTGTTTAAAGTTCAATCACAAATCACCGTACTTCAGAATTTAGATGATTTTTGGTACTCTTTTACTGTTCAACTTTAAATAACCACAACTTTGGTTCTAATCATTCTTTCTCAATTCTGAAAACAGCAAATTGAAACTCGCTTTCTTTACTTTCATTCTAACTATTGTAAATTTATTAATGAAATTTTTATACTGAATTATTCACACTGCAATTAGGAACTCTTTTTTTTACATTTTACTTAAAATAAGACTATAGACGTTCATAATTTGAATTTTTCGAAACTTTATGAACTTTTATGGCTGCTGTGTACTCATAATTTGGTCCTAAAACCATGTCCCAAAGTTTCATCAAGATCCACGATCCGTAACTCAAACACTCTCCTGGTTACTGTAAAGACGAATCACTTAATTGCTGGTTTGTTCATTTATTTGAACAATATAATTGAATAAACAAATTTAAATAATAAGGAGAGTCGATTTCACTGAGACAGGAGTAACTCATCGATACCAAAGGTTAAAATATTTTTAGCACATTATATGGACTTACCCATAGAACGCTGTCCTCCTAGCATAGAATGTTGTGGATTAGGTGATGAAATCAATGCAGCTGATAATATCATTTGATTGCTTGAAATTTAAAAGAAAATTGAGAAAAAGTAAATAATATATTTTTTCATTTTGTCTTAATATAATGCTATATACCTTCCAAGAGCACCTAAACCATCAGAATCAGGTGTCAGATTTCTTTGTCCAGAATATCCAGAGTTCATAATTTCAACTGACTAATTGAAAATAAATAAAACAATTAATGATTTGTATGTAAGAAATTTTAAATCATTATATCACCTTTACCTTTCGCTGCATATGACTCAATTGTTGCTGTGATATCTGATTGATATTCATTTGCTTAACATTAATTTGAGGAGATTGTTGTGGTTGAATTGTTGATTGCATTCCAGAACTTATTGGAGTTCCCATTTGATGGCCATCCATCTAATTTTGCATCTAATTTTAATGTAATTAAAATTTTTTTAATTATAAAGAAATAAACATAAAGAAAGCTAAAATTTTAGATTCTAACATTCAATGTTTCCTTAGTTTTAAAAAAAGTCATTGAAAAAGTTACTAGATTTTCAAACACTTATAGGTCTTTAACATTAATAGCTAGTGGTTTCAAAGTTTTTTTCAAACAAAAGCTGAATTTAAATCCTTTCGAATTTGAGTGCAGCTGCTTTTTTAAAAATGTTTTTAATTGCCTAATAACTAAGAAAACATTGAGCGTTGGAATCTAAAATTCTAGCTTTCTTCATGTTTATGTATCCAGGATTATCTCTCGAAATTTGAGCAAAAATAGTTACTTGAAATCCTGACATTTTTCTAGTTAGTATATAATATTATTTCTTAGTTTCATGCAAATTTATTAAAGAATAAAAGTGGCGTTTATTTCTTAGAAAAAAGAGAGATAAAGGAAAAAAAAAATGATCTCAGTATAATTTGAATATTAATTTACGCAGTAACTAAAAGAGGGAGACAAGCAGGAGCAGTAAAAATCACCAAAAATGTAGCATATACAATCAGCAGAAAAAAAATTAGTAACTGTAAAATTTATAATTTTAAGTGTTGGGGGCTATACATAGAGACTATAAGTGCAATAAAGGGTCAGGAAAACTGGATTTTATTTTATTGTAAAATCAGGGTAGACAAAGTGGAAAAATAAAGCGGAAAATCAAGTATGAAAGAAATATAATAAATGATATTTAAGGTTTCAGAAAAATAGTTTCAGATAAAGTTGAGAAATAATAGAGGTTTATGTAAATTTAGGGAAAGTAATGATTTTATTAAAATTTGTAAGGATAATAATTTTTATCGAATTGTAAAATTTGTTAAAGCACAAAAATGGCTTTGTTTCCTTAGGAAAAAAGAGAGATAAAGGAAAAAATTGACGGTCAAATGTGGTATAGTGTCGATAAAAAGGATTTGTATATAAAATATATTGTGCAGAAGAATGATAGAATTAAAAATACGGAATTACTTGGTTTGGTATATAGTAGAAATTAAGTTTGGGAATAGAGGATAATAACTAGAAGTAAAGAATATATTATGTAAATACAAGATAGGAATAGAGGTTAACAGGATTACGATAAAAGTAAAAAAAGGAGGGTGCGGCGTAACAGAGGAACGATGCAGGGCTAATAAGTGAAAGAGAGATATAAGGCAAGGAAAAAGTATAGGTAATGATGTTAGAGCGTAATAACGGTAGACAGCATTTTTTGTGTCGGTCCAAAAGATTTCCACGTAGTTTTGAGGTTTTTAATAAAGTAGACAACGTAAACGAAAATGCGTGACAATTTAGGTTAGAGATAAAAGTATTGAATAAGTGTAGGAAATATCAAATAAAGGCGAGACAGAGCCATCGAATATTAAAAAAGTTTGGAAATATGTGTGTATATAGTTTTATATATAAAGCAAAAGCTATTTATTTAAGTAAGATATCAGACTTTAATATAATGAGGGAAAAAAGTGTTAAAAATAAGTAACTGATTTAAATTATAAGACGGCAAGACAGAGCAATTAAAGTAGCCGTAGCTTTTTTGGGCCAATGAGCTGGATCGTGGGCTTTTAATTGCGAAGTCAATGAAGATTTAAAAAAAAAGATAAAGATTAGGAAAAGTATGAATGGCGATAGAATGGTGAAGTATTTAAGTCTGATATTGTAAACCAAGTCCCATTTCTTGGCTATTATGCTGAAATGAATAAACGGAATATATACTTATGTAACACCAATCTCTTTTAACACAAGTGCTTTATAAATGAAAAGATAAACGTGCTTAAAAACTTATCTTAATCCACGAAATCCATCTTTCCACTTTTTTTGAATAACAAAAACTAGATTACGTTGCTGGTATATTTCGAGTCGATTATAAGAAGAAACCTTATTCATCTTTCCAATGTAAATCATAAATACTGAGAGTATTCTTAATAAACACTTACATAAATTTATTTTAAACAAATCTATTTATTTGTACAATAACTCTTTATTTGTTAATGTTCGATTATCAATACCAATCACTTCTGTCAAACGCGCATGAGAGATTAAATGAAGAATAGACCGCGCTACTCAATGATTAGGACTAAAGCTGCAGAGCGGCAACACTCTCGTTAATCGGCAAATATGAATTCTAACAAGTATCGAATATTGTGAGAAGATTAAATGTTAATTTTATATTTTTACTACTTATACAGCAGTCACTATAACGATGGAAAATTAATAAATGAATTTTTAGAAAAAAATTAATTAAAAAATGTTTGATTATTCGATATTAAAAGAGGTCTTCAGTGGCTTATTTGTTGCATATTTTTATTGAAAAAAGGAGAAAATCCGAGACCCAAATGTCGTGAATTCTCTTTGTGAGTATTATTATTATTTGAATATACTTGTTAGTGAATTAGATATAATTCAACACAGGTATTTTTTAAAAATTATTAATAGATTTTTTTCGGTAGAGGATTTATTAAAAATTTTTTCGTGTTGATTTTTATCTTGGATTCGAGGTAAGTATTAAAATCTCATTTTTTTATTTTAAAGATGCAATTCAATACCAACATTTAATCAATATAAATAAGAATTGTATATTTTTGATGATATATATTTAAATCACAAGTAATTATAATAAACAAAACTTTAACAAAATATGAAAAAAATATTCTTTTATCTTCTTTAAACGTATAAATAACATCGATTTTTTGTCTTACATTTTTCTAATTATAACTAGAAACATTGGTTTCATAACATTTCTGAATACAGATTTCTCATTGAATTAATTGTTTATCTAACGCTTTTACTGTTAATATTTCCCCCGAAAATTTGTCAATATTTTTCTTAACACAAAAATTTAAAAAAAAAAACCTTTAAACATATATTTAAAATAATATTTATAATATTAATGCAATACAAAAACTTATTTCTCAAATCGATTTATATAAAACAATTTTAATTTTATTAATTACGTCAAATGAAATTGAAAATGAGTATTAAGTACACGAAGATTCTCTGTTACCTGCCAAAAAATGATTGTGCTTTACGTCTTTCTTCTGTGATGTCCTACGAGGTACTGAATATGTTTACATAAAGGAAGCGACAATATTGGACACTTAAACTCAACTATGGAAGCTCCAGGGCTGTTTGTATCATTGTAAATTAAATATTAATACTTACCCCTGTTATTTTTAACCCAGGTCTTCCTTATTTAAAATGTATATCATAACTATTAGTAATTTAATTGAAAAATTGAATTTTAATTTGTAGTGTAGTTGAAAAAAATATAATTTCTTAATACACAAAATATATGTTTATTTTAACCAAATTCGAGTTATTTAATTAAAATATTCTAAAGTTTTGAACTACGAAAGACTTTGAAATAAATTTGTAACTTTGATTTCTGAAGTGAAATATTTGATTTATCAATATCTTTATTACATAATCGATCACCGTTTTTACTCAATTTTAGTAGGTGATAGTAGATGCATAAACATGAAGAAAGACAAAATTTTAGATTCCAACGCCCAATATTATCCTTGTTAAAGGCAATTAAAAAAAGTCTCTGGAAAAGTTACTAGATTTTCAAACGCTTACAGTTCTCTAGCAATAATTGCTAGAAGCTTAAAACTTTTTAAAATAAAATCTGTATTTCTTTTTTTAAACATTAATTTATAATAAAAGCTGAAATTTGATCCAATTTTTATTACTCTGTAACTTTGGAAAAATATAATATTTCGATATACTTCAACTACTATTTCGAAAGAATTTAAGCTCAGCTTTCATCAAAAAATTTTTTTAAGCTTTTAGCTATTAATGCTGAAGAACTATATACGTTTGAAAATCTGGTAACTTTTCCAGTGACTTTCTTTAATTATATGTAATGAGGGAAATAGTGAGCGCTGGAGTCTAAAATTTTGGCTTTCTTCGTGCTCATGCATGATTTCTCGAAATTTAAGTAAAAACGATGACCTTAAAACTCTCCAGCGAAGATATTTAGCTTTTAGCTAAACGTTTATCTTCAGTTATTAAATTTAATTTCTAGCTTTTAGCAATTAGACTCATTTCAACATTGTCCGGTGAATAGAGTAGATCAAAATTATAGTAACATGTAGTTGAAATTTGATCTATTTAATATAAAAAGTATACATAATAAATACCATTTTATTGAAGTTTATAAAATTTGCTCAATACCAAAATTTATACCAGAATTGAATTTAAAAATATATAAATCAGAAATTAAAACTTTATTTTTTTCACAGTATTACGTTTTTAAGCTAGTTTGTCGTACAACTCCAGCAATTTTCATTTGATTGAAATTGTAACCGTAGTTTGCATTTTCGACTTCGACGTGAAATACATACAATTTTGCAAAACATTAAAAATCGTAAAATCATTAACAAATTTTTATTAATATTTTGTGCGAAAATTAAAACGTTTTTTTCAAAATCTAAAAAATTAACATTTTAAAAATTTTTTATGAATCTCTAGTTTTTTATGTGTTAATAGAGTAAAAAAAATTTTTTTTGCAAGGCCGAATTTTCTTAAGATATGCTGCGAGCGCCAAAGACCTTTTTTAAAAAGATATATTTTTAAAGCTGCACTGCGATGTCACTTTGTGAAATTTACTTTTAATATCACGGTTAGAAATATTAACGGACGAAATCTGTTAAAAACAGTTAACAGAAAAAAATGTCTGTTACTTTAACAGACAAAATGTTTGTTAAATTTTTACATTTGATACAATACAGGACACTTTCAGAATCAACTGACATAAAGTCTATAATCTGTAATTATATAGTATATTTTTTAAAATAAACATTAATTTTCTCACCTGTAAAAATATGGTCAAATAATTCATTTCGAGGTTCCTACAATAGTATAGGGCCTTATCACTAATTATTATCAGAGATGCATATTTGAAAATTTTTATTTACTCTGAGAAAAAAATTTTTTAGTTCTGAAGAAACGTGTGTTTCAATAGTACCAAACACACGATTTCTTTGAATCAAAAAATTTATTTTATTTAAAAAAAATATTTATTTGAAATATTCTATACTGGATATATTTGAAATGAATAAATATTTTTTTGAAAATAAAAAATAATTTTTGTTTCAAAGAAATAATGTGTTTGGCACTATTAAAACACACGTTCGCACACGTTTCTTTGAAACGAGAAATTTTTTTCTCAGTGTAACTAATTTTTTTCTTATATTAAAAATGTACTCTATTTTGTATTGGGTATCAATCTTTGTTAATACAATAAAATAAAAAAATGAATAAAATAGTGAATTAAAATAATCACACAGATTAATAGACCGTAATTGATATAGATTGAATATAATATAAAAAACTTTGAATTATAATAATATTACAAAGACAGTCATTATAAAAACAAACAGTAATTTTCGTATAAAATACATTAACAGATTATTATTAAAAAATATATATATTTTTGTATATAATCATTGCAATATTTTGTAAACATTCTTTTAGAACATCTTCTTTCACTGAGTTATATTGTTCTTGAAAGAATCGTCGTTCTGTCAGTAATATATACTCTTGAAAAACATGATACATTTAGCCATTTCAATTTACAATATTTTAAATTGCCGAGATCTTAGAAACGTACAATAGAAGTAGGAGAATCTAAGCCGTGCGATTCACAAGTCGCCACTTTCCCGAGGATCATCGTGAAACAGCAAAAAATACAGAGCTCCGTTCAACTTCACTGATCTTTCTTCTTCAATTCTGATTTTTTTCTTCTTTTTTTTTTTATCATTTCCGTTGTATTGGTACGCTGCATTGTTTGTTTCAAAGCGAATGACATTTTTCGATAATATGAAAATCAATTGTAAATAATTAAGTAAAATAAGAAATATATTGTAAAATTGCATCTGCAATTATAAATAATTTAATAATTAACTTATAAAAATATAAAACTGATGAAAGTAAATAAAAAATTAGTATCAACATGTTTGAGCACTGTTATAAAAAATTTCTTCATAAAATAAATTATTCTTGTATAATCCATTATTTTTTTTTCCATAATTTTGATCTCTTAATCCTTTTAATGATCAATAAAAATAATATATTTCTTTTTATTTGATGATATTCTTTACATATTTTTATCTTAACTAAATTGGGGATACCTTGGAATTATACAGATAAACAAAGACAAACCAATATATGTATTCATACAAATTAATTTAGATAATACTTTGAAAAGTGCGTTATAAAAGAGACGCATGAACGTTGAATTTTTATTCTTCCGTGATTATGATTATTGCCCGAAAGCCAATATCAAAACAAGGCATTCTGAGCAACAATCAAAAGCATAAAGAATACTGTACTTCTTTTCTTTAACGTATTATCCAATGACGAAAGGTTCTTTAAAAATATAAATAAATGATCTTCTTGACTTCGCATGTTGCCCATTACGATTATATTACATTTTTTTACAATGTATATTTTGAAATTGGATTATTATCTCCATTACAGCAGTACCTAAAAGTGGAATAAATATTAGTCGTCATACAGATATTATTATTTATATAAATATATGACAGACAACATTATATTTACTATTATAATGTATAATAATGATAATAATATATAACAGATATTATATTTCTTTTCTTATTTTAAAAATTTTTCATGTTTTTTTATTTGAATGGATGGTTTACATAAAAGTACTTAGATACGTTTTCTTTACATGATATTTCGATAATATTTTATACAAAAATTTAATTTATAAAACAATTTATGCTTATTGGTCAACCAGATAATTTATGACTTTAATAATGTATTTTTATATTAATTTTCAAAGAATTTAATCAAATAAATATTTAGAAGATCAACATAAATTTGTTTGATTATATTTTACGAAATTAAATATTCAGACTGATTTTCTTTTGTAATCATAAAATATTATAAAAAATTGGAAATAATGTTTTAAATCTACGTCTAAAGTTTGGTTTAATTTTAAAATTATTTTCTAATAGCGTATACCCTGTTTGGATGTTAAAATCAATATCAACATAACTAAAGTTGTTGAAAATTCAATCATATTCTAACTGCGTAAAAGTTTAAAGTTACACAAAATTCGAGTGGCAAAATTTCTATTACATAAACTTTTTACTAAATTTTAACCGCAATCTGCAAAATTCGTTTCGCTACGTTATTATTCGTTTGCGTTAATTCAGAACGATTAACGTTATGTTACGTTTATAAAGTCATTGTAAAAAAAATGTAAATACAAAGTATATTTTAAAACTCTATATTTTTATATATCATGCATTATTGTAAAAAAATTTCATTCAAAACTTTAAAATAAAATAAATACGCAAAATTTACATTCATTGAAAAATAAAAATTCATTTTCAAATAACAAACTTTCGACGAAAAAAAAAAGAAAATAACGCAGATATACGATGGCTATAGCGCAACACGTAGTTGACTATAAAAAGAGGAAGTACACGCCAGCGTGAGCTTTTTAAAGCTGCTGATAACGTGTTTTTAAAGCGCAAGCGTGCGGTGACGATTGAAAATTTTCGCGCGAACCAAAGGAGAAGGTACATATAACAACTGTACCACTTCCGACTATGCATATATGTATACTTTCTACTTTGTACATACAAAATGTGTTGACTGTTGCTGTTCGCGCGCTTTAAAGGTGCGCGCTTACGTATGGACATTAAAGATAAGTACACATGTTGGCATTTATTTTAAATATTATTTTTATTTATGAAATTATATTTAACTTTTGCTTTTTTTTCGATCGTTTAATTATTTTTTAATTATCTAGATTATACAATAAACTGGTTATTGGGAAAAACGAGACTACGAGAATAGCTATGAGATTATAAAATTGAAGTTCAAGTTAATATTAAAGAAAGACTATTTTGCTTTTGTTTTGTTACCTTATAGATTGATTTACGAAAACCAAAGTCATTTAAAAAGAAACGACTTCACTTGAGCAAACTCAATGTTTACTTAAACAAACTTCAACAGGTCATTGATCTGTGAATCAGCTTGAAGTACCGGTAAATTTGATAGGCTGTTTAACCAATCATAATAAATTATATTAAACATATTTGAATTATTTTTAAATCCATATAAATTTTTTTGGTTTAATTTTTTTTATACTTTAAATTTAATACAAAACATTCTACATTGTATCTATCTGATATTTTTAATAAATTAACATCAATAAAAATAAAAATTTGAAATTATTAAAAACATCCTGTAGATAGATAAATAGCGTAAGGATATAAATTTAATAACTAATGAAAAAAAAAAAAAGAATCACCGCTGAGCGGCTAAAACGAGCAATTAGAAATATTTCAACTGTTAAATTCTGCGAACTGAAATCATTATAAAGTTAAGAAAAGAAAAAGATTAGAAAGCAGTAAAAAACGTTTAAATATCTTTCGGCTATAAAGTCAAATGAAAAATTCGTTATAACGATCGAGGAGAAAAGCTATGGGAAAAAAAAAACTGTATACTGTTAAGTGGTGATGAGTAAAAAACCTTTTCTGCGGTTATACCTTCTTTTTTTTATTAATAACGGTTAAAGGATAAATTTTCAGTAGAAACATTGTTGTATTATTTTATTTAACATTATTTTTTATTTAACCATAAAATTATTTTTTTAATTCATAAAATTGTTTATTATAAATTGGTCTTTATATGACATTCATGAAACTATCAAAAATTTTTGTAAGTAAATATTATTATTAATATTGCTTGTGCACATATTTCACATAAAATATAATTTAATAAGAGAAATAACTTGATAAATTATAACAAATTCCATGTATGCATTGAATATATTAATTTTTCTAGTAAATAGAAAAACTGAAATTTCTAAAGCTATTTGTCCGTTTATTACAAGAATTCAAGATATTTAATTAAAAAATACCTTTGTTAAATAAACTATAATTTTACAAATGCAAAATAACAATGCTTCAATAATCTAGAATTATTGCGTTATATAAATGACAAAGTTGATTTTTCAATGACAAATTTTAAATTATTGCTTTTTTTTCATATAAATGTCGATTCATAACAAACCACCATTCAAAACAATACTGTTTGATTTACATTGTTGTAATCAATTGAAATTGAAGTTTTAATCATAGAATAAAACAGTATCATCAAATTACAAATTTTACTAATCTGTGATTCAATTGATACTGCTTTATTCACATTATTTCATTCAATTCAGATTACATTCAATATTGAGTTTTCAAACTATTCCCTAAATTTTTATTCATAATTTGAAGAAAAAAAATGAAAAAATTTTGAAAAGAATACATAAGCGCCCACAATAATAAAGCCAAAAAATGACCTGGAGGTCAAAGTCCTTGCAAGTCATCGAACTCCGTGTATACTTTTTTTCCACTTAAAAACCAAGTAGACAACAAACTCTCTCTCTCTTACGTTTGTCCAGCTATAATTAACTAACCAGTAAAAGTAAGTATGTAAAATGCGTAATATGAAAAATGACTTACCTTACATTTGTTTTTTTTTTCCTTACGTATAGACATATCAATATGTAACAGCAGCAGGGCACATCTGGATACGGAAGTGGCTGTTCGCGTGCTCTTGTGGTTTTTAGTCAAACAAGATTAATGTTAACCCAACAGCAATGTCTTGTACAAAATAATACCAAAGGAAGAAAATAACATTCCTTCCCTTTCGGTAGCTTACCGAAGAAGATGATCAAGTTGGCACGCGTCTGCTGGCCACGAGATCGCACGAGCGAATGACGCTACTCGATCATCTACCGGCACGCGTTTGCTTTCCAACTTCCTATATATAAAGTTTAAAACTTCAACGGGGTGGGGAAAATATATAAGGGAAGGTGAGCACAAGCGCAAGCGCAAAGTCTATTATATTGTAAAAAAGGGGTGGGAGGATTTATAACAATTCCAATAGGAGAGGGTTAATACCCCCGTTGTGTAAAGGGGGTATATGCAGGAAGATGAGAGAACTGATAAGCGCAGGAGTAGATGCTGCCTTTTTTTTTTCAAGGATATATAACAAGAAGATTTTAGTGGAGAGGACGTTGACTTGTTGGGATAGTGGGGTTTTATCAGAGATTACATTAGCGGGAGGGCTTTCGTATACAGATATTTTTAGATGACAATTATACGGATAGTTTATGGAAAAGCAATTTCATTTGATTATTATAGACAGTTTAATTTGGGCAGGTGGGAAAGAATATTTAAAATTTTTTTAATGTGCTTTCGTGATTTTTATACTTATATTCCTTAAGAGATTATTAATATTATGTTTAATAAGAATATACATTTAAAAGTTCACAAAGTTGAATTGTTACAGATGTTGAACTCGAGGTTGAACCCTTTTAACGAACATATGGAGGCCAATGAACTCTCAAAATCTTGTCTTTTAAGTGTACATAATGTCTATCGTTTACTTCCCTTTTGTATTATTTTTTTAACGAAACTTTGAAATAAATACCTTCTAATTCTAAATTTCAATTTGTTTTATAATTTTTTAGATTGATTGGTGGCTTTGTTTTAGTTAAAAAAATTTTTTCTCATCAACATTAATACGTGCAGATTTTCAATGAAATCTTTTAGACTTATTTTTCAAAACTTTATTAAAAGTAAGATAACAATTTTCAAGTTTTTAATATTTTATTATTTTAATATGTGTGAAATTTAAACTTCATTTGTGTTAAAGTTATAGAATAATTATTTGTTACTTTGCTATCATAAAAAATTATATAAAATAGTAACAAACTAAACGTTATTTTCCTCCAGCATATTATTACGTTACATTTCTTCAAGTTTTTCATTTTTTTCATAATTTTTGAATAAATTAAACTTTTTAAATGCGCTTCCTTATAATTAAAACATTTTATAATTATTGTTCATCAAGTTTTTTCAAAATAAAGTTTTACATATTTATAATTATAATTATAAATTTTTTTTTTTTTAAGTTAATCATATAGAGGATATTGTTCTCTATATAATTAACTTCTTTCATATGATGATATCAGATAGATTCTAGCCCGGTTCCCGTTTAACACATTACATCAGGCTAGCCCATCTGACACACCTTACCGAAATCTTTGACTACCGATCGATGGTCAGTCATTTTTGTGACCAACAATCAACCGATACCCAATGAGATCGGATTTTTTTAAGAGCTGTGCGATATTATTAGTACATACATTAATTTTTCTTCTGAAAAAAGTCAGAGGTACCTGGCCAGGATTTGAACCCATGTTCCCATCACCCACCGCGCTTTCTCATCATTATAAATATGCAATTTTTCGAAATTTATAAAAATCAAATGAAAAGCTTTATAATTCTGAAATTTTCGAAAGTAAAATTTTGTTTGATTAATTAATTTTATTAATTTATTTCATGTTTTCAAGCTTTGTTGGCTACAATTTGATATGAATCTTTTGAGATATATCCATTCTAATGTGTTTTAATTAACAACAATGGTTGTCTATTTACATCAAAAGTTGAAATTGAATTTGAGCTATTTTATGGAAAACTATAATCTAAATAAAATATCTTATACATTGAAAAAGTATAATATTATGTAAGAATAAATCAACGCGAATGAAATTGGTTTTAATCCTCAACCTGTACACTTCGGTTGGACTTTTGTATTTCTGTTATTTCTATTTAATAAAGAATATTTCAACCTAGTGATCATCTTGGAAATTTTCTGAAGAATCGATTAATGTTCTTTATGTTAATGAAAAAAATTCATTTGTTTATAATAATCAATATTAACAAATTGACTTTTTCTGAAAATACCAGTCAATTGAAAAACTCACCGGTGTGAACTTTCTCTAGTATGAGGGTTAAGTGAAAACACATTTTAAAGGAATGCAGAAAATTTGATTTTTGAAATCTTAAGTATGTTATTTTTATCATTAATTAATCATAAATTAGAAATCATTTTTAGAATCAATAACAAATTATGAATGAGAATTAAAAATACTTTTTACCTAGCCGGAAATCCTTTTATGAAAAAACCATTTAAGAAGCCACATCACTTTTAATGCAATCACCCTTTTATCATCGCATAAGCGTCACAAAAGTATCCCGTTGCTAATCAAGTCTTCATATGAAAACAGAAAATTTCTCTCAAATGCAAAATGTTATTGCAATCCATAAAATCAAAAAAAAAAAAGCTTCTCACCAACACTTCCATATGTATGTATACATCGAATGAACTATATGCGCTTTCTCTCTCAAAAGTGCAACAGTAGCGAAGCTTTCGCGTATGAATAAATAAAAGAGTCGAAGGGTCGTATGCATATAGCATAAGCAGCGAAAGAGAGAGAGAGACGGAGGGATCCATTTCCACCTGCTTTACTCTAACGCGTTCTATTGTCAATCCAACGCTAATCATTTCAAACGTCCATTAAACCGTCTGGCAGGAGAGAGGTGAATTGTATGTTTGACTGTCGCATTGGCTTTTCCATGAAGTTAAGGAGAGACGACAATGATCCTTGTACCCGCTTATATACTCTCTTACTCTCTCTCTCTTGTCTGGCGCGTACATTTATTCCTTTTTTTTTTATTTATCGTTACTTGAATTTTTTTTTAATTAATCATTGTTTATTTTATATAGATAAAATATAATTGTTTGAAGATATTTAATTAAGAATTTTGTATTTGATAAACTAAAAATATAAAAGGAAATATTTAACTGATCAGATTTACTTTGATTTATTGATTATAAGTACATTGGATATGAGGTCGTCAGTGGCTCATTCGGTAGAACGATAGATTCGTAATCTCGAGGCTCCGAGTTCGAATCCCGCTCTCAGTCGATTGATACAAGTACCACTGTAAGTTACATGTGCTGAAGTTCACAAACACACTTACGAGCTCCGTCGCTGATTAGCATCGCAATCATAGCATAAATACAGCGACGTTAAATAAATAAAAAATTGATGTGGAAAATGGGATTAGTGGAAAAAAATAAGAATACCTTTTATTTTTGTTTCATGATCAAGTTTACAAAAATCTATTCTGTTTTAAAATAAAAAAAAGTCTATCAATTTAAGGATAAGAGCAGAAACCAAAAAAAAATCTGCTTAATTTTTAATTTAATTTTCATTTAGCGTTTCGAAACTACTAGAATCACGCTATCAATTAATTTACTAAAATAAAAATTCATTAAATAATATCTTAATTGAGTCGCATTGTCTAATAGCACAAAGTTAACAATTTCACATTATTCAAAATAATTCGACAAAATTTCCAATCTGTCCTATCGTGCACCGTACAAGAATAGCATCTCAATATCATTTGATATACACCTCTGCAGACACCTTTCTCGAGTTTCAACCTTACTTCCTCTTTCCTCATTATTAATTTCAAAATTATTCGTCTCTTCTACATACTGTCCAAAATATAAAGGAATCCTTCGCTTACGTACGTAGATGTATACGTAACCATCATACGTCAATCATTTGACACTGCAGTTGCTAAATTAGGTTTCTAGAATTGCTAAGTTAGTTTTAATTGGTATTTCAATAATTTTAACGACGGAAAGCTTATACAGTCGAATCACAAAGTTCATTCAACCCGCGAAGCATTAGAGGAAGAGATCGAAAAAAAAATTTTGTGGATAAATGAAATTAATCGGTTAGAATATGGGAAAATAAAAAAAATTGAAGCGATAACTGAATTTTTATATTATTAACGATTTTTTGTTAAAAAAATGGTTGAATAGAAACGAAATATTTAATGGATAAAAATGTACAATATAAAGAAAAAAATTATAACTTAATTTGATTAAGAGATGAAAATTTAAATAGCTAATCGGAAAAGATCTAAATGCTATTGTAAATATTTTATACCGCATTAACGTTTATATAAATGTAAATATGTTATTTTTATTAGTATTTTTTAGAATTTTGCAACACTAAAAAATGAATACATTTTTAATTTAAAAATTGGCACAATTTATAGAACATAAGCATAAAAAATTATAAGTTTGTATAATTGTAAGAATTGCACATCTTGCGAAAAGTCTTTCTAAAAATTTATTTTTATACAGACACCTTGACATTTATATTTTGTACAACAGCGCCCAGAATTTTTATTGAAAGACTCGAGATATTATCTTTGCTAGCATCATAAAAATAATGCCGAGAATAATGTTAAATGAGTAATAAAAACTACAGTTACCCGGGTTTAAAAAAAAAAGATCTGTTGTCTACAATAGTCGTAGATATTTTTTTAAAATATAATTTTTTTATGTGTATTTATTTTGATTTTTGTCAAATCTAAGTTTACGGCTTAGTTAGATGGTTACTTTCTGATAGGATATCAAATACATTTTTCCAAACGCTTTTATTTTTTTTATAGGAATAAACAAAGATATTATTGAGCTTTATAATATAAAAATTGATGTTTTTAAAAATTTATTTTCAACAAGATGAAAATAATTAACTTCGAATCGTGCGTTTACTTTTCTTATTAATTTTTATATCGACGAGCCTATTACTAGACTATCTTTAGTGGAGAAATGGTTAAACGTTTTTTTTCACTTTGTAAGCTTGAACACAGAAAGAAAATAAATTTTTATTGTATTTCTTACTTCCCCTGAATTTTTTGCTCATCAAATAAGAGATGACCGTTAAAAAGAAAGTGTTTCAACGACTAGCTACGTGTTTCACGGCTTGTTTTTAGATCCAACATTACACAATGATTATTTTTTTTATAAATTAATTGAACTCTTGTCACTTTCCATCCGAGTAGCAATCAAAATTTAATAAAACAATAACTTTTGCAAATACATAAGATTTGTAGCGAGCGCGCGAGGGCTTACACAATGAATTTTCAATTGAATGTACAATGAATCCTCGTGGATAATACACCAATTGAAAATTTACTAACACTTGGTCAATTGGAAAGACTGCGTGGATAATCTGATTGTCATCGCGATACCAAATATGCTTACCTAACGACAATCTGTATCTTTTGTTTTAATTTGTAGAAAACCTGTATTGTATATTATTCGATTCAAGAACGAACCGTAATACAAAACACTCTTTTTAGCGCTCATCTCGTCTTTATGCTTCTAGATGCAAAGCTTAGGGATAATGAGAATACGGAAAAAATTCAGAGAATCATTTTCAAGCCTTATTTCTGAAATAATTTTTTAAATTTATTTATTATTTTTCCAACGGGTAAAAATCCATAATACCTTAAATTATAGTCTAAGATGGCTTTTGACATGTTATCAGCTCACGATAGAGTCGATGAAAAAAAAAATTACCTGACCGGGGATCGAACTTGGGATTGAGCCATCGAATTCTAGAATTAAAAAATTATTAAATTTTCTTCGCTTTTTTTGCGGTATTAATGGCGTAAAAGTAAAAAGAACGTTTTAATCTGATCTATAAATTTTATGATTCTGAATTTATTGTAAAAAAGGAACAAAAAAATTGCTAAAATTTTGGTATTTAACAGAATGCACTGGCACCCAGTAGGTTAATGATCGAAAGAAAAATTCTAGAATGAATAATAAATTTAAAAACAATATATTTTCCTGTTACTTTTAAGCTTAAAGTCTGAATAAACTTTAAGCCTCTGCTAAGAATTATTACAGCTTAAAAATTATTCTAGCAATATTAAAATAAAATGAGAGAAATGAAATTAAGTCGTGAAAATTAAGTGCTATATCGTTTTTAGGCATAAAACTGTGTAAATGGATCTGATGGTAATTTTTTTTTCCTCTTTTCAAAAAAAAGAATTTTACTTCGAAATAAAAATTAACCATTCAACTTGACTATGAATTAATTTCTAGTTCATTTTTAATATAATCAGTTTTGACAAGACGAAAATTTACGTATAAAAGGATAGATTCTTACATTTTAATTTAATCTATACGATTACAATAAAAATAACAAATTAACAATGTATAAAAAATAATCATATGTGTGTGTGTCTACATAAGCATTTTCAAATCAGTTTAAACGCAAGAATATATAACCCAATACATTTTAGAATCACATAAAATATGAAAAGACAATTGCGAAGAATAAAGAAATTGAAATACAATACATATATACATTAGATATAATTTTAAAAATTTTCAATGACAAAAGCTTCACATATGTACGAAAGATCGATATAATCCTACTTCTATACTATTACTACTTTTTAGGATTTGTTTCATTCGTTACACTTTTTTTTCCACTTCTTTGCGTCTTCTATCCCCCTTTTTTTTTGTTTGATTCGGGAAATATCCCGAGAACATACGCAAGCGGGGATTTTTTTTTTACTGATGGTTTTTAAGGTGTAGAGAGATTTCCCCTTTTTTTTTGGATAACGGTATAGGGGTAATGAAGGATACAATTTTTTTTTTTTTTTCAAGGGGTGATGAGAGAGTTTCTAAACGCGGGGTGACTGAGACCGCGTGGAAGTTTTAACGTTTGTATTCGATGCTTCAGAATGATTGAGTGGATGCTGGGCTTGTTTAAGATTTATGTTGCGTAAATTTTGAAAATTTTATTGCTTTGCAAATTTGATTTAGATAAAAATAAATTTTGGAATATTAGAATGTTTATTTCAAACTAGGTAAAGTAATCAATTATTATTTGGGAAAATACCAGAATTCAAAAATTAATTATTTGAAATATTAGTATGAAATTATAATTTTAGTATTTTTTGTAATTTTATAAAATTACAATAGTATTTTAGATTATATTATTAGATAAAAATTATTAAAAATTTGATCAAAATTTCAGAAAGATTTTGCAGTATTTTTGTATAATTTAATATAACAATGATATCTTTATATTATTTATACGATGTTTTTTGATTATTGAATTATTGATATGAGTCAATACTGATCATAACATCATATGCGTGAAATTGAGGATATTAAATTTTATAAAAAAAGTCATTTAACACTTTTTATGTTTAGTATATCCATCATTAATCATAATAAAAGCGTAAAATATTGATATGATATAATTATATTTAAAAAACTGTCTAAAAATCCATTAACTATCTTATATAACATTTCAATTCAAATACGCTCTGTCATTTAGTATAGTCCAAAATCATTTTTTTCAACTAAATTCTATAAAATTTTAAGTTCTTTTTACTATTAAGAAAAAAAAACAAGAAAAAAACAAAAGTGTCGCACGTGTCTGGCTAAATTTTTTAATCTTTCATCTGAAATGAAGCAAGTATGCTCTTACAGACAGTTGAGAAAAAAAGGAACCAACCTCTGGCCTCTTAGAATAAACGAAAAATATCAGAGCGAAAAGGGCCCTGACTTAATACTTTCACCAGTATATAAGACTCTTTGGCTATATACAATTTGACACGCTTTGGAGCGGCAACAATCGATCGGCAAGTTTTACTTTGATTTCTTTTTGTCTACATAACGCTTTAAATTTTTTTTATCTACTATCCAAGTTTTTTGCTTTCGTTCTTTTTATTTTTATTTTTTTTTTTTTTTGCTTTTCTGTCGCGTAAAAGTCTTAGCGTCTGGTGTTGAATTTTTCTCGAGCAGGAGCATTTCTTTTTCACTACCGTTCCTTTTAACTTTTACATCCGGCTATTGAATGAATGTGTAGTTCTTTTCAGGTGCTATTATAGATATTTCCAAAAAACTTTTTATATGGGTAATTGTAGAAGGTTCAAATAAGATGTTTTATGTAATTTGATTTTAAGTTCTATCAATTTATTACTTTTTTTTTAATGAAATTTTAGTCATAGTTTTTTGATTATTCATAAAAATGAATTTGATTGTAAAATGTCTTTAAAATTTTATTTTACAAAGAAATTATAGATATATCTCAATTTAAAATAATAAAACAATTTTTATTATTATATATTATAATAGTGTAATATTTTGTTAAGTTTGCAAATCGCGAAAAATACACGGAGAAAATATATTGATGAAAAATACATTAAAAACCGCTAAAAAATTACTCTGATGATCAATAATTTTAAGATGAAATGAAAATATTTTTAAAATAACCGAAAAAAAGCATTTAAAACAAGTTTTTACAAGATTAAAATTACCAAACAAATAAAAACCAATGCAAATTTCTCGTGATTGATTTCAAGATAAAATTCATACTTTCAAAATTACAATGATAATCATGAATACTCATTAGTAAAAATTATTTAATATCCTTACAAATTTTCATGAAATTTCTCATAAAGATTATTAACTGTTATTTTGGCAAGATGTGAAGGTAAAATTTATAAATAGTTTGATAAATATTTTAGTGTCAATCAATTGAAAAAGTATTTGTAAATGAATCTCAAAAGTCATTTAATTCTAAGATTACTATGATTTACATGATAATTATTATAGAAGTATTTTCTTCGTGTATAGACAAAATTTAAACCAAACATAATCTATTTTAACTAAGCTTTAAAATCAATAAAATAATTATTTATATTGTGATTTTATAAAATATTTAAAAAATAATTTAATCGATACATTTTAAAAAAAGATCAATAATCAGCGAATGAAATTCTAGGTTATGCATAAGAAAAGTCGACTCATTCTGTCTATTTAAAAATATTTTCCAATAAGTCCGAAAAATAAAGTTATTCACATCAGGAAGCCTTCCATAAATTAGTTATAGCGAGTCACTTTCAATCAATACACATCGCATATGCACGCTGTTATAACATAAATCTTTGATATACGTAAGCTTTTATTTAAAGTTTTCTTGAAAATTCGATTATTGAGATTTTTTAAACAATGTTCTTGGCGACAATTGGAGTACAGTTTCTCGATGCAAATATGATATAATATTGAACTTTTAAAAATCAGTCCAAAATAAATACATTAATAATCGATATTAAGAAATTGATTCACCAATAAGTTAGACCAATCTCAAAAGTATGCCTCGCTTAATAAAAGGAAACGAAAAAGAAAAAAGTTAAAGGAAGAAACCGACTCTGCTCTTGGATCTATAACTAAATAAAAATCGACCAAACTAAACTTACAATTCATCATTTTTCTTTTACTCCTCCTGATATATATCCACACTATATATGCTTTTCCTTCGCATTCTTTTTAATCTATATATAACTTTAAAAAAAAAAGAATCTGGTACATCGAGTAAAAATTTTTCCGTCTTACAAGTTAGCTAAAAAGTTTTGTGCGAAGAGCATGAAATTATTAACGTGTGCTTTATGATAAATTATTTTTGAGCTACTGCAAGGCCTATCTAACCGATTGCGTTTTAACGTAATATGACCGAACTTTTCTTACCACACGTAGTTCCATATAGTAAGTAAGGCTGTTTTTTGATAGATAAGAATCGATTCTGATTGAACGAGATTTGTAGAGAGAAACTGGTTTTTCGTTTGATGAGGAGAGAGAGAGAGAAAAAAAGAATGAGTGGCTTAGGTCAGTTATGTATTAAATTTTTATCAGATGGATAGAACTCAATCAATGGTATTGTTTTAAAGATACGTTAAAGCAGATTATTTTATTACCTTTTTAAATTGATTTTATTAAGGTAACTTGATATTAATTATTGTTAATATTCACATGGTAAGATTAATATATTATTCTAAGGTTAATTCATTAATATATTTTATAAAATTGAATCAATTTGTCAATAAAAAAATAGTTAGGTGTAGGATTAAAATAATTTTAAAAATTGATTCCAATGTATACAACTAGTTTGAAAAAGTATTAAGAATTTCCATTGCATTAAATAGGATGATAATTAATAGAAACATCAATTCTTCATCCCAATGAACAAAAGATTAACATAAAAAGATACATATATTAATAGGCTGAATGATTTTATAAAATATTAATTTTTTAACTAACAAAAAATTTTTTCGTAAATTTTAAGAGATTCGTTTAAATATTACCAAGTTGTATATTTATTAAAATTATTTAATTTTATTTAAAAAAAAAGAACCTACTGAACACACGCATATCAATATCCTTTCTTCGAACGAATATAAAAATGATGATTCTACAATTTGAACGAGTGATACGAAAATTATACAACGTTATGATGCATACAGTATACTCGGAATTTTCATAAGAATAATTTTTTTTTTTTGTTTAAGCGCAATTGCAATTTAAACTATTTTAACGCGTAGCTCGAGCGCAGAGATCCGTAAAATACAATGAGAGAAACGAAAAAAAGAAAAAAAAAAAACAAAAAGATCATAAAAATTCCTATTGCGCGAATGTTTTATAAAAGTTGAAAAGAAAAGAAAATAATAAACGATACACGCCGATGCGTACACGTTGGTATACTTATGAATCGTGAGTGTAATTATGAGCCATAAATTTAATAAGTATTTTATGATGCTCATTAATATGTTGTTATGAAATTTACTTATTATAATAATTTAAAGGTATTTGTTTTATTAATTAAAATATTTTACTTTAAGTCGGGTTTTTGGAAATTTATAAAAGAGTTTACCTAGACATATAATATCAAAATGTAATTTTACAAAATCACTAAAAAATATTGGCTTAAGGTAATAAAGTTCATAATACAATAGTCAAACAAGACTAAAGAAAAATTAAAAAATAAATTTGCTTAAATGCGTAAAAGTAAGAAATAATTTTTAAACGCTCATTGTTGTTAGCACTCGTTGGTATAAAAACTATGTACACATGATTAAAAAAAACAATGATAAATTCTCGATGATATTGTATCAGAAAGAAAAGCGTTTGATTTAGTAAACTTTCTCAAGTTCATTAAATCTCAAGCTAATCCTTGACATCCTCTTCAAACTATGCCCGCTACTAGACGATGACTCTTCTCAATCTTTACAAGATACTCTATGGGCATTCTTCAATGATCGTCCTATAATGTATAAAGCCAATGACGATTGCAGTGCATCATTCGGATCGATTCGAACCTTAACAACAACAATGAGAAAAGAAAAAAAGGAATATAGAAGTTAAAAAAAAAAGAAAGAGGAGACGAGAAAAAAATGAAAGAAGAAAAGAAAGGTGGGTATAAGGGAAAGAAGAAGAAGAAGGAGAAGAAGAATAAGAAGCGCAAGGTACAAGTTGAACGATGAGTCATGAGGTTTCTAAGAAGCTACGGTTAATGAAAGAAAAACCGAGCAATGAACTCTTTTCTCTATATCTATATAGTTATATATTACAAAACCAGAAGAATAGCCTATATGTATATATATATATATATTTTAGCCTCTCTAAGCACTTTCGTTATCCTTGAAGCCATTACAGGTGCATAATTTTTTTTTTAGTCGCTATGGTATGCGCACGCTTTGCACATTTTTTTTTATTCTTTATTTCGCTTTTCTTATCTCTCTCTCTCTCTCTCTCTCTATTGCTCTATAAGTATTATTTTTTTATCTTTTTCGTTTACTTCCTCTATTGTGCGAATAAACACGAGTTTTCTACGTATACACATGTATCGGCATTAGTGATCGCGGTTAAAGTTATACGATTACGAAATTGGGATTCCTGAATGTGAGAATTGGGTTTTATATTTCAACCTCTTCTGTCCGGCGTCCACATACGTGCATGGATATTAAATGTATTAATATGCGATTGCAAAATCATCAAATGCATTATCTTATTAAAATGAAAAATTTCAACAACAATAAGTAGGAAATTTGTTAAAAATTAAATATTTAATTTTTTAACCCAAAACCCAATCAATAAAATATCGTGTGTACACGCGGATAAAAACATTTGTGTAGTCTGTTAACTTTTTTTGTTTGTTACAGAATGTCTGTTAAATCAACAGACGCAAGTATGTCAATTTAACATGTGTGTCATATATCCTTTACGGACATTTTGTCTGTCAAAGTAACAGACATTTTTCTCTGTAAACATATTTCAATAGATTGTCTGTTAATATTTTTAATCGTGAATGATTTTATAAAAATCGTCGGTTAGAAGAGGTTAACGATTGAGAAAATTTATTAGGCGCACGATGTATTTAGAATTAAGATTTATATCGTCTTTAATGATTTTATAAATTTTCGTTAGATTCATTCATAATACAAAGTGCAAAGGTTCATGCGTCGTTGACCTAAGCTCGTAGTTGAAGATTTGTCAATAACTGGGCATGAAAATGGAATGACTATTAATTTTGATTTTTGAAAAATTTTTTCTTTTTCAGTTAGAAGTAAAACTTTTCATTTATGAATTAACGATTTACAAAAAAAAAAAACTAAATTCAATTAAATTTGAAGCTGCTAACATTAATCTATAATATTTCAGAAATTGTAAATTCGTCGAACTTAAAGTATCGATCTTAGTTTAGTTACAGGATGAAAATAAACTTTACATATTGAAAATTTCTGTAAAATTTCATAATCATATTACAAATCGACAAATTGAATTATCAGTTTCTCGTAAGGTACAACAATATCTATCACACTAATAAGTGCAATATCTAAAATAATTTCAAAATACATTTTTGCTAAAAATTTCGTAAAGAATTAAAATTTTATTAAATTTTAGGATATTAAACTTTGATATGCATTAAATCCAACGTAAAATTAATATAAATTTATACCCAGGTCGAATCTTTCAATAAAATTATAGCACTAGTGCTGTGCTTGTGATGCTGCTAATGCCGAGACATTATTACAGTGTGTTTTAAGATTATTAAAATAGTCATGGTAATTTTTATTAGTAAAGTTTTTTCATGTACAAACATATTTTTACCCGACTTTAGTTAAATTGCAAACTTACAGTTATACAAATAATTTAATTTAATTTATTTTTGTTAACACGTAAAATAACTCTTGTTCAATATTATGAATAAATAATATTAAACGAATTTTTTATAATAATTATACTTTAATCGTTCTTTTTTTATACCTTCCACATCAGGCCAACAAGTGCGCATTAAAAAAATCAGTCCAACATGAAAAATCGTCAAGTTGGTTAGAAATTAAAAGGAAAAGATAAAAACTAAAAGGACGAAGCATACATAACAAAGTTCCTTTTCGTATATATCGAATTCTGCGCAGGAGAGATGTACATAAGAACTGGCATGCGTATTACATAATAGTGAAATAAAGAAGAAGGGAGATTGAAGTTGAACCCTTAAGATGCCAAAGAAGAAGAAGAAAAAATGTATATACGTTCAACCCTCTATACATACAATGCGTATACATAAGCGACACATATAAGGGGCTTTTCTTGATTATGTATGTATGTACGGTTTAGAAATGGCATCCCACGTATATATGAGGTTGTCATGACGACCATCGCACATACGATACCGAATGATTCCGGCACGAGCTTTCTTTCTTTCTCTCTCTTTTTTTCAATGTGCGTATGTAAGCAAGAAGACGAGAGAAAGGAACCATTTTGAATTGCGAGAAAAGTCATATAGAAAAACATGGAAATACAAACGTTTCTTAAAGATGTTTAGCTTTTTCTTGAAAATTTTTATCTAGGAAAAATTAGAATGACGAAGCTTTGGTATAATCGAGCTTTTTTAGTTTTCCTTTTAAACTTTGTACTTTAATAATTTTACAGATAAATTATATCAATATTTGATTTCACTATTATTTTTTATTTTTCATCCTTCATATTGAAAAGTCTAACATGAAAAATAAAAAATTTTAGATGTATTAATTTTATAATTGGCTGATTTTACATTCACTTGTGTTTCTGATTTAAAAAAAAATTATTTAGACTAAAGTCAAATATGATTTATCATCGAATTTATTTAAATTTCACGTTATTTTTATAAAAAAGAACATTGAACAAAATTTTAATAAGCTTTCTCACTTTTTAAAATATTCTTTTTATTTTTTGAGATATGAGACCTTAAGAATTTGATATAATATTAAACTTTCTTATAAAATTTAATTAAAAAATATTGTTAAAAATCATCATTATAAAAATTGTAGCAAAACCAAGATTAAGTCTCCGGTAAAAGAAGAAGAACTTTAAACCTTTGGTACTCTTTCTCTGTCTTTTTCTTTCTCTTTTTCGAAGAGAAGAACCTAAGGAGAACGGATGCGCACTGACTTTGCGCTTGCTTTAATTATCTTTTCTCTCCTTGGAAACAATAAAACCTCTCTACTTTTCTGCGCTCGATCGTAAATCGGACAAAACGTTGATGCCTCGGCAATGTTTCACGGTCGCTGTATAACTTACATTATATATATATACGGATATCCACGGTAAAAGAACCTAAAATCCAAAAGAGAAAACACCGAGAGAAATGAGAGAAAAAAGGCTTGTGAAAGAACTGAAAAAGTAAAAAAAAAAGAAAAAGAGATCATGGTATATAAAAATAAAAGTATAGTCTTAACAATAAAATGAACGGGCTCATGGCGACGCAATGTTTAAAAAAAAAAATGAGAAATTACAAAGGTAAAAGAGAGAAAGAGATAAGGTTAGTGACTTTCGGTTGGCTGAGGTATACAAAGCTTTCGATTACCCTTTGGAAGAAAATTCATCGAAAGGAAAGAAAAAAAAATCTTTCATTTTTTTTTCTCTCGTTCATTCCGTTACGCGTGTACTACGTGCTGTAAGTGAACCGTAACGAGAGCTAAAACGAATAACGAGAGAGAGAGAGAGAGAGAGAGAGACTTTGCGAGAGAGGATAAGACGAAACGTTTACCTGGCTATATACAGATTTTGTTATTAACCAGAGTTTAAAAGAGGAAGTTAATGTTTCATCGTATCAGTGCTAATCGTAAGGTTCTGTGGTCTCTTGATGTATAAGCAAGTTTTTTTTTTTTTGTATCTTAGATAAATGTTTTTTTAACTTTTTTTTTATTCTTCAAAAGTCAATGATTCTAGTTTCTCATTTAATTTAACAAATGTATTAGTTTAAATTCTTATAACGAAAAAATCTATAATTTCTTTATAAAAATTATAATGGATTATAGTAACGTTAGTTGTCACAGATTATCATTCTTAGTAAATTTAACTTGAAACCGTGTTGATTTTTGGACATACTGGTTTTTTCCTAAAAATTATTGTAATTTTAACTATTATCTTGCTGCGGAAAGAATATGTTGGTCTAATAAACATTAATATATATTCTCGCACAGAATAAATATAAGACTCTCAAAAATGAAATAGATTTTTTATCACAAATTAACGATTATGTATAAACTAATTGGTTGCAGATAACCCAACTGGATTGTTGTAGAAAATGTTTAAAAAGTAACTTCAAAATAATCAACTTTATGTTTAAGGTTAACATTAGAATAACCAATTCGAATTAAAATAATTAGTTTTAATTAAAATATTTTAAAATACGTGTCATTTATATTTTGATAGAAAACGAAATTTCTTAATTGTTTTAATTATTGTATTCGTTTTTAGGAGAAGTTATAAACTTACAATAAATATGAAGATGATAGCAATGTAACTTTTTTAATATTTAAAAAATTCAGTTATACAGTTGTTTTTAACAAAATTAAAATTCAATTGGTAATTCTAATTCAAAATGTTCGAATCAATATAAAAAATAAAAACTTGTTTAAAAATTTGATGATTGAATGATTCATGTATTGTAAAATTGATTTTCATTGATAAAAAAGTAACCATTGAAAATTGCAAACTTTTCGAATAATTTGGTTTTCTTACTTTTTATGTTTTATGTTACACTTTTGTTCAATTTGTTAATATACCTATATTCTACAGTGTACTACAAACGAGCATAAAAAAACGCATAAAAAACTTTACAATGTTTTGTTGTTAGCAAGGTTACTTGAACTAGAACAAATTTGAGCGTATTTGAAACCAGAAATTTTTGTTTTATTAAATGCATTTTTCCGAAAACTTATTTATGGCAATAGCAAGCGTACACTATTTCCGTAGAAAGTAATCCTTATTGTGTTAAGAATTTTTATCGAATTCAAGCGATTATTAAAGCGCTTCCTCCAATTAATATTTACAATCGAACTCCTGTTTTATTGTATTAATCGGACGCTCAAGTAAATTAAATTCTAGATAATCAGAATTAAATTAATGTTAATGAATATTTTATACGAGTACAATGCAATTGTTAAGTTTAATAATGTTATCTTGATCTTACATTTAGCTCAGTTATTTTTAATTACACTGAACATTTGAGCATTTTATTTGATATTTTAATATTGTTTTACATAGTATTCATTTTTTTAATGTAAATTTGTTTATCTATAATAGAAAAATTTCCAATTTTTAACATTTATATAAATTTATGTTTTATTTAAACTGTAAAAGTTTTAAAAAAATTTTGTGGATTACGAAAATCAATATTAGATTCAAATTTTCAATAAGCAAGACAAATCTTATCAGAAATATAAATATAAAATAATATTAAAATAATTAATTTTAGTAAATGAAAAATTAACATTTTAGAACTTTATCTTTATCGATCTCATATCTTATTATACCGCGATAATAATTATTTCAAAATCTAAAATAAAAATTTATCACCTCCAAATCTTTTAATCTCAAAACTTTATAAAAATGAACTTAAAAAAAAATTAACAAATAAAACTTTTTACCTTTTTTCTCCTTCTGAACCTTCATATATCTTTCTCATGTGTACAATATTCTTCGTTGATCTTGTTATAAATTAATAAAAACTTCAAAACCATCCTAACCTCTTCTTTCTTGTATATATAAGTAACCAATCCAAAAACTCAATAGTACCTTCTTCTTTAAATTCCCGTAGTTTAATGAATGAAAAATTGATGCTCCTATCTTACAATGCTTCTGATTAATGAAAAATGAAAAAATTAAAATGGAAGGAGGAATATTTAGTCCGTCCAGTTTGTTCGAACGCTCACGACGTAGTGTCGAAAAAGAGAAAGATACTAATGTATAGAAAAGAGGAAAAAGAGAAAGAAAGAGAGCGAGAGAAGAGTAGTAGTAGTAGTAGTAGTATTACTAGTAGTAGTAGTGGAAAGAGAGACTCTCCTTCGAGCCTCATGTTGTCGCGTTTTATTTTTTTTTTTTTTTTTTCTCTTTTACAACGCGCCAATCGCGCTTCAGCACCGTCCCCGATCAAACGAAACCCCACCCGCGCCTAAGAATAACGTTTACTTGTTATAATATAGTCCAATCGTAATTTCCTTTCGTATTTTCCCACAGAGATTTTTTTATATATATTCTTTTTTCAAGTTTTTGGTAATTTTTTAGATTTTAGTATTTTTTATTTTATTTTTTTTAATTAGAATTAATTTAAAGTTTTTCTTTATAGTTTGATTTATTTAGATTATGAGAAATAGTTGTTAATGATTTAAAACAAATATTTAATTTAATCATTAATAAACATCAAGAGTGTTTCAAGAATTTTTAAATTTTTTATTATTGATTATTGTTTTTCATAAAAGTTGTTTGAACTATATAAAATATATAAAAATTACTTTGAAAATAAGTTGGCTTTTATGAAGTTTATAATTATTTGATAATATATGCGTTTTAAGCTTCGAATAATTACATAGATAATGCACTTCTATTCACTTTATCTGATATTTTAGACGTTTTTAATTTGACATGCATAGATTATTTATGTATTTGTGTACAGCATTATCGAGTGTATTTTTGGTTTATCTGTGAGATTACTTTTAAAGTGACTTACTCATACAGTATTACTAGATTGCTATGGTCTTTGATATTTTCTGTTCAATTGAAAAAATTATGTTATTTTTATTGTTTTACACGCCATTTTTGTATCATCATTGCAAAATAAATCAATATTTTACATTAATTTAAAAATTTTTAATATTCAAGAAAGGCAAAAATTTAAATATTCGAATTTTATACGTCAGTTGATTTTACAAAATAATTTAAACGTTAGCGATTTAAACTGTAAATGATGAAACCAAAAAACTTTCACATTGTATTTCAAATATAAGTGTAATGTTACATTCAAATTTTGAAGTTACGCAAAATCTTTAGGTTTTAACTCTTAAATAATAGTTTTTTTATATGTATCATGAAAAAGTTTTTAGAATTTAAAATTATCTTTAGCTATACATAATTATATCTTTCTTCTTAGTTTTATCTTTCCGGATCAGATTTATTAATTTTCATAGACTTGGAAATAGTATCATAAAATGGCGTTATTAATATAACGTATTAGAATTAAAAATAAACTGTTAAAAACGCTTTAAATTTAACTAATCGATTGTTATCAATATTTGAAAGTTTAAAATTTCAATCGTTATTTATTTAAGGCGTGTGATAAAAAAAACTGATAATATCATAAGTTTCAAAACTACAATGCTAAGATTAGGAATTAATTCTCACAACGTTATTCAATTTAAAGTATAACTAAAAAAAATTTATGTAATCAGTTTATTTCTGCTTTGAAAATATCAAGAAATAAAAAAAAAACATTGAGTGTTTTTAATCTGTTTGATTTACATAGATCTTTTTAGGTTCTAAATAAGAATAAAGCAATAACAATATAAACAAAATTTATAATAAGTGTAATAAATTGATTTCAAAATATAGAAATTAATTGATGATACTATTGTATTTATAGTTAAATAAATAAAATCTTTTATTTTATTTTTTGATAAAAAAGTTGTTATCCATCAAATTTAAAATTGTTTATTAAGTAATATAATATGAAACTAAATTTTATTTTAATTTCGTAGAAAAAAAATAATAAAAATATATTGTCTTAATACCATTTTTGTGAATTATTTGAATCACCTTATGCCCTGCGTAATTTTGTTTTACACGAAATTCCGTGAGCAAAGAATATCATGCACTGAAAATTCAGTAAGTTTGATGACCTCTTGTTTTCATCTTCTGTTAGTCAATCATGAATATAAAGCGTAAATATTTTTTTCATTAACCTCACCCCACATTATTCTTCTATTACCAACTTAATTTATTCTTAGAGTAAGCATTCACCCTAAAGCTCCCGCCTATCGTTTGCATAATTTATTAATATATTTTTTTTTTTAATTAACGATTAAGAAATGCATACACGTCGACATTAAAAAAGCGTCATATTTGTATAGACTTATTATTCAAGGCCCCAAAAAGAGAGAGAAAAAAAACGAAAAGCCACAAGTGGCCAGGACAATTTGCGTGTCGACATTCTTTCTCTCTCGTACGGTTTGAGTATAATTTACATGGTAAATGGGCGGGGGTATTATGAGAGGGGAAAGCGTTTTTAACGCACGCGCGTAAACCACACCTCCGTTTTTCATGTTTCCAAAAAGGAAAGGAAAAAGAAGAAGAAGGAAAAAAAAAGAAAGAAAGCAAGGAAAAGTACCGAAGAGAGACAGAAGATATATGTCAGTGAGGGTATAGAGCAAGCCAATTTTGATAGGGAATATAATCGATACTATAAGGTAAAAGCAACTCGGCCAATTTCTGACCAATGGGTAAGCACTGAGCTTATCTAAGGGGATTGTCCCAATGTACAAGTATATGTATATCTAAACACATGTGCGTACGTGTATATATAATGCTTTGCTTCCCCTCTTCAGTAATCTTGGATTGTATTAGGATATGTTTAGATGTCTTTGTCTAACACATCAATTGATATGGAGGTTGAGTACAAGGAAACTTTGGCGAATAAGAATTTTGTCTACAGTCGCGTTCAAAAATTGAGTAAAGAGTAGAAGAAAATTTAACGATTTTACAAGATTATTATAAATATTTAAATATCTTAAAGTGGAAATATTATCATAATTTTTTTCCGATTAAACTTTTAATAATTAAAGTAATATCAATTATTATTAAAATCTTATTTTACGTCTTGTATTTCATGCTTTATATAGAATTTACGTTTAACACTTTAAGGCAATATTTAATTTTGCCAATACATATCTTTAATAACAATAAAATTGTTTTAATTTAATATAGTAATAGTTACTTTTATTTTAGAGTAAAAAACATAAATTATAAAAAATAATGTAAAACATTTTAATTTTTAATTGTGAAGGAAATCATTGATTTGACACTAAAATATCATAATATTATTTTATTATGAGAGTAATTGATTGTGCGTCAATTGTTGTTAGTATTTAAGATTTATAATTATTATATTACATATGAGGTCGTCAGTGGCTCACTCGGTAGAGCTCAGGATTCGTAATCTCGAGGTCCCGGTTTCGAATCCCGCTCTCAGCGGCCGATTGATACAAGCACCACTGTTTATTACATGTGCATTATTCTCAAACACACTGTCAACCTTCGTCGCTAATCAGTATCGCAATTATAGCATAAATACAGCGACGTTAAATAAAATTAAAAAAAAATTAATTTAATATGTAGACGTATATCATTTTTTTTTTTAAATATTCTAATATACATTTTTTTGGTTAAAATAATGAAACACGTGTTTCAAGGGTTATTTTAATAGGAATAGATTTTTGATAAATTCACTTATTATTATAAAATGTATATCCATGAAATGTGTTTATATGTATTAGATAAGTACATATTTAGAGTTATTTTACATAATTGAAAAATGACGAAAACTAAAGTTTATTAAAACAATTTGTTTATAAAAAAATGTATAAGCTCATTAACATTTAAGTTTAATATATTTAGTGTTTTTATAACTTTCATTATGGAATGTGCTGCGGAAACGATCGATCTTTTCGATTTCAGTATCTTTTACTGTAATTTCATGAGAGTGAAAAAAGTTTCCATATCCATCATAGTTTATACATTTATTTATTGATACATTTAGCATCAGAAAAGTGTTATTTTAAAGAGTGTATTAAAAAATCTTTGATAAGGAATTCGATTCAGTCTAGATATAATATTTAAATTGAGAACACGAGAGACAAGTATCAAGCATTTAAATTTTCTTAATACAAATTTTGGCCCGTATTCTATTTTACCAATTTATTTGTCTAAATAAAAAATCAAATTATTTTGTTCGTTAAAAAAAAAACTGTTTTTCAATCGTTTTTTTAGTATTTTATAATATTTTAAATAATAATTAAAACGCGATAATTTTCTATATTTTTAATTAAAAAATCTGAATTTAAATAATTTTTAAATTCTCTATTACTGTATTAACTTTCACGTTCCTAATCCTAAAATCATAAGTTGAAAAGAATTATTTTAAGAATTTAAAAAACAGTTTTAAAGTAATTTTACAGTTTTTTTAAAAATATAAACAAGTTTATAAGCTTTATTTAATATAAATCATTCTATACTTTTTCTTCAGGCTGTATTACGAAAAATCCCTAAAAAATTTATCCTTTACGAATTTCACCTCGTCCCCTTTCTCCTTTTCCTTTCTTTTTTTTTTAAATTTTTTTTCTCTTGTATACACATCTTTTTCTTATTACCTGTCATGGCCCTCAACTTTTTCCTCTTTACTTCCCACCCACGCCTTTTATATAACTTCATCTTTCTTTTCTGCTTCCCTTTTTTTTTCTTCGATCATCCCCACCCCTATTAATTTCTCTCTTTCTCTGTCGCATGCTCATATAACAAGGGAAATAGGGTATAACATTGTGCTATACCATTGTCCAGCCCAAACTCCCCATATATATGTATATATATATATATATATATATATATATATATATATATATATATATATACACACATATATCTATATAACGTTCAATAGGAGAGTCCGAAACAGAAAGACCATTTTTTTTCACAAAATGGCGTCGTCAAATTCGACTAATTTTTGCTACACGCTCATTGTGTACTTGTCACATTAGTGCTAATGATACATAAGCGTTATACACTTAATCGGATTTTTTTCTGTACTTTTTTTTACAGAAAAAGAGAATTGTCATTTTGATGTGTGCTATTTCAAAGATTGCGAGGTTGATTCAGCTGTCATGATTTTTTGATGTCGCAGAACTAATTTGAAAAAAATGTTTTTTAATGTTATTGCTAAAGTGATTTAAATTTAGAAGCGATTAAAGATTAATATAAAAATATCATTTTTAAAATATCTCAATTTTATAGAAATAGTACAATTTATCGAATCTATTTGACAGTTCTGTCATTTCTTTATCAATATAATTGATAAATTAAGGTGCATACGTAGAATTTTTTAAATAATATTAGTTTTATAAAATATTATAGATTATTTAATTGGAAAAAATTTTAACAAAAAGTTTGTTATTTATCCATGTTGAAAACATTAATTTTATACGTATTATAGCTAAAAATTTTTACAATTTACACAGAATTATTAAAAAAAGTTGAAAGCAAAGCATTGGATTAATAAAAAATATCGTTTAATAATTTACAATGAAGTTAAAATTTTTACCAGTTAATTTACAATTAAGTAAAAGCTTTTATTATCTTAAATTATAAGTGATAATAAATAAAAATTACTTAAATTCGTTTAAAAGATTATTAAATGAAAAATTTATTTTATTATACTATACTTTTTATTTATTTATTGTTGAATTGTTTTAATTTTTTAACGGTTCAATTAGCTTTAAAGTAACTACACTACGAAAATTCAGTTTTCATCCAAAAAGTTTGTGTTTGTTTCTTAATTTTCATCACAATAATTGAAAATATTAGTAATATTATAAAATTTCAATTCAATCGTTAAAAATTATAAGGCTAAATACTGCAATTTAATTTAATTTTTTTCGTATAATGAATTTGATTTATTGCAAAGTAAATGCAAAGATTGAAAGAAATGTCTATTATTTACGTCGTGTTCAAATCAAATATAATTCTAAATATATTTTTAGCAAGAAAAATATACAAATTGAAATATTTGTTTCATAAAATGCTAAGAAAGTGATCATACAGTACCGCTCAAAAGTTCGATAACATGTATGAAAAAAGTAATTTGAAAATTTTTCGCCAATTTTTTAAATTTTGGATTCACTTAGACAGTTTTTCGAGTATGAGATAAAAAAATCTGATGAAATATATTTTAAAGTACTCTAAAAGAGCTTTCATTCACATTTAAAAAAATTTTCTACTATGATTTTTCGTCAAGTTATGAAGCTTTAAAGTTAGGCATTTTTACAGTTTTTTGCAGAAAATTGGACATTTTTCTGCCAAAAGCATAGAAATTTCTTATAAACGACAAAAAAATTTTTTACAATAATTAATAAACTATGATATATGCTGATAGAATTGAAAACGATAGGAATTGGTTAGATAGCCAGTCAACAGATAGATTGTACTAAAGAATATTTAAAAATTGTTAACAAATGCTTTGAGACCAACCGTGACCCATACGGCATACTCATTTGTTGATCATGAGCTAGTTAAATAAAAGCACAAACGTAATCTTTGATATTAAAGAAATTGATAGTTTACATTCACATAAAAATTAAGATTATATTAATAACAATAAACTTTATTTCATTATATCATTTTACATCTGTTTTGTTTGTACTTCTGTGTTTTTAGTTTTCTAATTTAATAAAACTTAATTTTTTACTTTTAACTTATACTCATCTCTTTACTTTTTTATATTCTATTTTTTTCTATTTTTTCTACTATTACAAACAAAATAAATTAAAATTTTTTTTGTCTTCTTTCTTTTTAACTCTATTTCTAAACTAAACTAACCAATTTTTTTTCACATTCAAAGTTAAGATTGTATATTCCATAAAAATTATTATATATATTTTCAATTTAATGATTTTAATATTGATAAATACCCGCTAATCAACAATCTGTAAGTATTACACGTATTCACCACAATTGCAAACTGCTTAAACATTTAACCAGGGACATGAGTTTAGGAAAACTTTGAACACTTTTGAATTTTAAATATATAAAAATTTCAAAAAGTCAAAGTGAACATCACTGACACATAAAATTGATCTCTTCTTACCAAACACAATGAAAATCATCCGCTTGGAGAAAAAAAATAAATCGAAAAGCCATAAACCATCCTAACGAAACCCAACACCCCCCACATGCCTGAGTAAGATTTCAAAATTATCGAAAAAAAAACCTCCAATAATCCCTTAAAAAAAAAAAAGAAGGTGAAACAACGGGAAGAAGCTCAGATCAGCTTAACTTACCCTCATTGTCCGTGTGTATACGGATTGAAAATCGAAATTTCACGATTACGCGATATACAAGAGAGAGGAAAATTCTTGCAGCTCATCGTCGCGCGTATTAAACATCTGTTATAAAGCGCGCGCGTTTACCAGAAGCTGCGCGTATATGATTTTTTCCCCGTTCGTTTTATTTCATTTTTTTTTTACCCACCCTTACTATACTTTCTTTCTTTCTCCTTTTATTTTTTATATTTTAACACAGGAGCCCTGGAGTTCTGTCAACTCACGTTCACGCAATTTTACACAAGGGGCTGCTGTACTGCTATTGCTTAGTGAATGGAGTATTTTTATACAAGGGGTGCAAACTATACTATTCCCTTAAAAATCCCGCAGCCTTTCTTTCTCTCTCTCTCTCTCTCTATTTTTCTCTCTTTTATTTTTTAGATCAGTAGTATGCCTTTCTTTTTAGATATCGGTTAAACATTTTTTTCTCTCTTTTTTTTTTTTAAGGTTTTTCATTGTCTCATCGTTTTTTTGGGTGTAACGATCATCTCACCTTTCCGCTCTTTCGCTTTTTCACCGGATATCGCGCTAATGTAGAACGCTTATTTCTTTTTTTTTTTTACCTTTATTTCAGGGAGCTCGATGCGGTTTCAGTTTTCTTTCGAGAAAGGTTTTTCGGCGCTTTTGTAGAGAAAGGTAATTATGGGAATCGGAACTTTTTTTTTTATGCGGGGACTTTAAATTAGTTGTTAGGCTACTTGATTCAAACGATTTTGAATTGCTTCGATAGTGTATTGAGAGTGGATTTTAATTATTATGTATAAATAACAATTTTTTGAAATCGATAAGCTATTTGACTTTTTATTGTGCGATTATTATTAATTTTAAAATTTATTAGATTTAAAGGTAAAAATGAATATTAATACATTTGGATGAAATCGATTTATTTAATGATAATTAGTATAAAAATAAATTCTGGCGTAGTATTTTATTTATGTGTAACAAATTCATGATTGAATGTAGCTAAATATTAAAAAGAAAATCTTTGATATAAATATCCAAAGTTGCGAATAAAATTTTATATTAATCAAATATTTTTTTATAAGTGAACTTTAACCTCTTTAGGGGTAGTGCAAAATATACTTCCCACTACCTCTACTAAACAATAAATGATATTAGAATAGGTGGGAATACTTTTCACCTATTCTAATTTCATTTATTTTTTATTTCTTTGATGTTTTATGGCTTTATCCTGTACTACGACATTTTCTTAGACTGTCAAGTATCTAAATAATGGAAACATTATAAAAAATTAAGGTGATTGACTTTTTATTTTGTTTGTTACAGGCAATGAATTAAAAGAAATCAATTTTTTTGGTAAATATGTATCTTACAAAGAGTTAATTAATAGTATTTAAAGAATAAAAATTATAATATTTATTAAGGGTATTTAATTCTAGAAAATTACAATTTTTGTTGATTTTTGTATATTTTTTTTAAATATGCGCTTTACTGAATAAGTTTGTATCAGTTAAACGTTCATGTTAAAAAAAAAGTTTCTATTAGCAAAATAATGGGTACATTATTTTTAATAACTAACTTTTAGATAGATATTTATTTATTTGTTGAAAAAAAAAAATCACGGAGATATCGATTATAATACAGTGAACTGAATTCATTATTTATTACTTTATTTTTTCAGAATCACTTTTAAAATCGAATACAGAATATCTCAAAGATAATCAAATTTCATGAAATAAATTTATTGGTCGTTTTAAATAATTTGTATTTTAAATGTATTTAAAATAAAAGTAAAACATTTTTATATTTTCTCTGTGTCAAGAAAGAAACTAACATAATTATATTTATTCAACGTATTATTTCTGCCGGATTCTCTCTATTGATTTTTTATTAAAGATTCTATAACCGAATTAAAATTAAACAAATTTTTATATAAACTAAAAAAACTAAATTAAATTTTATTACAAAGTCCATTAATTTATCAATATCAGAATGCGCTTTCGCGATCTACTCAGACATTTACGATAATTGAATAATTACATGAGTTATTCATAATACCAGAAACGAAGCTCAACTTCATTATAAATTCATTTGTAATAACTTCATAACGGATTTTAATTAAGTTTTTATAATATATTCAACGCTGCTTGGCTTTTTATTTAATTATACTTTAAAGCTTTTAATTTTTTGCAATGTATATATCTCAATAATTGAAGTAAAAAAAAATTGATTTCCTCGTGAAGTTTATTTTATTTTTAAAGTAATATTATATAAATACGTTAAATTATTTTAATCGCTTTTAAAACTCATTTCGTATTAAAAGTAAAAAAAATATTTGGAAAAAATTTATTTTATTATTTTTAATTTAAAATTATATAATTAAAATAAACATTAGATATACTTTCTATCGTTTCATTCACAAGCGACGCCGTATTTAAATTTAATGACGCTAGAGTTGTAATCAGTAAACTATATGAATAAAATAAACAATAAGTTATAATGTTGTAAAACAAAAGTTTCCAATTGATTTACACATTGCTTCCATCTTTTACTTTTGAAAATTGATAAATAAAAATATTTTAGTAATATGCATTTGTTATTTATGAAAAAATATTCATTTTTATCGATTATTTTATAAACATTGAAGCCAAATTTTTTATCTCCTTTTTTTTAGATCTAAAATTTTATCCTTAGTTGAAAATTGTGGTAAATAATACATTATCTCGATAGATAAGTTCAAATTATTTTTAGCGAATATCGTTATGAAACTTTGGTGACTTTATTATAAAATATATAACGTTTGAATAATCAATTTCGTTCGTTTTATTTGTGGCTGTGACATTATTTGAATTATTTGCAGAAATTTAAAAATTTTTTTATAAGAAAATTCATTTGAATAAATAATTTTATTTTATGATTGACAATTTTTAGTGTTTTTTTATAGATGAACCCATTTTTGTTTTTAGTAAAATAGTAACTTCAGTACTTTTAAAATTGTTTATAATTATAATCATAGATTAATGAGTAGTTGAAATAACTTTTTGAGCAAGCTTTTAATATTTCTTGATAAATTAAGACTTCAACATAATTCATCGTCGTTCTTACCAATCAACTTCACCCACATCGTCCATCTTTTTACCCTTCATAAATCCAAATCTGACCCATTTCCCCATTTTTCAAAAATATCCGTAGTATACCTAGCCACGCACTTGTACTTTTAGAATTTTTTTAAGATAAAAAAAGAAGTAATAAATGAAACAAAAACTATACTATTAAAGAAGAGTGTTTTCTTTTTTAAATTTGCGAGAAACTTATACGACACACGTCTTCTTCCTTAAAATCCCGACAAGCGACTAACCGTCAGAAGAGTTGCTTTGCTCTCGCGGACTTTTTTTTTTCGATCCAAGTCTCTATATGCTCTTCCACCCCGCTCTTAGTTTCCTTTTATATTATTATTATTATTTTTTAAAAAGCAACCCTTCGAAATAGAAAGAGAGAAAGAAAGAGAAAAAAGAGAGAGTTTTACGCATTCTTCTATCTCTTTCCCTCTCTCTCGCTCTCTCTCTTATCCCCTTTCTGTTAAAAAAAAAAGCGCGAGGAGAGTAACACACATACAGACGTATTTAAAAAAGGGGTGGGGTGAGCTGGGATTCTTTTTTCAAAGATTTGCCAAGCACGCGTAACTTTACTCTTCTATGTATAGATACACACACACACAGAGACGAATAAGAGTTACACAGGATAGAGTAGTACAAACTTTCCTTTCTCCATCTCTCTCCTTTTTCATTTTTTAGACACATACAAAACGAAAGGGGGGGTCAAAGGTCTCTCTACGCAACTTTCTCGCGAGTATATACGCAGGCAAGGGTGAATTTATAAAAGTGTATATGCGAAGCTCCAGGTGCCGCCGGCAGTGTAGCAGCTTCCAAGCTAAAGGGGGGATTATAAAAAAATATATAAAAAAAGGGGAGAAATGTACGTGTATGTGTGGTAAATGGTTATATACATGGCTTTTTTAGGTAGCGAGGTATGTATGGCAAACGAGTAACTGTTACGGGAAGCAGAGAGAGAGAGAGAGAGAGAGAAAAAGATTAAGACAATGCGTGAGAGATATATAAGGGATCGTGTTGTATAAGAGTTAGAAGTGTATGCGTAGAGAGAAAAATAGAGACAAAAAGAGAATTGTGATCGTTTATTGTGAAAGCCATTTACGAGTGGATTTTTTTTTTAAATTATATACAAAATATAAAATAAATGTTTTATGACATAGTTATTCAATTGAAAATCTTGTTATTATTGATATTTACCCATTTTTTTTTAATACTTTTAAACTAATTACATTGTTATTTTGCTAATGCTTAAATGGAAAACTTAATATTTTAAATATTTCTATAAATTATTAAATGTTAAAATATCTAATCATTGAATTATTAAAACTGAATTAGCTTTAAAACGGTAAAAAATGTTAAACATTTAGCCGCTCAAGATTATTAGACAAAATGAAAAATGAATGTATATACAAAATTTGATAAAGAAATTCTTATTCGTTTGATCAAGTTTTCTGTTAAAGAAATAAAAATATGCATCATTACATATTTATTAAAAATAAATTACAAAAATTTTGTGCTTTTTATCAATAGTTTACAAATTTATTAAATTAAAAAGAATTCGATGTTTCTGAAAATTTAAGATCCACTATACTCTCTATAAGAATAAAAACTTATATCCAATTATGATTATTCAAAAATGAGGTTGTCGGTGACTCATTCGGTAGAGCCATGGATTCGTAATCTGGAGGTTTCGAGTTCGAGTCCCGGTCTTGGTCGATTTGTACAAGCACCATTGTACACATTATATATATGTGCTTTATTCACAAACACACTGAAATCTTCCGTCGCTACTTACATAAATACAGCGACGTTAAATAAATATTTATATTTCTCTCTAATATCACATTATGATAGCAATTTTTTTTTTCAAAACAAGTTTTCAAAAAAAAAGAAAAACATGAATTGAGTTCAGAAGATTCGTGAATATTTTTTAAATCTTATCTAATTCTTTCTTTATATAGTAAGCAATTTTTAAAATTTTTAGAATTAAAAAGATTCAACTCATTGGGCATTAAGTATACCAATTAGTGCTGTACTTTTATTTTTATCTTTATTAACATTTAAATTAACAAATATAAATTTTACCATGGATTTTTTATTATTTTAAATGAAAATATTAATATTAATTAATATTTAATTTAATGACACTGTTAATTTACAAGAGAAAAATAAGATCAATTTAAACCTTTTTATATCAAAGCCGTTCACAATCAGTAAAAAGATTTTTGCTCAATTTTTAATTCCTCCATATTTATTTATTTTTGAACTAGTTCTTTTTCAATACATTTTTTAAATTAAAAAGCTTTAATCTCAACTTTTATTTCGTTGAAATAAAAACTTTTTAAAAATTCAAACAAAATCGTCTACAATTTTCAAAAAATTGGCATGGCTTTCTTCATAATTTGGTATAAGAAAAAATATAAAATTAGAAAAAAATTAAGTTTCAATAACCTGATACTCTTCTTACGAGGGAAAAAATGAAGAATTAGCTTGAGAAGTACGGCAGTTTCTACCATATTATTTAACAATCAGTGACACCGCTGTTTTGATTCTGTGATCACAAAAAAGTTTACATTCTGATTTATTATTAATTAAGTAATAGTTAAATTCAAAGATTATGATGAATTATCATTAAAGTACGCGCGCAATCAATTTGTCCGTATTCATAGTACAATGTAAATGTAACGTATAAAGTCAATTTTGAAACTTTTTTAATTCGATACATTCAATACTTTTGTGTTTTTTAAGAAAGGCTTTAATTATGCGATGTACAATGATTATTATAAAAAATAATTCCAATATGAAACGACTCTTATGATAAATCTAAACATCGTTTTAGCTTAAAATTTCTTAGGTTCGTACAATGTCAGATTGAAATTTTTTCTTTTTAAGTTTTTATTCATATATCTGCTGTGTGAGGATGAGCCCAACCCGTGATTACCTGTATGGTAAACATGAAACTCTTTTTCAAGTTGGAAAAAACGTTAAACAGAAAAGGACCCCTGCACTCGATGCAGTGGTGTTGGTAATGGTGATGGCATCAAGTACAGTATATAAACGTAATATGGTATTTCACTAACATCTGATTATTATTCCAAGTATATACTATTATGAAATTGAATGAAGAATTTTTCTAATTTTTTAAATGATTTTTTAAATTTAACATTTGTAAAATAGTAAATGTTATAATACTCTGTTCCTAGTTATAATTTCATAATTGTATGGATGATTTATTGATCCAATTAAACTACAATATTTTCGTTTTTATTTTGAAAAAATCTATTTATTGTACAGAACGTCGAAAGTTTGAAAAGTCTTAACATTTCGATGATTACATAGCTTATTACAAATAAAACACTAAATTTTGAAATTGATTTTTTATTGTTAAAGAAATAAATAAAAATGATATATGAAATTTTATTACGTTTTAATATGATAACCATTAATATAAGCAATTATTATTATTAATCAGTACAATTATAAATAAAAATATGAGTAATAAATGAAAAAATCATATTAATACTGTATAACATATAGATATTAAAACAAAGTATTACAAAACAATAAATACTTACTTTTACCAGATCAACAATAGCTGTCAAATCCTATACGTTCTTTCGTGTCAAATAATATGGTGTAAAAAATTTCATGTTCTTATGTTATAATATTATTGCATCGAAATCTTGCATTGAAATCTTACTATGTATAAAAAAACATATTTTTTGTATTGAGTTGGAATTGTATGATAAATATTATACGATTCTAATATTTTTATTGAATTATTTCAAGTTTTATATTTATATTAGCATAGAAATGTAATTTCAAAAAATTTTTTTAGCTACGCAAATTTTTTTACAAGATGCATCAGATAAAATAAATTTACCATCTTCAATATTGTTTGTAAATAAATATAAAGTTATTTCACTTTTTATATTATTATGTTAAACATGAGTCTATAATGTATTTTGAAAATAAAATTAACTTAATGTGTTTTATATTTTAATCGAACTTTGTAATTAAAAAATGAATAAGTAATAAATTGATACCTTAATAATATTTTGCATTTTTCAACAATAAGAAAAACCATTTTACAAACTTTTTGATAATTTTAAAACAACTAAAAGTCTATTAATTGCGATATTATAATTCTTTTTTAAAGGAGTAATACTTCAGCTTTTCAATGACGATTCAGTGTCATCATACAAAAATGTTAAAAAAAACAATTTCATAAAAAAATGATTATTTGGAATGCTTTCTTTAATTTTGTCGATTGTTCAAAATTGACTATAAAAAATACATTACTGTCATCTGGCATAAAAAGTCTGCACTATTTTAGCAAGTGCAGTTTTACTTCAATTGATAGCTTAGTAAATTTCAAATGTCTCTCAGTTGGTAAGCAAGAAAATGATTTCTGTTCGTTACTTGATCTACCATTGATAGGATATATTGTAATGTCGCATAAAAACGGTCGCTTACAGATATTCATTTGTGATATACTTGAATTGCAAATATATTTTGTAATTTAGCTTTGTCATTTTTTCTAGAAACAATAATTAAAGATTTATAGAAATATCTGATTACTTTTATAAGATTCTCAAAGACGATAATTTTAAAATCTATGAAAAAATTTTTTTATTAGAATCAAATAAAGCAAAATAAGTAAATGTTAATAATCGTTCAACTATTTTATTATCTCAATCGCTATCAGCTTTCAATTGTAAATACTCTTTATTTTGTTAATATCACGTTTTCATTATTTATTTTTAGTAACTTCTTATTTTATTTAATACTAATGTCGTGTCAAAAAACTGCTTCTTTGTTTTAAATTTTTTATTAAGCCAATTATTGTTAATTTGATTTGGTTTAAGATTGTATTTTCGTTCCAGAAAATTAAAAATCTAATTTTAACGAAGTAAAGTAATGACAAATATAATAAATTTTATAATGTTATTCGTCATTCCAATCTAAATAATAAGTAATTATGATATAAGTCTATCATGATATTATAATAATTACAATAAAGATCAAAAAGGTATCATGTATGTAGTTAAAACAAATCAAGTGTTTGAAATTATTTACTCTTCTTGCTATTTGAAGTTATACGTTTGTTTCATCAAGTGTATTTAGAAAAACTATTTATTTTTTATCTAAGTAAAAATTTAATAGCAGATATTTATTATAATTTACATAATTTTATGAGAAAAATATATTATACAAGAACACGCTGTATGGAAAGAAAAAAAAATCAATAAAGTCTCTAAAAGTCATCTAAAAAGTCTCTGTTGCTCGTTGTAATCATGAATTTTATAAATTACTCTTAAGTAGGAAAAAAATCAAATTTATCAAAAAAAGGAAAAATTTTAGAAACCTTGATTTTAATTTTAAAAATTCTATATATTCAACTGAAAAATTTATAAAAATAATTTGTATAAAAAGGCGGGCTTTCAGGTAAGCAAAAAGTGCTGCAGCAACAACCTCCTATGGGGTTTATTCCAAAATACTGGCCAGTAACAACAGTGGCAACCGCGCAATAAATTTTAGCGGTCTATTTAAATCAACGAATTTAATTTAAAAATTTAATTAATAAAATTTAATTGCATTATCATATATTATGATTGA